>JANEYF010001610.1:0-91751 GCA_029963845.1 Rhamnusium bicolor | reverse complement strand
TACGGCCATAATAAATTCAGACATGTTGCAGCATGCAAATGACGTGTGTGAACAATTTTTATAAATTATATTTTTATTTTGTAATGAATTACTTAAGCGTTGCTTAATTTTTCAAGTCAACAGCAGTGTTGTTAATTATTTGACCAATATCGTTGATATTTTGTCAATCTACAATTTAACAATTCGATCATTTCTATTAAAAATGCTACACCTTTAGAGATGGTTGGAAGTGGTTCCTGCCACCCAACCCGCCCCACAAGCAGAGGTAGGGTTCTTGAATTTTTTAAAGATAATAGCATCCCAGCTAAAAATTTAATTGTAATTAATTAAAACTTGTATCCGGCTCAGTCCGCTGCGCGGTACTAAGTTTACTCGAGCAATTTATTTCTAATTCATAACCTAGGTCAAACAAAGATTTATTAAAACCTTGAATATTTTGACACTGCACAAATTTTTTGAATCATTGAAACGGACAAAATGTCACTTATACTGCCAAGACCCATAGCATAAGAAACACAACATTCATTTTGAATAAAACTTAACAGTTTGTAATAAGCCCAACTTATTTAACTTATAACAGTACAATGATAGATTATTTATTTAAGTATGCTATTTGTAACACTAGCGTGGGATGGGTAGTAAAAATGTTATTAGTCTGATTTATAATTTAATAATCAGAAAGATTTGTGGACGCATGTCAATTGAAAAGAGAATTCGGAAGTGGAATTTTGCCAACAGTTTGTTCTAGCATTTAGAACGGTCATAACATTTACATCTATTACAATATTTTGAATTGCAAAACACCTGCACACACACAAATACAAATTTATTTGTTCATATTTTATGTTTATGTCATTGATAAACTATTACTTTCGTATGTCTGTTTTTTATAATTAAAAAAATATGTTATTATTTAAAAAAAAAGTTTAATCTACTGTCCTAGAATGTTGTCCTCTCGTTTACTAAAATTTTAATTATTTCATGTTTTTCGTTTTAATCTACAAAGTAGTGAAAGGTATTTATGAAAAATAACTTCATCAACATGCCTTTCTTCACGTCGCTGTACCTCCTCAAGACGGGACCGGGTATTTTCGAAAACTCGCCGACATAATTCTGGTTCAATTCTCTGGATTTCTTTACGGTTTCTGGCTTTTAATTGAAGCAAAGTCCTGGAGGCTTCGCTGTAAACTTTCGATTCAAGTAACCCTATAAGAAAAAATCCATGGGCGTTAAGTCGAGATGTCTAGTCGGTCAATGAATGTCATCGTGCTTGGAAATCACTGTTCCAGGGAATATGGCCCGAACGTCGTCCATTAACAGATTTACAGTGCGGGGGCTGTAACTTTATCTTGTTGAAACCAAGTGTCCTCATTAAATCCAGCAATATTTTGAAGTTCTAGTCTCAAAAAATATTCCAACATGAGGGGCCCCTGGTCTACCTGACCATATTAAAAATGTGATGAAATTGCCATATCATGTATGTTAGAAAAAAAAATACCAGCTCTTGCATTTTCTCACATATTAAATATACCGTAAATGCCGTCACAAGACGCAAGTGAGTACAAAGATGTCAAATAATATCAAGCAAAGGTAAAATCACTAAAATCAGTAGATAAATCTTAAAAATGTGTTATCCAAAATCAAAGCCTTTAGTCAGAATTTAGTTGTGTTATCGTGTTCTATTTGTGATTTTTTATTTTCATTTGAGAGAAGTTTCTACTTGTTACGTTTTATTTTTTTTAATAAGTATTTTGATATGAGAATTTAAATAATAATATAGGCACTATAAATTTCAGTCCACTGCACATCCCCACCATTACTTATAAATCGTGGGGTCCATTAAGTCAAAACACACGTCATAAAGTTAATCCCCAAATATTATCTAAGCCCTCATTGTCTTCCCGTATGAATATTTTCGGTACATCCTATATAATTTAATATGTATTTTTTAGTATTAATATACTACCGCAGTAAATTAAAGTCGATGGTGTAGCTGTTTCTTTTTTATGCAGGAGAAAAAGCGTAGCTTAAAGCTACGGCGGGGCGGGTTCTATAAAATTCGGTAGGTCTTGGGCGCCAGTTCCAGTTTTAGAGTGTAGGAAAGAACACTCACTTTACTCTATCAACATAATGATAGAGGCTTGGGTAGCTGCAGTGAAGACACGGTAATGGCCAGGGGATCTAATTTACTTATGAATACAACAGTAAGTTTCAGAAATAAATAAATAAATAAAAGTTTATAAAATCGGATTTTTATTACAATTTTAACTTATAACTTAAAAGAGGGAAATATATACATCTATGTAAATCAGGTAGACTTTCTAAACTTGGATCTCACTGTAAACTGTAGGGTTTTGCCCTCTCTACTCGCACATCTATATTCACTAGATTTTATACCGTAACTTCCAAGGAAGTTAATAACTTTCACAACAAACGCATGTGGCGCATCCCTTCATCCAGACGGCCTGGCTTCAATATGGAGCGGACCAAGTCAATAAAGTTCAGTAAATAAGCGGATCTGGTCGCGTCATAATGGTTCGAAAGGGCTGTAAAATTTGGGGTTTCGAGTATCTATGACGTAAGCATGTTTAAGATTGTTACGCCACGACAAAAGCGGAAGCTCAACAAAATTTATAGGTTAGGGATACCAGTGTTTACAAAAGCACTGATGATCTTATTTTCTGACGTCAGTCGCAGAAATAGATCGACGTTAAATCAGAGAATAAAAAGAGAAATAACTGATACTGATTTTTTGTTACAGGTTGTTCGGTACAAAATGTGATAAGTGCGGGTCTTCGTTTAGTAAAAATGACTTTGTTATGCGTGCCAAAAGCAAAATATATCATATAGAGTGCTTTCGGTGTTGCGCTTGTGCAAGACAGTTGGTACCTGGTGATGAATTTGCGTTGCGAGAAGGTGGCGCGTTGTATTGCAAAGAAGATCATGACGTCATGGAGAAGAGCTCAACGCCGACCACCCCGCACCCGGCTAGCGAGAGCAACAACAACACTAGTCTTAGTAACAATAACCATAATAGTAATTCAACGGAATTAGGATGTATGTCAGGTGAGTGAATTAATTTAGGAAAACAAACAATTTTAACATACATTTTAAAATATTGTCTTCAGACTTTTAAGCTAGAAAAGTGATTCTAAAACTCTATATATAATGTAGAATTTGATTCCATGGTCCATCCAAAAATTATAGAAACAAATTATGGCCAAAATACTGAATTTTCAGAAATTCCTGTTTTTATGCTAGCAATGAATAAGATATACTTTCCCATATTGATTTAGACATGATCTGCACAAGATCCACTCTCACTTTTAATTTTTAATATTTACAAAGCGGTCAATATTAAACCGCTTTATTCATATGTATTCATGCACCTAGCTAAAGATTTTGATACGATATTTGAAAAAACTTTTAGAACTGTGAAAACATATTCAACACCGTATAAATTTAAATCTTTCGATTAATTTAATATGTATGTTCCTCATTATTACAATAATAGTTTTGGAAAATTAAAAATGTTCCTTAATTTTTGACTGTTGATTAAACTAAATGTGTTAATAATAAACTAACACGAAGTTTAACCCAAGACAAAGAGAAAACTCAATTCATATAAAAAGCACACAAAAGACTATTAGATAAATAAGATCCATCTATTGTTTGTTATGATGATGATGATGTGGGGTCCGAGACCTGGCAAGAAAAACAGTTCCATCTATTGAAGTGTTTAAAAGGCCGGCCAAGAGTCTATTTAGTTTGTCTTTATTTAGTTTAAGACCTTGAAGACTGAGCATTTTTACTGTTCAAATATTTGCGATGGGTTTAACTTCAAAGATAGTCGTCGGTCGTTTGGGGCGGTGAGTGGACACAAACACGGTTACCCCAGAGGCGTACTCTAGAGAGTAAGTTGCTCTCTCTTTTCCTCTTATATATGGAAATCGAGAAATACCAGCAAGCCCGTGTTTGATGAGTTTAGAGGTTTAGTGTTAATTAATATTATGGCTCCCGTTTCACAGATTCACTTCGATCACGGTGAGATTGTTTCGAGTTATTATACATTCTAACCAAGAACACGAACTTGGGTATACAGAGTAATCTCAACAAATTTGCAAAATTATTCGTTTTTCCGGAACTCGGAAGAAAAATAATTTGAAATAGTTCTATAGAGTTATTTGAGCAGTCTCCACTAATTATTAAGAGAGAAACGATACACCGTATTCTTTAAGAGCAGCTTAGTTCCAAAGTTGGCTTACAGTTCATTTAACTGCGATACTTGTCCCGCTTAAAAGTAACTAAGCCTACTTTTTATAAACCTTTGTTTTTGAAATCTTTTGAACTCTTCAAAGTCAAACATTGTGTTTCCGGATCGAATTTTTTTTGTGAATCTTCCTTCATTTGATGACTCAGCCCTGCCTGATTTAAAAAGTCATATTTGGCATATTTTCGATTTTGAAAAATCAGCCACAGATTTTTTTCACAGAAAGTGTCTTTTCGGTAGGTGATCCGACAAAATATATTTTACATCAATATACATATACAGATATTAAAAACACCAATCGATTATAAAACACAAAAACAGGCTACTCATACAGGTTGGCATGTAACATCCCCAGGAGCTCGGATTCCTTTTACGATTTGTAAAACATCTTGCAATTGTAGATGCGCGCCGCATTCGTTAAAAAAAACACTACATAAATTAGACAACACCTAAATCCAAAGTCGGAACTGCACGCGAGAGATACGCTGTTGAAAAAAACACGGACACACAACCATTCCCTTCGACTTTGTCTGGGTCGAAGCCGGGATTTGACCCCAGGAGTCGGCAGAGAGTATTACCAGTTACGTTCTCACTCAACGCTGTAGCCTACTACGTTACCGAGCTCGGTTCATTTACTCTCATCATGTCTCGATCATATTCGCGATTTTGACCAACATCCGCCGACATAAAGTACCATTACGTGTGCTTTATTGCCATCTGAGGCACTTACATGGCAATAAAATACAGACATTAATGTTGCCTTAGGTCACCGAAAGAAAAGATTTATAACTGGAATTACTCATTCCCTACCCGGAGGCGATTCCAAACCAACAAGTCTGATATAGTCCTCCGCGACCATAAAATCAATGTGACATATGCCATCGACTTCTCAGCACCTGTCAAGAAGAACATCACCTTGAAATAATGCGACATACAGATCAAATACCGTGAGCCAATACCGGAGGGCTACTCAGATAAGATGGTCGTCCTAATTTAATAAATAACCGTTGTACTCGGAGACCATACTGGCCTACCAAAGATCTGCCGAGACACTGACAGGCCAAATGAGTTGAGTAACACAAAAAAAAGCGCTCTCCAAAAATACCGCAAATGGGAATAATCAAGTAATGATGCTCAGTTGTTTTTTCTTCACTCCACTACATTCTGCAAGAAGTCTACATTTGTCCAAATTAGGTTAGCACAAAAGTAAGTCAAAGTGGGACACTCTGTATCTTAGCTTTTGTCCAATGAAGATTTGTGTTAAGATCTAGTTTCAGTACCTACTACCTTGTTCAGTAGATGTTTTAAAGGAAAGCGATGCAAACACACTTATTCAATTGATCTGATTATAGTATAAGAGCTGGCAACGATTTCGACAGAGAATTTCAGGTGGGCAAGTTTTTTGATATCCCTTCTCTCACTATCGCGGTAGACATGCAGACTGTCTGGCTGACCGGAGAGTTTGCGTTTATCTGTGCGTATAACACTAATACAGGTAAAAATAGTAATTTAAAAAATTTGGATGGGAAATTTGGAACGCAAGAATTTTGCGAAATGGAACTTTGGGGATAGATTTCTGTGTACAGATCGAAGTATTAAGGTTGGGAAGGAGCTTCGCGCGCCCGCACCGACCCAGATCTTGAAGGAGGCAGGAGCGAACAAAAACTGGCATTTTTGACGTTTACACTAATACTCGTAAACAATTCAAGACAATATGGCCGCCGTTTTTTCACACAATATATATATATATATATATATATATATATATATATATATATATATATATATATATATATATATATATATATATATATATATATATATATATATATATATAAGAATTTTCTTACGCATTTTAAAAAATTCATGTCTTTTTCGTTGCGGGAAAACAATAAATGAAAATATCGCTACCCACTGAGGAATTACTAATATTTTCCGATTTCGCAAACGCGCGCCCTCAGAAGATAGCGCGAAAAAAAGCCTTTAGACACCCCGATTTCTCCAAATTTGAAACATCAAAAATGCCACTTTCCGTTCGCTCCTGCCCCTCTTAATCTTCGAAGTCCGGGTCGGTGCGGGCGCGCGAAACTCCCTCCCAACCTTAATACTTCGATCTGCACACAGAAACTGATCTCGAAAGTTCCATTTCGCGAGATTCCTGTGTTCAAAATTTCCCTTCAAAATTTTTGAAATTAATATTACTTCCTCACCCCTCAAAGTGCGGAAGTTATGTATTCATGAAAAAAAATTTGAAAATGCTTATTGTATTTCTGGACGAATCTCGACGAATTATGACGATATACAAAATTTCAGACAGAAAAATTTTTCGGTCTCAATGTCTAAAAAAAATATTAGTGAGATTCCACCAATGTGACATTTTTGAAACGTCAAAGTGACTTTTTTGGAGCAACAAAATATGACTTTTTTTGAAACGTCAAAAAATGTGACTTTTTTGAAACGTCAAAAATTACTTTTATTATAAACTCCACCACACGCCGAGTTTTACTACGATAAGGAAGTTCTGATCCCCAAGTAATTGGGAGCGGTTTTTTTACCTGTATTAGTGTTATGCGCACAGACATACGCAACCTCTCCCGCCAGCCGGACAGTCCGCTTACCCACCGCAATAGTGAAAGAGAGTGGATATCAAAAAACTAGTCTACCTGAAATTTTTGTTTTGGCGATGTTGCTAACTCTCGTACTATTAACTGTAAATTCCTCTAATTTAATTACCAAATATTTTTTATGGATATCTTTCATAAACATATTTGTTTTCACTTCAAAACAGCATAACTCTTGATAAAAGCTGAGTTAATCCAAAAGGGGAGAACCTCTGCCCGGTGTGTCCATTAGTAAAGTTTGATAATCTCGCAAAGTCCGAACTTGGCATTAGAGGATTAGTAAGGCGTGAAACGATGGTCATTCTAGATTAAAGCTACTGGCTGGCCTTTGTGAATATTACATCAAAGTATACTACAAACATGTACATACATATGCTCGCTATGATCTTGTTTGATGTGTAAATCAATTTAATGTTACCTACAAGAGGATATCTATTTTTTTTTTCATTCAATCAACGAATAAAATGTTCAATGGAAATGTTGATGTGTAAATATTTGCTTGCAACTAATTGATTCATTTAAAAGGTGGAAATGCACCAAAGAATGGCTAAAAATATAAATCTACAAGGATGTGCCTTGAGAGTAGGGTACCGGATTCCTTAGAAAATTCATTATAGATATTTTTAAAAATTATATGCAATTTGTATATTTTTATTAATTGGCACCTTAGAGAGGGTGCAGCGCTGAAGGATTGGAGGATGTACTTATTTACTCCGATTATAAAAGCGTGAGGAAAATAGAAAAAAACTGATCGGGCAATGATTTCTACAATTTTGTAGAAATGTTGTTATATGACGTGTTTATCATTTGAAAACATACATGATTGCGGTTTAGATGGATTGAACCCAATTCTATTATTTTGAATATGTTCGAATTAATCAAGTAGGTCTGTAAATATACCACGTGGTTTATGTAAATGTTACCTTTTTTTAATTTTATGTTTTCCGTTTATTTAATGTCTAAATTAAAAAAACTGAACGTTTTAAAACGTTCCGGGTTGTTTTGTATTCACCGATTTTATTTGCTGGCGTGTTTTTGAAGATATTTTAAGAAGGTTATCGTGTTGAAGTGAGTTGTGTAATCGTACAATATGAGCAATAATTATTTTATATCTGTTAATTTGCGCTGGTGTGTTTGAAAGTAATTTAAGAAGGTTATCGTGTTGCAGTGAGTTGTGTAATCGTGCAATATAAGTAATAATTATTTTATATCTGTTTATTTGCTGGTGTGTTTTTGAAAATAATTTAAGAAGGTATTTGATGTAAAAATGTTTCGACCGTGGGAGGCCTCTACGTCTGCATCTTATTGTGTTTGTGAACATTAAAGGGATAGTGATTACAGTGATAAAGAAAATCAAAGTTCATTAGTGTTTTCAGTAAGAAAAAAATCGGTTACATTTGAACAAGCAAGCGAAACAAATTGGCCTTAATGTTTAAAATAATCTTTTGCAGCGACGAGTTAATAACCCTAATTAGTATGATTTGGATGTATTAGGTGAAACAGCATCTCTAACATTCCCCGTCCCACAATACACACTGGTGAAAGAAGGTGCCCTCCCAAGAAAACAAAGATCCGACGCCGGTCAATCGAAAACTCTGGACCTATCGTTACCAAAACTTTTAATAACTTTAGTTCACGACGCGTATCAGAAAAATGAAATCCCAACTATTGACGTGGTACACAGAAGATTAAAAGAAATAGATTATCATCTAAAATATACCAAAAGAACTTTAGGAACTTGGCTGAGAACAATTGGATGTAAATATCAAACTATTAATAAATGCATGGCGATTATGGACAGTAGACGATTAGTGGATTATCTGTATTTCAGAATAGTAAAGTATATTTCAGAAATCGTTAGTTGTAATTCAGATTACCCAAATGTATTTCAGAAAGCATCAATTTGTAATTCAGATTAGTAAATTATATTTCAGAAAGCGTCAATTATAATTCAGATTATCCTAATGTATTTGAGAAAACATCATTTTTGTAATTCAAATTAGTCAATTGTAATTGAGAAAACATCATTTATAATTCAGAACTTGTCAAGACAAAGTATTTATTCTTAAATAAATACATTAACTTATTAATAAAATACTAACAAAACACTGTATTTTTAAGTATTTTAAAATATTTAACGTCCTACTGGCATGTCATTCATGGCTAAAGCCACAGCATGGTGTGCAGTCGTACGTTGAGCTGCACGTGCCCAATCGTCCCCGACAATTGTATCTTTTGCCTCATCAATAATTGCTTCCAAGTCACCATCTCTGTTCAATAACATGAAGAGCTTCTACATGGGCACCTTGAAGATGAGTTTTAACATAACATTTTACTTTAGACCAAATGCATTCAATTGGATTTAGCATTGGGGAGTAAGGTGCCAATCGTAAAAACTTGCTGCCATACTATTAATGACGGTTTCGAGGGATGAATGGCAAGGTGCGTTGTCACAAACAATAATTAAGTCTGCCAACTGATTTTCCATATCCTCCCACGCTGTAAAAGCCTCCTAACCCAAGCATTGGCTAAAACTGACGTAAAAGATCCTGCTCTACGCTCCATACCTACTACACCTGCTGCTGATATAGCTCCCATTAGATGCACATGAACCGCTTGATGCTGGTAGGTGTTGAACCGCTCTGACACCAGCTCGAGCTCGGCCTCTTGTCCGACGGCAAAATAAATTAAAATTACTCTCGTCCATCCAAACAATTTGTTTACCTTGCTGTATAAAAATGTTAAGAGCTCGAACATATTCCGCACGTATTATTTTCTTTTCGTCAGAATTCACAGTAAGAGACTCTTTGTGTTCCTGCTTTACTGTAAAGAACCTACCGTCTAAGTAGTTACCTATAGTAGAAACATTTTTTTTCAAAAGTGTGCAGTATTTTTTCTTTATTTGTTTCATCGTGTAGTCGCATTTCTCTTCTATCCATGAAATAATTAAGTCTAGTTCGTCTTCAGTCATAATCTTCGGTTTTTTACCACCTTTTGCTAACATTACACCTTTGCCAGATCACACTCAGTGAAATGCAGTTTTATACTTCACGCCTAAACTCGCTGCCAAAGCTACCCAATCGTCCCCTCTATTGGCACATGTTACTATCCTCTGGCGATCCCGATCAGTATGTTTTCCATATCGTTGTCTTGTAACAGGTTCATTGTCAGTAACAACTCTGCACAAGGGGCAAATTGCATCTGGTATATTTATCACAGGTTCAGCACATTTGGTGTGGAGTAGGTGATAACATGGTATTAATTTTGTAACAGGATATCTTGCCATTGAAACTCGGCAAATTGCACAATTATCTGTTAAGTTCATAATTATTCTGATTTACCCTTTTTAAAAAGAGACAATGCTTAAGTCAGTTGACTTAAATAAGTTATTTATGTTACTATGTATGTAGTTAGGGCATTTTCATGGATATGTTGATGTAGAAGTTGTAGTGCAGTTTATGTAGAATATGGACATCTTAACGATATCTGAAATTCACATCACGTTTTCTCAATTACAAATAACACTTTCTCAAATACATACAATTCACAAATATAAATTACAACTGAACATTTCTGAAATTAAATTGATTAATCTGAAATACAACTGATGATTTCTGTAATACAATTAACTAATCTGAAATACAGTTGATGCTTTCAGAAATTAAATTGATATTTTCTGAAATACAACTGGAAAAGGTGTAGAAGAGATAAAGGACTCAGAAGGAAAAATAGACCAATTTATTTTTCTAGATGAAACTTGATATGATACTCATGACACTATAAAAAAAAGGATGGACTGATGGATCTAGGAAATGTCAACCAATCTCATTACCCCCTAATAAAGGGATTCGGTTGATTATATTATACTGTGGATCCGTTGATGGATGAGTTGATAATGCATTGAAACTGTGCGGAAAAAAACATGGAAGACTGTAACGTGGATTACCACAAGAACATGGAGGGAGAAATATTTGAGAAATTTTCTCAGTGTAGACAAAACGCGGAAAATAGTTTTTTTGTGTATTTTTTAGACGTTTTCACTTCAAAACATAGTTATTTTAGAAGGATAACTTCAATTTTTGGGATAAAAAGTGTCCAACTAGAATTTGGGTACATGAGATGAACAAAGAATAGACGAATAAAAAATGAATTTCTTTATTTAATAACGAGTATTACCTCATCTAGCTCTGATTACACTCTCAAGTCTATGTTGTATGCCTTCACTTACATGTTGGATGTTGTCTTCCCAGTATATCTCATACTGTTCTCCATAGAACACCTAAATTTCATGATTTAGGTCAGCACTACGTGCTGACCAGTCTTGGGCTTCAATACCGACGTCATGGAGGCAGTTTCAAACAATTCTTGCTCTGCGCACGTGCGGGCGAGCATTATCATCCAATAAAAGAAATTGCTTACAAATAATCCCCGCAAAAACCACCACATGACTTTCCAAAATGTCGTTAATGTACCTTCTAGCCATTAAAGCATCTCCGTCCAAGAACACTAGCTCTATGTGATCTGCATAAGATATGCCAACCCACACCACCGAAGCTCACCCACTCACTAAAGTTGTATAGCACATATTTTTCTCTTCGCCTTCTCCACACACTCTCTCTCTCTCTCTCGTTCATCTGGAAACCTCAGGGCAAATCGGGACTCACCGGAAAAAAAGAACATTGTTCCACTGCTCGATATTCCAACTGAGATGTTCTCGTCCGAAATTGAGCCTTGCCACACGATGATTCCGGAGACGCTCGGGGCCTGTGTCTGGTCTTCTAGCAGATGAATTTGCCTCAACTAGCCTTCTCTTAACAGTTCTATCGCTGACGTTGACCTGGCGTACTTACAGTTCATTCCTTGCCTGAACGGCAGTCATGTCGATATCGCAGGATATTATAAATCACGATGAATCGGTCATCGTGAGGAGTTGTGCTTTGATTTCTTCCAGATCCCGGCCTTCTACAATATTCGCTGGTTTCTCGAAAGCGAACATATACCCTGTGGACATAGGATCGAGGACAACCAAATTTTTCAGCGACTTCGTGAATGCTAAAGCCAGCATCAATTAAAGCAACCGCTCTAGTGGAGCCTTCCGAAGATAAGGGCATTTTTGAAAATTACCAGCACTTAAAACAATCGGCAGAATTCAAGCCAACACTAAAGAATGTTTTCTCATCGTGATTAAAACTGTTAAAATTCGTCAGTTTTTAAAATGATAAGGAAAAGAAAAAATTGGGAAGGAAAAATGAACAAGAATGAAAAGCAAATGATTCTGCATATTTTGTGTACACTGAGAAAAATTTTGATTAAAAATATACCAATTTTTCTTGCTGTCTCACTTTTTGTGTCGGTCAGTGTAGTAATATTACATTATTTTTAATTCAGTGTATGTTGGAAAACTGGATCTAATGGTATAAAAACATGCCTTTAGGAAAAAATCAAATGGGCTACTGATGGTTCCCAAAAGAACTGGATTTGACACTAGTAAATATAAAATAACAAATCGTTTAATAGGAATTTCGTATCCACCACTACTCAGTATGTTGATATTTTGTCGGAATTGGATAAAAATGTAATAAAACCTCAATTTCTCATTAAGTCGACGTTTCGACAATATTTAATGTCTTCCTTAGGGCTAATAAGGTATTTGGTTTTTGTTAATACAATCATCATCGTCAAATATTGTAAAAATAAAATAACGTAACTTATGTTGGATTTCAGTGCTTATATTTTCGTGTAGTCTGAACAGAAACAAATTTTATATGTTAATAACAAATCATTCCAATAAAGCAACGGCGGTAAACAATTTGAGTATATCCGGCAACGGGAAACAAAGTTTAATTAAACTGACTGGGCATTCTAGCCTTGCGTCTATAAGCCATGCCTGCGAGAGGCATCATTTAAATATAGCCAATCAGTACAGGCTGTTCTGATTTAACTTACAGCATCGGTTAAATTAGAGAAGAGTTGAGTGATATTCTTGCTAAGACCTTGGAGTCAACAGAACTTATCGGATCTGGTTTTTCTAACACATGGAAAAATTTAAAAAATTCGTATTTTGTTTTTTTTTTCTTCCATATATTGCCTATTTGACATCCAATCTTTATTCTGTAAAAACATTCCTAGGGATATTTTTTTTGTGTTTGTAAAATAAAAGTATTACAATGTTTCGATCATTCAGAATCATCAACTTACATATTTTTTTTCTTATGGAATATTGAATATTCATATCAGAAAATAAATTTTTCAATTACAATGATCGATGGTTAAAGTGTAAAACCTAGTAAGTCGATTATTCTAAATTTTTCAGGAAAAGGAAAAAACGTTTAGGATATTTATTTGTATTACTTTTTTTGTTTTTTTTTTTTGAAAACGATTTATTTTACAGTATTGAATTTACTAGATATACTTAATTTGTTTCATATCAAAACCTGAGGTTTGTGAGTTTTCTACTTTAATATTTTACTACATTAGTTTTATTCGGTTTTGAAATATGGAACTAGCAATCACAGAAACTGAATTTCAACTTATGGTTTTGTAGTTGTGAAGATAACAATGTTTATAAATTATTGCTACAAAAAACACGAAAATGAATGAACAAACAATGTTTGTTCATTCATTGTATGTGGCTGTTATCTCAATTATTATCATTGTCGTATACCTAATTGTTTATATTTTTAGTTGTTTAGTGTTTTACAAAGAAAACCTATACAAAATAGTCCTAAGGATGTCTTTAAATAAAGACGAAACGTCGACATATTTTTGAAACTAGTTTTTTTCTTTAATTGACCACACCCCAACAATTTACCACATGAAACGTTATCTAAATACTTATGAATAAACTTGTTTTTCGATTGGATAAGCGACTATATTCATTAGTAATATTATTGCCAATTCTTTTTCGCCATCTGCTTTGACCCACGCTAATCCATCTTGGAGAATAACTCCACTCTTAGAGCGACCTCATCGCTAAGCTAAACAAATCTTGTCAATTAAAGTGGATATGAAACAAAAAAAAACGAGCAAAAAATAAAATGACTGTCGATGACAGAAAAACAATCAATTTGGGGCATAGTTACAGACAAAAGAAATAAATAATTAAAACGCCTTTGTTATAATGCCGCAAATCGATTGTCATTCGTAGTCAATAAACAATATAAATTTTTAGCTCATTTCTTGTTCATGTAGGTATTTTTGTGTTACACTCTATTTGTTAATTCATATAACGTTACGATATGAACAAACCCCAAGAGAAACTTATTTTAATTTTTCTTAAATATAAGAATTTGATCAGAAAATAAATAGATAACAACTGCTTATACCTATTGTAAAAATCCAATGTAACGAAATAAACCTTAATTCAAGGCAGCTCTGACTCTATCTACAAAATTTTTTGTTGTTTGCAGATTCAGGTTCGGAGAGCGGGTCTCACAAAGGTGGCGGAGGCGGAGGTTTGCGTAAGAGTAGTGGCGGAGGTGGAGCTGGTAGTGACGGTAAGCCAACCCGCGTTCGAACAGTATTAAACGAAAAACAATTACACACATTAAGAACGTGCTACGCTGCAAATCCTAGGCCGGATGCTCTTATGAAGGAACAACTTGTAGAAATGACAGGATTATCGCCGAGAGTAATCAGGGTGTGGTTTCAAAATAAGAGGTGCAAGGACAAGAAAAAGACTATCCTGATGAAGCAGCAAATGCAGCAGGAAAAGGTTGGTATAATCCTCATCATCTAAACAAATATTTTTTCTCAAAGGTATAACATCTAGTCAGTTTAAATATTGTGAGAAAAATTGACAGTCAACAGATGACTATCTAGCAGTTTTTGTTTATCAGTGTTGGCTACACTGCGTGAGAGAATTAAAGAAGTAGAAGTGAAATAACGTGTTGGAAGTATGTGCTGTTTGAAGGCTGGAAATGACGTTAAAATCTGGAAATTAGTTTGCGCAGTGCAAATTTATTGAAGGAAAAGTGTTTAAAATTCCTAGGCAATGTATTGCTTTTATTTATAAAAAAGAGGTTATGGTACCTAGTCAAAAAATAAAAAAATCTTGCCAATTGGTTTTATCCGGTTGGTATATCGATGCTGGCAAAGACTATAATATACAATATGGGTAAGAAACATATAGCAAAATTTGTGCATTTATTCAACTTGATATCTATTTAGGTATTGCAGGAAAGTATATAAGAATTGATTATGCCATTGTAAAAAATACACGAAATTTTGTTCAAACCTTAAATACCTATTAAATTTGTTTTACCACTGATATGTTATGCCAGGAATGTTTCCAGTCGTAACGCTGAACGTCAACACTAAACACATAAGACATATTTAATAGCAACTATTGTACAAAAGAAGAAACTAAAACTATGAAAAAGTTATGTGTGTGTTTGTGTAAGTGTGTGTGTTTGTGTGAGTGTGTGTGTTTGAGTGAGTGTGTGTTTATGAGTGTGTGTGTTTGTGTGAGTGTGTGTTTGTATGAGCGTGTGTGTGTTTGTATGTGTGTTTGTGCGTATGTTTGTGTGTGTTTGTGTGTGTGTTTGACATAATGAATGAAAGAAGAAAGGTACAATTTCGGGGAAAAAAATTTAAAATTTCTATTGCATTTCTGAACGAATCTCGACGAATAATAATGAAAAAACATAACTTTATGGAAAAAAAAACCTGTCAGTATGTCTGTAGTATCGCGATAGCAACTACAGTTTTTGAGATAAAGCTTTCAAATTTGGTACACGTGTTCTAAAGATGATGAGCAAAATTGACCAGCTGAAAGGAGGTCCACGGGACCCAAACTTTTTTGTACTTGCCTTTATAAAAAAATATATTCCTGATAAAAGATTATAAATCATGTATATTATATCAAGCCAATAAAATATATTTTCCAAGTACTTAAATAAAGCTGATGTAAACGGAAAGTTTTTACACATTTGACTTCATAAAATGGGGTTAGGATAAATTTAAAAGTTTTACATTTAAATTGTCTAATTTAATTACAAAAATGTTTTTTATCCCAGGTTAGCGGACAATATGCCAAACAATGAAATCAATTATATAAAGGCTCTTTAAAAAATAGGATTTTTTTATATAACTGCCGGCCCTGAAAAATGGTATATATTATTTCCGCTGCCTGGACATGACAAAAAATATTGGACTGATACTGACAGCAGTTTGTAATTAAACATAATTTTTTTGTCCAACTTAACAACGTGAAAATCTACCTTTAGTCAAGATTACAGAAAGTGAAAAGATAGATTTTTTAAGGTTAAGTAATGTCATTAACAGCCTGATGACATAAAAAACAGAACTGACACTGAGAGCAGTTTGAAATTAACTGTGAATCGTTTTGTCCAACTGAACAACGCGAAAAATTCACTTTTTGGTTAGAACAATAGAAATGGAATCAATATAATTTGAAACAAAATTAAGCCACACATTTCCCATTAACTAAAATTTTCACAAATAAATTACTATTATTGAGTCAGTAATACTGAACATAATGTGCATATTATCTTTTTTTGTAATCCAAGTTTCAGCGTTTTGGCAAATAGCCGTGAAAATAATTGTTTAAAAAGATATATGTTATACTTATCTGTGATAAGATTTGTAAAAGTTAGTAAATAATAATTAACAAAAATTTTCAGTTAATATTATTTTTTATTCCACTCTATATTTTAACTTTTATCAAGAAGAGGAACTTAATTTGTTTTTAAATAAATTACGATTAAAAATTATTTTTATTTTTCTGAATTTATTGTTTGTCAATTACCACAACTGACAAAAACCACAGTTATGAGATATGTAGCTATACACAAACTATTTAAAATATTGTTTTCCTACAGTACAAAATTGTACGATGCGCGTCATTTAATTTAATTTTGACACTGTTCCTAATATGAAAGAAAGTTTATACCACTAGTGCCACCTACCGAGTCCGCCTTGTAAAACCTTATGCTATTTTACTGTTTATGCATCGTTTCCGCAATCGACTGAGACCCGTTTACAAAAAAAAAAAACTACATCTATACTCGGCCGGATCAATAATAATTGTCAACGACTTAACAAAATCTTGGTTGTTTGTAAATACATTAAAAATGAACCCAAAACATATTTTGTACTTTTTTATCAAGGTTAACAAAAACCTGTTCAACACGACATAACACTCCTAAAACAAAGCATAAAAAATACTATGTTGAAAAGGAGCCACTCTTAAGTTGTCCTACCAATAAGGACCGAGATAAACCACAAGCTCGGCTAAAAAACGATGAAATCGATGTGTGAAGCTGAGCGTCACATGTCGCATGATGTATCTCGCTATTGGTCGCGCCAACAAAGGCGGAGACTATCAGCTGATGGCACGCCTCTAGAGATTTACGGACGACAGCTCAGGTTGGGTTGGGTTGGTACGAGAATCGAGTGGACAGACGGGGAATGCTTAGATTGATGTTGCTAATCAATAACACGTTGGGGCTTGGAACAGATGAGGGGAGCATTCATATAGAAGTCAGTCAGTGGCATAAAAAAAATTAAAGCTGACATACCATTCAGTCTGGTTAGTACAAATGTTTGAATAGTGTGTTTCTAAAATAAATAAATCGCGTAGAACCTGGAATATTTTTGGAATCGTTACATTATTCATTACGAGAATTTTCACTCCAGTTTTAATTGTTGTTATATGGAACAGTGGAATTTGCAATATACTTTTTATTTACAATTTCAAAAATTTATAGATGTCGTTAGTTGGTACATCTTTAGACTGGATTTTAAATAAGTAAAGATGGTAATTGCGTCTTGTCTTGTAGAATATTATTCACTAAAATTACAGAATGCTTGCTATAAAGTTCATAGGTTAAATTTATTTCAAACTTATTTGCAATAAAAAAAATTAACTGAACTGAACTTGCAACTGTATTTTTATTTTCGTGGAAAGTAAAAGAACCAGTGGCTATTTAACATAAAAAAACTCAACACCAATAATTTGTTAAGAAATTTTGTTGAAATTTTCAGTTTTGTTCCATTGTAGTCAAGAAGCGGTTAAAATTTGAACAGAAAAGTACGTGTTCTACTCTTTTCTGTACTTTTTTTGTTTTAAAGTACTCATTATTTCAGTGCTTTTTTATTGGAAATTGACAAATTTGGATCAGTTTGTCATCATTTGAGTTTTATATACCTTTAGAAATAGCTAGAATTCGTAGATGAGCCAATTTTCGTCTGTTAAGTGACTTTAAATGATGCTGAACAAATCGGTATGAGGGAAGCCAAGATTTCTTTAGGAGATATTGCCAATCGTGTGGACCGAAATGTAGCAACGGTATTAAGATGTTGGTCAAGGTGGTCTGAGGAAGGTCGACATGAGCGACAACGCAAATATGAACGCTGTAGAACAACCACGCATCAAAAAGAACGCCATCTACGAACTTTGGCCTTACGAGTGAGATTTTCCACAACACAAGCCGTGGAAAATCAGTGGAGATAGAAGTTTCAGGTCGGAAGATATGAATGGAGTCAGTATATTGCCGAATTAGAAGTATTGGACTTAATTTCAAAATTTTGGCGAATGCGCCCGTACCAAAAGAAAAACCTTCACGATAAATTATATTATTATCTAATCCATTTAGAATGTCCTTATAATAATTACACACAGTAGCGACTGGTGGATTTAGGTTATACCATATCTCAGTATTGAAGCATGGAACCAAAGCAATATTTGAGGGCACGACTATAAGTACTGATTGAAGAAGTTTTGCAGAAAAAAAAATGAGAAAAGTTACAAAAAATGCGCAGCCTCCCCAGATTACTTTTAGATCATTAGTAAAATATTTGAAAACTATTTTTTTTTTTCATAATCAGAAGGAAAATTTATCACCCCGTTTTTTTTTTGTTTTCGAAAATTTAGATTTTTTGGAAAGTTATGACATTTTGAAATTTACACAATGAAGAACTTAAATTTCAAAGTGGCATAACTTTACAAAAAAATCTACATTTTCGAAAACTAAAAAAGCGGGGTGATAAATTTTCCTTCTGATTACGAAAAAAAAAATAGTTTGCAATGATTTTACTAATGATTTAGCAGTAATCTGGGGAGGCTACACATTTTTATAACGTTTTTTCTCAAATTTTTTCAATTTCTTTTTTGCAAAACTTCTTCAATCGGTACTGATAGTCGTGCTTTAAAATATTGCTCGAGTTTCATGCTCCAATATTGAGATATTGTATAAACTAAATCCACCAGTCGCCATTGATTACACACACAATAAAGGAACAGAGGAACCTAGTCAACTGTCTTTATCATGAATAGAAACATTTTAAAAGCAGTTATAAAAATGGTCAGCGCTAATTTTTTTCTTCCCTGGTGGTTGCGGTATTAAATACAAAGTTTGATTATGATTTTAGATACATAGAAACCGACAAAATAATGGCGAATGCGCCCATGCCAAACATTTTTTAGTGATGTATATTAGAGAAAGTCCGATTTTTGAATTTTTTTTCCTACCATATCCATATTTGCATGCTGAACACAAATTTCGAGTCAAAAACTCCAACTGGGCTATACTTTTGGAGATATTGGGGCGCAAATTGCCATAATGTCACATTTTCCCACTGCCTATTGCAGTATTTATTCATATATTTTTTAGTTTATTAATATCAACCGATATTCTTTGAACAGTTTTAAATACTCCAACATATTCACTTTAATCATATTTGCCAGATGTATTCGTTAAAAAATTAACCAAATTATAACACAATATTTCGAAACGTTTCTGCAGGTTATCAGCTGAACATAGGGATTTTTTACCGTTATGTTGGTAGCTTGGTTAAAGGAGTATTTGCGTGTTGAATACGGATCGTAAAAACAGCATGTGGCTTCTTAAATAAAAAAACAGACATACCCGCCGGCGGAGAGTGTGTCCGTTTTTTATACAGTGTGGAAATTAAGTAACGCATAAATTCAGTAATTCCGTTGATATCAATTTTTTGGAAAAAATCTCGAAGGGGTATAGCGATTTTAACTTCGGCAAATATTTTCAGTCTATTTTCAGTTTCTTGTCATTTATTTTTTAAATTATGACGTCATCGAATTTTTTTAAATGACAACCTATATTTTTTATTATTGATTTTGGTAGTAGTTTTTATTCCGGTTCCGACCGTATAAAATTTTCAATATGTTATATTTGAAAAAAATCGATAAAAACAGTCTTAAAGTTCAAATAATAAAAATTCATTAAATTGGGTAAATTTATCTAGTTGCCTAAGTTTGACGGAAAGTTATCGACGGCAGATTCGTTTTTATTTTGAAATTATACAAATAGTTGAAAAATCGAACTAGAAATTTATTATCTGCTCAATTCAAAGTTAGTAATAACGATAACTTCGTGAGGCAAACATTAGTATAAAAAGAAACTAAATTGCTTAACCAGAAAAAAATCTAATATCATCAAACACAAAAATAAGCACAGAAATAACAGTTGTTAAATTACATTTACACTAAATGTTCAAATTGACGACCCTGTACCATTTGACAATACCCAAGACGATTATAAAATTCATTTCTCACATTCTGAATAGTTTGAGGCGATATTAACCTAATCTCATGTTGAATTTTTTTGCCTGAGATCGTCTAAATTATTGGGTCGATTGTTGTACACTTTACTTTTTAAGTACCCCTATAAAAAGAAGTCTAATGGCGTTAGATCAGGAGACCTAGGCGGCCATTCTATCTGACCTCTTCTTCCTATCCATCTTGCTGGGAGAACTTGGTCCAAGTAGTGTCGCACAATAATTGCGTAATGAGGCGGAGCGCCATCTTGTAACCAAATGGTATTATTTGGTAGGTCAGGGTTATTTACATTGGGGAATAATGCAGTTAATGCAGGCATCAATTCCAACTGTAAAAATTGCAGGTATCTATCTCCAGTCAAATTGTTTTCAAAAAGAATGGACCTATAATTCTGTCACCAATAATTCCTGCCCAAACATTAACTTTCTGAGGATATTGCATATGACTTTCCTGCATCCAATGGGAATTGTCCCTGGCCCAATATCTACAATTTTGTCTATTGACATGGCCATTTAAACAAAATGTTGCTTCATCCGAAAATAAAACACGCTGGAAAAACATTGGATCGCGGTTGCAAATTTCCATCATTTGTTCGCAGAACTCTTGCCTACGATCAAAGTCATCTTCTGTCAACTCATGAACCAAGTGCACCTTATATGGGTGGAATTTTTGAACTTTCAAAAGTTTTAGAACTGTAGTGTGGCTTATATTGTGGTTCAAAGCAATGCTTCTACTAGTTGAATGTGGATTGTTTTCAATTTCTAGTAGCACATCAAGTTGTGCATCTTCATTTGATGTCGCCGGACGTCCAGTTTTTGGAATATTCTTTACAATGCCATGTTCCCGAAATTTTTTTTCAATCCTACTAATTGTTGATTGATTTATGGGCTGATCCGGGTATTTTTCTCTAAAAAGATGACACACTTCTTGATGTGTTCTAGCTCTGTCGCCATAACCAATCATTATTAACACTTCAATTCTCTGTTTGTCGCTCAACTGTACCATTCTTATTAATAAAATAGTTTTTCTAATTTAGAAAAAGCAAAATAATAACACTTATTCTATTGTGACATTTACAAATTATTTATATCTGACAGCCGTAACTAATGTGATACACCGGCAACTAGATAAATTTACCCAATTTAATGAATTTTTATTATTTGAACTTTAAGACTGTTTTTCTCGATTTTTTTCAAATAATAACATATTGAAAATTTTATACGGTCGGAACCAGAATAAAATCTACTACCAAAATCAATAATAAAAAATATAGGTTGTCATTTAAAAGAAAAGTCGATGACGTCATAACTTAAAAAATAAATGACATAAGAAACTGAAATTAGACTGAAAATATTTGCCGAAGTTAAAATCGCTATACCCCTTCGAGATTTTTTCCAAAAAATTAATATCAACGGAATTACTGAATTTATGCGTTACTTAATTTCCACACTGTATAAAAGAAGGAACACACTGTTTTTTCGGATATTTATATAAAGACAGGTTATAATTTGGTGCATTTTTCAACGGATATAGCAGGCAAACATTATTAGTGTGAATGTGTTGGAGTATTTAAAAGTATTCAGCAAATCCTTATGGATGATAATAAACTAAAAAAAATTGTGAATAAATACTTCAATAGACAGTGAGAAAATCTAACATGGTACTTTGAATCCTAAGATCCCGCCAAGCGAGAATTTTTGACTCGAAATTAGTGTTTAACAGGTCAACAGGCAAAAATATTTACCTATGTTAGGAAAAACACCTTCCTATATCGAATACAGTTATTTGTTTTTTATCATGGTAAGGCCAAATGCTCAAATTAGAGAATAAAAGAAAACATGTATTTATAAAAAAAAATCTATCATATAATTTTCAGAAATGTTGAAGTAATCTTCTCGTTTGAAACTTACCAAAAACAAAATTATTTAGCCAAGAATACAACAGACGTTCAGATACTAACATAATGAATTAATGATTATTATCGCCAATATTAGGCAGCCCAATAAAAGAATTAAGGCGGTTAAATAGGATTTATTTAATTATTTCATTATCTAAAAATAATAGGTAACCCATACCTTTAATTCCCGTCGCGCGTGGGTTCTCCTGTGTGTCCACATCCATATTTTACATTTATATCTCAGATATCCTCCATCACTGGGTTCACTATGGACAATTTTTTTTACACAAATCAACTCTATAAATAAATTTAGTAACACAAGGATGGAGATTACGACTACTGCAATTAATTGTATTATTTGACTATGTTTTGTTTTTTTTACACCAACCACTATTATTTTAACACTAGTTAGGTACACTTGATTTCAAAAAAAAAAACTGGTACAACCTCTTGTAATCGAAAATCTTAATAGTTTAGTTGTGTGCATATGTCTGTAAATAGGGCTTGCCAGGCATGTCGAGAGAGGGGTGGAGAAGAGGTGATTTACCCCGGACCTGGGTTTTTTGGAGGAGATCGGTTTTCTTTGTGTTTTTAAACTTATTAAACCTTTCTCTTTTATTTTATTCAAATGGAATTTTAAAAAATAATTAGAAAATAACTTTTTCAAAACATTTTCAAGCCTGCCATATTATTGTTTAAAAAAATAATATTTGTTACGGATAATTCTACTAATGATTGTAATTAAAATACTAACTGAATAATGATAATTCTATTTTTAGAATAAGAACACAAAAATACCACTTGAGATTAAAAAAAATGTAAACAATGCAAACTGAACATAAAAATACAATAAAAAAAATAAAATATATGAACTTCAATTACGTAATACAGAATTAACTAACATTTTGTCATTGCTCCATTAGCGTCTAAAACTGCCTGAAGTCTTGCAGGCATGGACAAAATCAGATTTCTTGCAAGGTCAACTTCTTGCGACAAGTTCTCCCAAGCGTCTTCAATTATCCCTTCCAATTCTTGGTATTATTTGGATGGTTATTTAATTTTCTTATGTGTTTCACCATTAGCCCCATACATTTTCAATTGGATTTAAATCCGGACTTTTAGATGGCCACGGTAACAACTCTATGTTTTTATTAAGAAACCATTGCCTGACACGATGGGCCTATGTATGGAGCAGTTGTCTTGTTGGAAAATAAAATTATTTTCCGGAAACACCTCTATTACTGACGGCAACATAATATTGTCTAATATTTCAATATATTTAATGCAATTGAGATGACCACCACTGTTCCAACACACACCTAACCCATTTAGGCTCATCCAAGCCCAGACATTGACTGAAAACCTTCCTGATATTTGTGGATCGAAAGTATATTTTTCGTCGTATCTAGTGGAAGGAGGCCTATATACGCGAACATGTCCATCGTTACAGGATTTAAAAACCTTTTCGTCAGAAAAGACAACTTGTCCCCAGAAGTTTTCATCATTGATTATATAGTTGAGTGCAAAAATAATCCTACCCTACTTCTTTTCTTCTAAAAGTTTGTATTTTTTTAGCCGCTGAACAACTCTTCAAGTCGCTTTGTAGTTTTATTCTTCTGCGAGCAGTAGATACCGAAGCAGGGAAATTTGTCTCTGAAATTGCATTTACTGCAGTCTGAAAAGGGTTTTCTATTAGGTAATTTCTAAGATTTTCATCTTCTTGATTATTGCTCTTTCTGGGCCTACCGGAACCAACTTTACGGGATACCGTTTGGTTGGATTCCCATTGTTTTTTTAACACTCATTATCGTGGTTTTACTCACATTGTATTCAGCAGCAAGTCTTCTTATGGACCAACCATCTTCAATTTTAGAAACAATTCGAAATTTTTGAATATCTGTTAGATGTCGTACCATTTTTAATAATGACGCCACTGATTAACGTCAAAGTGACATTTGTAAGATTATTAATATAAATCAAAGAACGAATGATTTACATAGCTAAAAGAAAGTGTACCAGTTTTTATTGAAATCAAGTGTACCAACCTCTCTACCAACATTTATTTTCGTAATTAAATAAAAAATAATTTACTACACATATTTCCTTTATGATTGGTCAGATACTACTGTTTTTTTCAATTTTTTTAATACAGAATTCCTATGAAAATATGATATTTAATATACCTATATGAAATAGTAATTAAAAATAACAAAATACCTAATACCTGCCAATTTGAAATGCCTCCAATGCTTTATGATAAATAGACTACAAGAAGTAAATATCACCGAAAATACCGTATGAACCAAAAAAGTTGTCGTCGGCACTGAAAAGTTTCCACAAAACAAAAACTACATTTTATGACCCAGTGACAGTAACGTAGGTTTGTTTTGTGATGACATTTTCAAAATATGACAATAACTCGCTTGTGTATAAAAAGTTATTTCAAATGGTTGATTTTACTACTTTATAAAATAAAAAATACATTACATTTTAACGATATTTAATTTTACTAGTACATTTAGAATTTGTTTATATAATAATAATTACATAACAAAGAAACAGAAAAATCTAGTCAACTGTCTGTTTGGAAACTTTTTAGTGTTACCAACGGTGAATTGACTGTTGACGTCACACATTTCGATTTCATTGTTCTGGCGAATCAAAAATTGTATTTTTAGTTGATGTGTGAGCATTGGTATCAGTTTTGTATATTAAAAATCAATTTATAGTCACAAACTTATAAACAAAGACGAAGAAGAGGATAAGAAATACGTTAAATTTTAACATGAACTAATTTTATTAATTAAGAACACATTTTTTTTTCGTTTGTCATATTGATCTGTCCATATTTTGAACAATTCCGCTGAAAAATTGTATATCATGGAAATCGATAAAAAAATCTTAATTTCGGTGGTTTTTGACAACTGAAGTCAGTTTATATTTTTAATAGGTAGGATACTTAATCTACACGACACATTCACAATCAACTTAGAAGATCACGAAGAAAATTTAGTAGGTCTCGCTAAATGTCGGTTATAACTTATTTTTCGTGTTTATTGTAAGTAACTTATGTCCCATAAGTTTTGGCATAAATTTCAGAGGGCTTAAAATGGATAATAATAAGAAAATGACAGATTGTTATGGAAGCAAACATTTGTTTAGCACTTTGACATTACTTTAACTCAGTTTTTTAAGACGTTTATGTCGATATGGCTTATGAATAGAAATTAGGAAAAATATCTATAATTTAGTTGAACGAGTCCCTAAAGCCGAAATAATACGCATTTTTGAAAGTCAAAATATCCGTAGAATTAAAATGTTTCTTACAAACACGCAAAATGTTTCGAAGGAGTAAAGTCATCGCTGCGAATCGCTACCAACCACTGTTTTGGGCGAGTTTTGTCACTCGGAAACATATGTCCGCCTTTTGTTACCGAACAAAATGGAACTGCACAAAATTGAGGCATAATTAACAAGTTTTAACAAGTTTTTTTATTTACTGGTGTACGAAATAAGTATAATAAAACCCTATTCAGTGCCTAACAATAACTTTTGACAGCTACCTTACTCGCAAGTGGCCCCAACTGGTGAGCCTAAAAAAGGTAACCTTCGTATGCAAGGTATTCAATGTATCAACTTTCCAAAAAATGGAAGACCTAGAATTTTGACCAGAGCAAGAGTCGAAAGACTGGTAAGAAGGTCGAAAAAACTTTGTACTTCAGTAAGAAAACTAGCACGCCAATATCGAACATCTAAGACACTATATCGCGGAAATTGTCGCAAAATGGCCAAAAAATACAGAAAAAGAAGAAAATCCCCAAAATACGCAGCCAACCAACTAGTCAGAACCCCGATATGCTGTCGTGCACTAGGAAGGATACATTTTGCTAACAACTGTGTCTTCAATTATGTATGATGAAAAGTGTTTTACATAGAGCAATTCCGAAATGAAAGGAAATGATGGTCTTTATACTGATAACATTGCAGAGGTCCCTGACAATATCAGATATAAACAAAAGGCCAAATTCACAGATGAGGTGTTGTGGTGTGCCATTTTCCCAAGAGGTGTATCCAGATCTTACGTGGGTCGAGTAAGAGGTGAAGCCCTGGAGAATCAAAGCTACATCGATAATTGTCTTACGAAATTGGTTAATTTTATTGAAGAACACGCTGGGGACAATATTATGTTCTGACCAGACATTGCATCCTGTCACTATGCCAGACAGACTCAAAATTGGCTAGCAGACCAAAACGTACCATTTGTTCAGCGAAACAACAATCCCCTAACCGTTCCCAGATTCGTGCCATAGAATACCTTTAGGATCTTTTGTTTAAGATGGAGAATGGGAAGCCCAAAATGAGGAGGAACTTCGACGCAGGATACACAGAAAAGTCCGAGAAATCGATGTAAATGCCGTCCAAAACCGAATGCTAGATGTCCGCAGAATGTTGCGCCCTCTTTATTTAAGTTCATAATTTTGTTGCTTATGAAACAGTTAATTAGCATGTATTACAAAACTTTATTTGTACCAAAACTAAATGGGACATACGTTATGAATTCAAACTCAACATACTGTTATATTAAAATACTTCAGAAGAAATTATATCACAACGCTCACACACACACACACACGCACACGCGCACGCACGCACGCACGCGCGCGCGGCCTTTTCCAGTTGTACTATTATAGGTACACACAGAGCCTTCATAAATGATTAAAAACCACGTTTTTGGTTACTAATTTTGTCAGAAAACACGAGTTGGCCACATGGATTGTTCAATCAATATTGAAGGTGTGTAAAATGCAACGCCCCTAGTCCACTGTTGAGGATTTAACTAAAATGACAACGACATAGCCGGCACTGAACGCAGGCATAGTTGTATTTAAGTCACTTTTCTATGCCACTGAACGCATTGGTGACAAAAATTGTTAAATAATTTTTGGCACTGAACGTGTTCCTGATAAGACTGAAAGAGATATTGGAATACGTTGATATCTAGTCTCGAGTATTGAAGTCTTCTTCCTCTTCACAAAAGTTTCAAGTTTTCGAGGTCGGATTCGAAATTTTCGTATAAACTTCAAGTGTTACGAAAGCGAGACAAGTAAAATCCTATCACAATCCGACACAAGTCGCGGAAAATATAGGAGCTCCCGTTTAAATTTGTATATGGCACAATCTGCCTCTTTGCCAAACCGTTAGTATGTACAAGGCCAGTAAAATTTAGAGAGAAATAAAACTGGTTACTTACAAACTACACAAACTATCACGCCGTATTAAAACCCTGAAGTGGGTTGAAACCTTTGGTGGGAAAACACTAACAGTGAACTAGTTTCCACTAACATCAAAACACCGAATACTATATTTGACACGCATTTCGCCAATCAGGTTGGCATAATCTGGGGATAATTAAAACTAATCATCTCCAGATGTTGCCAACTTGATTGACGAAACCCGCGTTCATTGTTTTTTATTGTTTGTGGAAAGTACTTCAGTCATGTTACAAATCCAAATAAAACCGATAAATAAATAACACATTATAATATTTATATCAGCAGAATTGCAATTATTATATTATGTACATTAACGTCTAGTGGTACCTTACCAAAAATCTAACATAACATAGTATTACACGCAGGATGGCCGGAAACTGGGATATGGTGCCATGCAAGGTATTCCCATGGTAGCATCTTCCCCAGTACGTCATGATTCACCTATTGGAGTCCATCCCTTGGAAGTGCAGGCCTACCAGCCGCCGTGGAAGGCGCTATCGGACTTCGCCCTGCATTCGGATCTCGAGCAACCTCACCAACCCGCCTTCCAGCAACTTGTCAACCAGGTAAATTACTATAAATCTGTATATCATCTTACATCTACCTACTTTCCAGAATGAAATTGTTATGTATGAACCAGTTAAACTTTGTTAAAAAATATATATCGGTTTAATAGTAGTTTGCGAGGTACCTAACTGTAAAAACATCCAGTATATTAGGTGTTTTCCTTTTACTCTGCTTTGCTTTTTTTTGTTTTTTTTTTTTTAACTTTTCTTAAACAGTTTTAAAGATAATTAATTCAAATTCAGCGCGTACAATACATTTAACAGCACCCATGAAACAACGTTAGCTGCCGCAACATAAAGGTTCCCAGGTCACTTGTGATTTGAAAGAGAACATGTATCCTTTCTTTCGTCTGTATGAAACGACTAGCTTTTTAGTCCTGTCATTTTAAATGGTTAAACTTAGAAAGATACTAATAAAAGAAACGAAATTTATTATACAACTACATTTACTCCATTAAAACCCAAAAAAACAAATTGAAACTTTTTCCCGGGCGGGGAAGCGAGCGATTAACTAGAATAATCCTTAAATATTTAAAATTTTAGATTGGAAACCTTTATGTTGCGCCAGCTGCACATACATACATCTATGACCAGCGTTAGATTTACCACGCTCTAAATTATTCATTACTATTATTATTACTAATTTTAAATTTCATATATCCTCTGCTAAGGAAATCTTGCATGACACGTCTGTTATAGTGAGCTTTGTCGATTTTAATAATGATATAAACGTTTTTCATATAAGCCAATTTTGTATGTTATAGATGCATGGTTATGACCTACTACCTCCTTCATTAGGTCAATCACCTGGAGCACCTCATCCAAGTCTCATGGGTCCTGGGGGTCCTGGAGCGCCGCCCTCTGATGCCATGACGCATCCAGACAGCACAGACAGTTGCGTCACGTACCTAGAGATGAGTGACGACAGTAGTCTACCTGCTAGTCCCTAACACTCTGGGGGGACCAACTAGCACCTTCCTCCCTCTTTACTTATGTGCTGGGGTGCCCTCCTTATGCACCATCTTTCTTACTACATGCCGCCATCGCCGCCCTGACCCGATGTCGAGACAGAAATCGGTCATTTTAAACTTGTTGTGTTTGTTGTTTTATCTGTTGTTTATTTATTTTTATTGATAAAGATATTATATATAAAAATCAAATTAGTAAAACAAAAATTGATCTATGAAAATACATTTGTATTTTTGGAAATGTATTGGTGTCAAATGTTCAAAATTTCAAGAAGGGATTTGCGTCCTTAAGGGTACTAGACTAGTTTTACTACTTATGGAAAAGTGCAATTTATGAGTGATGTTGTTATAAAAGAATTAAAAATAGATAAAACAGTAACAATAATAATAATAAAGATTTATACAACTTAATTGTGGTATGGTTGTTTTGAATTTAATTTTGCAATGAATCACTTTAGTTGTGATGTCGTATAATTAATAATAATTATGCAACCTACATATGTGAAAGAGTCATTGCACACTGGTTGCCTATATGTAACACTGGAAGATTACCCTTATGCTCATGAATATAAAGACGATATTTTTGACAGAACAAGGCACAGAATTTTTCTCCCTTGAAAGAAATATTTACTCACCATCCACCATGCACAAAACGACAACTTGATTTTTATTATCTTCACAAAATTGCTATAATGCGCCGTATTTTATACAGGGTGCCAGATATTAATGGGGAAACTTAGAGAATCGATAGAATACACCAGAATAATATGGATTTGTCATATAAACCTATAGCTAATAATGCTCAGTTTTCGAGTTAGAGGGCGCATTTCCCCAGAAATAATTGAGATAATTGTTATGAAATTCAGAGGGTGCAAGTTTCGTACACTTCGAACCATAGTTTTCATCTCTCCATTCAAAATTATATTAATGGAAAAATGCAAAACTATGTAATTTTTTAAACGGCTTTCAATTAACAGTTAAGTACTTGACAACTCAAAGATGTTGCATCCTATCAAAAAAATATAAAAAACCATTTTTTGTGCATTAATGATAGGAAATGATGAAAAAAATAGCTTAGGTCAGTGGCGTCACATTTTTTTTTTTGAAAAATATCTCAGACTCCCCCCCCCACTGTCTTGCTTTTAGTTAGAAAGGAGAGATGAAAACGCAACGTCTGAACACCTTCCAAATTTCATAACAATATCTCAATTGATACGGGGAAATGTATCGAGAAATATATAAAGAATACAACAGTGACCTCAAAAATAAAATTAGTAATAAAAAGAAAAGCTCACATTCCAATTACATCCTAAATTTGAATAACAAAACCAAAGCAACATGGCAGCTAGTAAAGCATATCACAGGAAAAGATAGTTATGATGAATTTCAAATAGAAAATATATGTAAAAGTGATGACCAAAACAGTAAACGGGAAGTATTAAATGATAAACAATTACTTTGTAAATATGGCTGAAGACGTTAGTGGATATTCTAAAAAAGAATTTGACACGTGAGATACACAGTTATATATTTTACATTACTTTCAATTTTACTTTGTGACTTGTTCTACACAGGTACCTATTTATAGAATAAAGTTATTATTATTAATATTATTATTTCTGGAGAAATATGGGAAAAAATCAAAACTTCTCGAAAATTATGTAAGTATTTTTAGCTATAAGTTTATATGACAATTCCATATTATTTTAACATACATTGTGCTTGGTGAGTGGTAACTGACATTTCTTTCAAGGGATAAAAAAAAAAATTCTGTGTTGTGGTCTAAATGTCAAAAATGTCGCCTTCATGTTCATGAGAGTCAAATTCCATATATGCAACCAGTGTGTCATGATTCTTTTACATAGGTTGCATAATAATGTGACGTCACACTAATGTCTATTATGTCACAATTCTTAAAATGTTAGTTTTGTTAGAGAATTCAAGACATATATAGTCCTCTAGAAATCTGAAATTTAAGCCTTCATGTCGCCTCCTGGTGGCTAAAAATCGCACTTTGACGAAACGAGTAATTCTCTTTGTTTACATTCGTTTGATCACATTTGTATAGTTTGTCGGGGTTTTACTACCGTTTTTTTATTTCAACAACGTTTATTCCATAATATGTCGAAGAGAACTGCACAGTACAAATTGGTGTGTGTATAATTATCACATAAAGAAACATGTCGATAGGACAATCCACTTTCACTGTTTTCCCAAAAAGACGCGGAGTTTATTTATATCACCAATAACTGGTATCGTAGAGAAAATAGATAGAAGAAAAGTGTGGGAGAAAGCATAATTGATGGGAAAAGCATTAACTTCGGCAATGCCTATGCATTTTAAGTCAGAAGACTATAATACAAAAGATATATAGTTATAATAGTGACATTTTTAGGTTAGGTACTCCCACAAATTGTCAAAAAATAATGCAAATATGTTAAACATATTGAATTTAATTACTAACTTTCGATTAATGTAATACATTTTTCACAAAAGCAATTAAAACGAATGTAAACAAACCAAGAATCAGCTGATCATTACTTGTCTGATCGCAACGCCACACGCGCCGTGGTGATAGTTCCCCATACAAAGGGTTACCAACGGTACTCCTTAAAGAGTACAAGTATTCTTTTGGAGTTACAAATATTAGGTACTCTTACTTTTCTGTTTTAAACCCAAATGTACTCGATTAATAAAGCATAAACTTACTCAACAAATCGTTCTCACAAAATAAAGGATTCAACAGTATCTGTGAGATAATTAGTGAGTTACATCATAAGTTTATCCAGACTGTATTATCTGCTTCATAGTTTACATTCGGTGCCTACTTCACGGATGAGCAGGTCTAAGTATATAATGTAAATTCTAGTGTCTGATGAGTTGGAAAAAAGATGTATCCTATTTTTTGAAAAAAAAAACAAAATAGAGAATGAAGCTCTTGAATTTTGTAACAGTGGTTTCTTCCTCTTTGGCCCATCGATTTTTTTTCTTTCAATTGGTCAAATTTTTATTTGAGTTTATTTACACCTAATAAAGGTATTTTGTTAAAAAAAAAATTTTTCATAATACATATACAGTGTATCTTTTGATTTGTACTCTTTTCTGTATGACCTAAGTTTGTAACCCTAAATATAGTCAGCTACATAGCAAACATGATAAAATTCTACAAAAGATGCTAGTTGCGGAATTTAGCATCTGATGTCACAGATTCAGTTTAGAGTGTAAACAAAAAAGCAACATAACCTACATTTTCGTCTTTGGATAATGGATAACATTTTTTTTCAGTCAGGCAGGGGTGACAACCTTTTACATCAAATTTATTTCTTCTAATTTCGTATAGAATTTGCTCTAGATTTAATAATTTATGATAAAGACGCATTTTAATGAGAAAATTATATCTATCAGTTTTGTTTAAAACTTTTTTGGCTATGATGCATTGTTTTTGCATTATCATTATACTTAATAGAAATGATGCATCTTTCGAAATGAAAACATGGTATTTTAACGCTTTTTTGTTTTAAAAAATCCATTAAGATGATAACACATTGATAAATTTTAAACTGCACATCTCGAACATGTCTCTAAAAGAATCTGAAAGAATTTAAACTTTACGAGTCGGTTAAATTTACATAATCAAAATCATTACAATATCTCTTGCGGGCCATCTTCATAGAGGGATATTTCAAAGTTATCCGGCTTAATAATAAATAAAAAACACATAGTCATCTTCCATTTGATGCATCAATTATCCTACCTTATTATAATGAAAAAAAAATCATGTGGCATTGGTGTTGTTTTTTTTTTTTGTAAAGTATAAAAAAAAGTCAAATATGGTATTTGGTTGCCTATACGATCCCTATACTGAAAATTATATAATGTTCATCTGATTTTTTTGTTTAAAACAGTATTATTTTCAATTAAAAATATATTATGTTTTATTTTGTAACATATAATTTTAATAGCAAAAATAAGGATATTTATCATATTACCCCTATTCGTGCAGCTTTGGCTTTGGTTTCGGGGTTGTCTAATTTATGTGGTATAGTGGTGTGTTTATATCTTAGGTATATTTCTTGGAGCTGATCTAACTGAATGAATTGATAGCAATGAAACAGAAATGTCCGTTCATTTAAAGGTATCGAGTTCAAAGTGCCTTAAAATCAAATTTTTGCACTCCCTACCAAAAAATACCATACTTTCACTATTTTATAGGTATGTTCCTAGCAATTCAAGTACACATTTGTGAATACAGTTAGACATCATTTTGGACTTAAAAAATTTAAAGTTTATGTCAAAGTTTATGTAATATTTCGGTTAGGTAACTTTGATCAGTGACTTTTATTTTTATATCTGATGTCCAACAAAATATAAAAAACAACTTTTATTGTAAAAAGAACATTTAAATTTACTATTACAGATGCAGACATTCGTTCAACTGATTTTGTATATATACTTATGCTTAATCTGCAAAAGGCTATGATTTCGTTTAAAAACAAGAACAAAATAATTATTATTGCAGTAATTTACTTGTTATCCAGAGTAAAATATCTGGAACAACGCTCCATTACAGAATGACAATATTGTCAGTACTACCCATAAATTGATTTGTGTAAATCTTTATTATAAGTATAGATATATTGTATTATTATTTTTTATATTCCAATTGATTTATTTGATGTATTAGTTTTATAATGTATCTAAATAAAATATCTTGCCACACACCATTATAATCTTCGATCGAATATAAGGCAAGCATTTGCACGATACCTACATGGCAAATTATAACAAATAAAAATGATTAAAATGGGTGAGCAACAAATTAAAGGTAAAAGAGAAGTTGATACTAACACTGTACCATATGTAATTATATCTATTGTAATATGTTATTGTACAATTTGTTAAAAGTCTTTGTCGCTAATTTGTAGATGTTATTAATTTTAGAAATAACCTATGATGAATTCGAATGTATGATATTTTTACAGAGTTCTGTATCACATAATTTATTGCAATTTACAAATATGTATTTGATAAAAAAAAGAATCTACAGTACTTGTAAATAATGTTATACGAGATTTAATTTGTAAATAAAATACGGTGAAATAATCATAAATTCGTTATTTTTTCCTTATAGTTTAGAAAAAAATATTTACATTTTTAAAAATGTGAAAGAGTTTTACATTATTTAGGAAACGTCCTTCATATGAGTTATGACATGACATGTCGTTTGAGAAATATTTTAGGGAATTTTATTCAGTAAATATTTAACTAACACTTGGGTATAATTTAAATTATAGAGTGAGCAAGCATCCCAACAACTGAATTTTTACTTATAAATCTTATAAATATAATAATTACAAATTGAACAGTTTCCACAATTTTAGAACTATCGCAGTTTTACAACCAGAGCTGGGTCGAGTACTAGACAAATTGTACTTACATTTTCGAGTATGAGTACATTTAAAAAGTAGTTCGAATACATTTAGTAAGAGTAAATTACTACATAAATTTTTCGAGTCATTTCGTACTCGTACAATATGAGTCCACCGTCGTGTAATAACAAAACGTTCTTTCTAGGTTAAAAATATAAAATAATGCAGGTATGCCAAGTTTACTTGCACAAAAACAAATACTGAAATAAAAATGATTACATGCACAATGTAGGACCAAAGTTGTTCCGTCTCCATTTACAAAATATAATTAGGTAAAACACTTTAATTCCGCAGTCGCGACTACTTGTTCCGTTGTTGGGAAAAAATTTAAATAAAGGTATTTAAGTTATAAAATCAAAAATATTTAAAAACAGAGAGGAAACAGTAAGTAAGTAAGTAAGTAAGTAAGTAAATTTATTTATGCAGTTACAGATACAGATATTGTTCGCCAATTTACATTAGTAAAATTTAAAAATAACATTGTACTTCATAATTATAGTAACATGTTATAACACGAGTTATATCATATTACTGTTTCTTCCAGAGTACACCTAGATAGCATAGAACGATCTGTGCTTGTACCGACCTTAATATAATTAATATTAATTTTATTGTGGATTCACTTATACGAAGATAGCTGCTTTAATGAGTGATAATTTTTTTTTCTTTTTTTATATTTGTTTCTCAACCTCCTACTAATATCCTTAGAAAATCTAGTTTATTTTTTTTTATATGTTCAGATACTTTATCTGAGAATAAACTTAGATTATTATAAAGTTTGAAATGGGCTGGTAAAAGATTATAAAACTTAGGTCCGTAATAAGTAGCAAATCTTTGAGTAGTTGTATATCTGGCTTGTGGGATTGTGACATTGTTAGATTTATGCCTTGTATTATGGTTGTGTTCAATTGTGTTTGACAGATTTTTATGTTTGTGAGTAAAGATAAGAACTGATTTGGTATACAGGAGTTGAAGATTTAGCACATCAAACTCTCTAAAAAGCAATTCTGTAGAGTAGCGCTTGTTTTTCCCCATGATTACTTTTATTATATATTTAAAGATTCTAAATTTGTTGAATAGGCACTTCCCATATTATTATCCCATATCTAAGAACTGACTCGACTAAAGCCAGATACAATGTCTTTAGTATGGCAAAAGGTAGTATATTTCTGAGGTGGTAGAATTTCAAAACTAGCTTGTGCAATTTACTATTTAACTGTTGAATATGATCTATCCATTTTAAATTTTGATCTATTATTATTATAGGTATTTTATGGTTTTTATTTGTAGTAGCTTCATAGAACATTCGCAGTCAAGTTTTTGATTATCTAAACATGTATATGTGTGCAAATGAAGTGTATGTATATTGGGTACGTTTTTGTCCTGAATGCTAAAGCACATAAATTTAGTTTTGTCTAAATTAACTGTTAATAAATTTTCAGATAACCATTGTTGCAGTTTAGAAAATTCTACCACTGCTTTGTTCTCAGCACTTTCCCAGGAGTCACCTTCAACCAAGAGAACAGTTTCATCAGCATAAGCTACCACTTTACCATTAACTGGGATGTAAAGTAATTCATTAATATAGATATTAAAAAGAACTGGTCCTAAGACCGTTCCTTGTGGAATACCATATTTAATTATTTTGTAATCGCTTCTGCTGTCACCAATTTTTTTACACTGTTCTCTATTTTGAAGATAACTACTGAACAAATCGTTGGCTATACCTTTTATTCCATAATCATCAAGCTGATTGATAAGTATTTCGTGAGACACTGTATCAAAGGCCTTAGCCAAATCCAGAAATAATGCAATTTGCTTTTTCTTGCTGTCTACAGAATTATATAAAGTTTTTACCACCTCATACATCCCATCATCTGTATTCATGCCTTCTTTAAATCCGTATTGATTAGGAGACAGAATCTTGTTATAATTTAGATGTTCTATTAACCTGACTTTCATACATTTTTCTAATACTTTAGCAATGTTGTTTATTACAGAGATGGGTTTGTAATTACATAATACTGTTCTATCACCAGTTTTGTAAATGGGTGTTACAGTAGAAATTTTTAACATTTTTGGAAATATACCTTTTTCAATATTTTTGAGGATATTTTATCCGTACCTGAAGAAGATTTGTTTTTTAGGCTAATTATATGTTTTATGATTTCCCCTTCAGATATAAGCGTAAGAAATAAATTAGTACAGTTTATATTTCTTTTTTTGAATATTCTGTTAACTTTTATTTTACGCGCCATACTTTCACCAACATTTGTAAAAAAATCATTAAAAATTTCACTACATTCTTTGTCATTTATATCTGTACCATTTAATTTTATTGCTATTTTTTTATCGGAACAGTTGTCAACAAATCAACATGGATTTAGGAAAAACCACTCTACCAATACTGCAGCTTTTCAACTTGTCAAATTCATCTATAAATCATTAGATGGACACAACTGCACATTAGTTTTGTTTTTTGATCTCTCTCATGCTTTCGATTATGTAGATGCTGAATACGTGGTACAAAAATTGCATAATATGGACATCAGAGGTTGCATGAATGACTGGATACTTTCTTTTCTGACCAAGCGTAAGATCAGAGTTAAAATTAGGCAAGAACTTTCGGAAGTGGGAGAGTTGAAATATGGTGTCTCACAAGGCAGTGTTCTATCTCCCCTTCTATTTACATTCTTCATCAACGATGTGGAAAAGTACTTACAAAATAATGTCAATATGTAATTAGTTTCATACGCGGATGATACCACCATTGGCATACCTGCCCAGTCAGAATTTGACCTTTACTGCAATGCACAGATGGTTCTCTCTGAATTATATACTTGGTGTAGTAAAAACAAGCTTGTTCTTAATCCATCTAAAATGCAGTACATTATTTTCTCAAAAAGACCTAAAGTTTCTGAATTCAATCTAAAACTAAATGACTGTGCTAGAAAGATTAGATAACTGTAAGTTTTTAGATCTTTACGTTGATCAACAATTAACCTGGGACGCACATGTTGGTTTTGTGACCAAAAAGTTAAATTCTGCATATTTCGCAATAGTCAACCTAAAAAATATCTTAGATACTAAAAATTTTCTGAATGTCTGTTACGCCTTGGCATATTCTCAGTAAAATTATATGGTAATTTACTGGGGCCAAACAACTGAAATGAATCGTATTTTTGTTATCCAAAAAAGGAATGATACACAAAATTTTTTCTGCTGGTCCACTAGAATCGTGTAAATCTATTTTTAAAATGTATTCTACCACTTATCTGTATAATTATTTACCAAGTACTTATTTTTGTTAAATTGAATCAAGGAAAATTTCCACAAAATACCTCAGTTCATGCTCATAACACTAGATCCAATACTAATATTTATATTTCAAATTTTAATATGTCGTTATATAGGAAAAGTCCCTATTGTTTTCGTAGTGGTATTTACAATCACTTACCTACCTCCTTTAAGGATATTAATTCTATAGCCAAATTTAAAAAAGACATAAAGCACTACCTTCTAGACAACTGTTTTTACTCTCTTCAAGAATATTACGACAAGTAATCTTCACGTATTTTAATAGTAAATAATTACGTGATATTTTTTATTAGGATATAAAACTCTCTGTTTTAAATAATTATTTGAATTAAATTCTCGCTTAATGAGTGTGATTTTATTTTCTTTATGTATTTTAATTATTGTACCGTAATTTAATTTTTCAAAATGATGTCAATATCTTTTACAGATCATACGCGAATAACGTAATTATATATATATATATATATATATATATATATATATATATATATATATATATATATATATATATATATATATATATATATATATATATATATATATATATATATATATATATATATATATATATATATATATATATATATATATATATATATATATATATATATATATATATATATATATATATATATATATATATATATATATATATATATATATATATATATATATATATATATATATATATATATATATATATATATATATATATATATATATATATATATATATATATATATATATATATATATATATATATATATATATATATATATATATATATATATATATATATATATATATATATATATATATATATATATATATATATATATATATATATATATATATATATATATATACACATGCACTAACATATGAGGTTAGGTTACAAATCCCTACGTCCCGATATATCCACCTGCTGGTAGAGTATCTGTTAGTTACCAAACAGATTTATATTAATTAGTACATCTCTACTTCTGCAAATAACTGATCACAGCGAAGTATATTCCATATAAGAATAAACTTCGCTATGATCAGTTTTTTGTAAAAGTAGAGACGTAATAATTAATATAAATCTGTTTGGTACCTAACAGCCACTCTACCAGATGATGTTGTAGTAAACGTGCATGCATTAAAATCTGTATTATATGATATAGTTGTGTCACTTAAAACTGCTAGGTATTTTCGTTAAATGTAATAATAAACATAATTAATATAAAATTTAAAAATCACAGAACCACACCACAGGTTAGAAGAAATTTGTTAGATAGCCGGTGATATACTGAATATTATACCTCTACAGCTACTGTCCAGCTGGGGGAAACAAGGCCCATGTGGCAAGGGAGAGCCAACTTTCTACGAAATCATATACTAGAGGTATAGTATATCTCCAAATGAGTAAGTGTGGATGCAAAAGATCACAAAGATTTTTCATATACTAATTCATTTATTTCATTTACGCGTTATGGAGAATGGAATGCACAAAGCATATTCTTTCCAGGGAGCTTCTTTCACCGGTCAGACTGTAACATGTACGGGATACAACGTAAAAATTGCGAATTTCCAGTTTTTCTGCACGAGGGTGACCGATAGTTTCCAGCCATCCGTGACTTTGATGCATCAACACATCTTCAATAACGGTGAATCATTCATTATCTTACCTTATTCTTTCCTACATTTTCCAATAAGCACATGCATAAAGAAAATAAAGGTGATGAGTATGATTTACCCAAAGAGGATGCCGGTTGCTGTTCCGATATTCATAAATAGATGAAATTTAATACAGCATGAATTTGTCAACAAATGAATTATGTAGTTGCCAACAATTTATCAGAACTGTCAAAATTTAATTTCAACCAAGAAAGCATCAAACGCTGGCATGAGAACGCTTACTTGGATGAATAGCAGTCACAACATATTTCTGCAATTTTTATTTTTAATTTTAATACAATAAAAATCATAAATTATTCCAATATCAGGATATTCACAAGAACCTAGAACTTAGTCCATTTTGAGCTATCATGGATACAGAGGGTGGGTGGATCAAAAATTGTAATATTAAAAGTACGGGTTACTTTAAAATTTACATATATTTTCTAAATTTATACATAAATCATATAAAAAAATTGCAATTACATTAAAATTCTAAAATTGTACCTATTAATTTATTTCTCAACTTTAACTCTCATGGAATGCATCGAAAATATTAAACATCAATTATTATACATATTATTTAAATGGCACACTAGTAACTGCCGTCTGATTTATTCAATCGTGTTTAAAAAAAAAAGTATTTTTTTTAACTCGTCTTTTTAAGTTTTTCTTTTTCTTCAAAATAAAGATTACTGCAGTGTCAACTAATGATATTGCTTCTAGTTATTGTATTACAAATTATTTTTTCAAGATGACCCTCGAGTTTAAAGTAGAGATAATTGAGTATTGAGCACAGAAATATATGAAACAACCATTTAGCTGCCTTGTTATTGCAAGACAATCGTACACAACCATCATATTTACCAAACTAAAAGCTTGCCGTGGTTAGATAACCTTATTAGTAAAAAAATATAATTCATTTAATATCAGTCACATTGATTATTGTATATTTACAAGGACGTTTTTAAGTAATGTATCAACCGAAATAGTTACTAAATTTTGTTGGGCAATACAAAATATATAAAACAAAATAAACACCTACAATATACAACGGCCCAATTAAAATAAATGGCACAATTCACAGCAATGAATAGAGTATAAATAAAGGATTTTTTCCTAATAATATACACAAGGGGAGAGAAATGCGTTACAAATCAATATATCTCAGAATCTTAACACATAACGAAAATCCTTGAGCTTTTCCCACTTTTTTTTTTTAATTTTATTAATCAAAAAATACTGATTTAAGTATGACTTAAACGAAAATTTATTGTCAGTATAAAAATTTGGAGAAAGAAAACCCATTAATGGCATAATTTCATCACAAAAAGTAAAATTCCATTAATTGTTATGGTAAATCTTATAATTCCTAAATCTTCCAAATTAAATTAACTTAATAACACCGTTCATTTTCAAATATAAACATAGATTTTGTAATTTCTATATTAGTGGCATTTCCCTCCTTCCTTTGTGTATACAGACTTATTTATTAAAGTTTGATATGTAACTAAACTTCTTCTGTTACCGGAGCGGGTGTTTCATCTGCACTGTGACCTAATAGAACTGCTTTTTTCATCTTTTCCGCTACCTGAGCCATTGTAGACGGATTCGTACACGGGATTTGCAAAATTGCCAGACTAAAAAATTTATCAATAATAATAAGAATAATAACTTTATTTGAACAAATATTATTTCACTCTGAGTCATAAACTAATAGACTACAAGATTTCAGAGTTTTAAACCAAATAACACGTAAATTATGCTGAAGAAACTGTATTACTTTATATGATTGAAATCATGCACACCTGAACGATGTTTCTTAGAAATAATTACAATATTTGCATGAAAAACCTTGGAAAATCTTCCGATTTAAATTCTTTTTGCCTAATGATGTGAGAAAAATAATAATTCATGAAACCGGTAGCAATTAAAAGAATTTGAAGATATAGACAGTCTATCATTTCAATATGAATAATTAACATGGGACTAACCTTTCAATATTTCAAAATGTAATTATTGTAAAAAAAAAAATCTGGAAATTAAGACATTTTAATGGAAAACTATTTTTTTCGCCCTACGTTTGACTATCTGAATATTTTAAGAGAATACTCACTTTATCAGCATCTAAAGTAAATGGTTCTGCATCTCTTTCCTGGTACATAGGATTATTAAAATCATTTTCCTGCAATCTTTCATGAGAAAACGTTGTTCGATTTCTCAGCAAATAATCAAAGGCAAAGAATCCAACAACCAACACAATTACAATTACTGCTATTGCTGACAGCACAGGAACAAGAATGCTTCTGCCTTCTTCCTTTCTTAACACAGGTTCCTCTAAACTACGCAACTGTTCGCATTTATTTCCCTCATATTCATCAGGACACTGACAATATGGTATACCATCACTAACTGCGCATATACCCCCATTATGGCAATATGTTTTACATACTGCAGGCTGATTACACGTCGCACCAGTCCAATTTTCTTGACAATAACAGATTGGCTCTTTTTCTAAGGAAGGTAACACACAAACACCTCCATTTTGACACAGATTTGTACAAGGGTTGGAGTTTCCTATGTATTGCTATAAAAATGAAGAGAAAACATTTTTTTACCCAGTTTGAAATAACACAAATTTTGAATGCATAGATAACATACTGGCAGGCGATTTATAATTTTGATTTAATAGGAAACCACAAAAATAATAATTCAAATGTGATTATTTTCAAAATTTTTTACATTCCCATAGTGTATTCTCTATTAACGGGAAGTTCCGAAAACAATTTATTGGTGGGAACCTATGCTTTACTGTACCCAACATGGTGAAATAGCTATGAGTAATTTGTCCAATTTAAGTTGAATGTATCAAAGCCTTTACTAGACTAGGCTGCTGCAAGTCACAGTTTAAATTGTCAATTAAAGTGATTTATGAATACTGTTTAGATACAGCAGAGCAGTCATTGGCATAACATTGGAGCAGATAAGTATTATATGCACAAAACGTATTAAATTGGAAAAAAATATTGACAAGACAAAATAATAAAATGTAGTGCACTTGCCCGATTAATTCAACAGTGGATTTTCTTTAGTTTTTCTAGCCTTGAATGTTTCATGTCCGCCAAAGTGGCAGCCCTATTGTAAAATGTATACTAACCTCACAGTTATATCCACCTCGTTGATCTGGACACATACAAATAAATTTTCCATTAACATTCGTACAAACTCCCTCCATTTTTACAAGAGCATCTATCCTTGGTCTGATCATTTTCGCATCTTCTCCCGGTGAAATGTTTGGGGCATATACATTCCAGTTGTTTAGCACCGACTTTGCACGTGCCACCATTTTGACAATGCTGGTGGCAACTGTCTTGGTCACATTCCTCCCCTGTATATCCTGGCTTACACACACATCTAAAACCAGATGGCCCAAATAGTGGTTTACCATATATTCCACAAATTAAAGTTTCACAACTGCGCCCTTTATACTCAGGGGGCAAGCACATATTTCTTTATTATTATCTATTGAACATACACCTCCATTTCCGCAAATTAAATGTTCACAATTCTGACATCGTATTCCACTAAAACCTGACTTGCATGTACATTGAGGAATGCCATTTTTCATCATGGTACAAGTACCATCATTATGGCATCTATTTTCACACATATTCACAGGTGTTTCACATCGTTCACCTGTCCACTGTCGTGGGCAATTACACCTCAACGGAGGTAGTTGATCTGAGGACTTTGCAGCTTGGATATCTACATAACACGATCCGTGATTCTTACAGTGTTGAGAGCAGCGGAAATGGTCACAACGGGTACCTACATATTGTGGAGGACAGACACACTTAGGACCTTGACCCTGAATTATTTTGCAGGTTCCTGTGTTGCAGTTCAATGGACAACTTGCATTTTTGCTAGATGCTGCTCTGCATGTCTGAAAAATGATGGATACAAATATTATTGGAGCTTAAACGGCAATTTATTTTGAGTTTTGTAACAGTAGCTTTAGATTTGAAAATAATCCTCCAGGTAAGAATAAATATATCTACTATAACACCAATCTTAATGGAACATTTATAAAAGCCCTTCATTCGATGTAAAAACTTTTCTCTCAATACATGTCTAATGATAAGAGCCCTGGTCCCTGGAATATGAGTCAAGGTGTTCATTATCTTTAAACGTGTAGCCCTGCAAACCTAACATCTTTACTCGTAGTGATAATTTTAGATTTTCGTCGTAAAAAAGATGTTCAAAGCAAGATCTGAAAAATTTATAAAGCAGACTGAAATAATAAACTTACCAAATTATCCTTTACAAACCCATCGGCACATGTACAAGTTGCTCCTCTAGGTGTTAACAAGCAGAATTCAGTGGCTGTACAAAAGTCATCACAAGTGTTGTTTATCTGCAAATGCTTTTTCTCTTGTAGAATAAGGATGTCTGAAATTTTAGTTAAACTTTGAGCTAAATACATCAGCTTGCCCTTTCCAAATTTGTTCAAACGAAGAACATCATGCCTGTGGTAAGTCGAGACAAAAATATTATCCTCGAAGACTTCTATTTTAAAAGGTTTTACATCTGCAGAAAAAATGTACATTAGTAACTTACGCACTAACCTGATTAACGATTACCTTTATCAAAATGTTTTATTACTCGTCTATCAGAACCATCAAATAAAACACACTCCACCATCATGGTCTTAGGATCTGCCCAGTATAACCTATTAGTTGGGTGGTCAATTGCTAAACCAGTAGGAAAGAGGACACCATTGCTAATAAGAACTTTCCTCTTATACCCATCCATATGTGCAGTTTCTATTCTTGGAGCAGGCCCCCAGTCTGCCCAAAACATCAAACCTTGCCCAGGTGCAACAACAATGTCTCTTGGCTGTTGCATATTCCCACTAGTGAGAGTGTACACATACTGCCCGTCTAACGTCGAAGCTAGCAGTCTGTTTTTGTCGGTTATATAAATTCTTTTTGCTACCCAATCGATACTGATTCCCCTGGGATCCTGTAGGTTAGACAATATTGTTTTGGCAACATCTGCGTCTCTGTTGGAGCGACCATCTTTGTCTACGTGAATAACCATCGATTGCACTCTTTTGCTTTGGTGATCGGTCCAGAAAGCTTCTGCCTGCCTCTTCCCAGCCAGAATATCTACCGCATCTACCTTATAACCAGGTGCCCTTGCCAACGTTTTTCTTAGCTTATTATCATTATCGCCAGATTTATAAGGGGACATCAATCTCAATTCGGCTTCGGCTGCAAGAACTAATTCTGCAGAATCACCCTCAGCTTGACACTGTCCTCCTCCAATATGCCTATAACCCTCAACGCATTTACAACTCGTTTGATTCTGTCTTATTTCAACACAGACTTGTGTACAAGTGTCCCATTGACAAGCAGAATGATTGCAATCAATTTCATCACTGTTGTCTTCGCAATCGTTCTGATAGTCACATCTTAGGGAGTGATCTATGCAACGGCCATTCTTACAAGCAAACTGGTTAGGTGGGCACAAACCATATCTTTTACAAATATGTTTGTCTTCGTCACTTCCATCTGAACACTGATCATGGCCATCACAAAGAGCACTGATAGGAATGCAACGATGGTTCTTACATCTAAATCTTCCCAAGGGGCACGCCATCGAAAAGCAATTGGTTTCATCCGAGCCATCTTCACAATCATTTTGCCCGTCACATCGCCACTGTTCACTAATGCAATAGCCATTTTGACATTTGAAACCATTCTGTGGACAGCTCTCTGTACAATTTGCCTCATCAGAACCATCCGCACAATCAACTTCTCCGTCACACTTCCATGCCCTACAATTTTTTTAGAAGATTAGTATGGAAGAGACTGTAGTCTATAAAACGTAAACTAATTAAAACCACATACACTTACATTCAGATTAATAGGGTATATTGATTTAATAAAACATACTTACAAAAATATACATATTTTTGGATCGGAACATTGAAATTCACTCTTCTTGCATTGCATGTTGCAATCAGCCTCATCAGACCGATCCTCACACTGAAATTCTCCATCACATTTCATACTTCCACGAATACACTTTCCATTGCCGCACCTAAATTCAGATTCTGAACAGTTTCTAGGGACACATCCAACTTCATCTGAGCCATCTCCACAATCTCCTTCATAGTCACATCTCCATCTTCCTGGTATGCACTTGTTGTTCTTGCACTTGAAGTAGCTAGGTTCGCAGGTATGATAATCGGGGAGACTGCAAGTTTTTGGTTCATCCTCGCCTTCTGCACAATCAGGATCTCCGTCGCATAACCAGGAATGCGGAATACACCTACCAGAATGACAACGGTAATGTTGGGGACTACAAGTTCTGCTTTCACATTCTTGTTCCTCGTCCGAGTTGTCAGAGCAATCATTGTCTTTATCACAAACCCAAACGGCTGGTATACACTTGTCGTTGCTACACTTGAACTGATTTGGGGGACATGTAGCTGGGGGGCAATTGGCCTCGTCTTCACCCAGAGGACAATCTATTTGTTTGTTACATCTTAATTTTGAAGGAATACATCTCGGAGTTATAGTACCATTTCCCTCACATCTGAAACATTATAAACAGGGAGGATAGGAATATTTTCAATGAGTATTCCCCAGGTATATATATATTTTAAGCATTTACTTTTAAATCTAGCTTTAAAAAATGCTTCAAAGATTCATGCCTTACCGGAATTGTGTGTTTAAACAGGTGTAATGTTTACAATCACTTTCATCTGAGAAATCGCCACAATCGTTTTTGCCATTGCATAGATCTGATGGATGAATACATTGTGAATTTTTACATTGGTATTGGCCTGGCATACACTTAAATTTGGGACAATCTTCAGGTTCATCGCTGCCATCACCACAATCATCTTGGGTATCACATTTCCACCAGAATGGAATGCACATGAAGTTTGTTTTACACTCAAAATGAGTTGAGGTACAGTTAGCGACACAACTATGTCCATCTTGACCAAGAACATAATTTTCCGGGCAGACACATTTATAAAATGGTTCCTTAGGTGCCAAGAGACATAATGCCGAACAATTTGCATTTAGGCAAGGATTTTTTTTAACTGATGGTTGTCTAAAAGGATGAACCACCCTTATGTCCATTGGACGGTGAACGGTAGATAGAATCGATTTACAATCTTCACCTGTATACTTGTTACACCTCTCCACAGTTTTGGTCTCCCAATCGGTCCAATAAATATAATCCTCCCAAATATCTATAGCAAAGACATGGTGTAACTGTAGCTTGGGACTCTTCTCCCTGCTGGCTACAATACGGACATTATTTCCATCTAAATCGGCAACTGCTATGTAGTCTTCTCTAGCATCTGCCCAAAATAGTTCATTTGTTTCATAAGAAATCGTCAATGCATTAGGCCAGCCAAGGTTTTTCTTAACAAGAACTCTGGGTTCTGAGGCATCCATTCCAGCTTTACCGATGTGGACATGGGAGCCCCAATCTGACCAATACATATAACCACGTGTTGGATCTAAAGCTATTGCACGTGGCTCCTCTAAGCCTTTTGCATACAGAATTTTACGATATTTGCCATCTAAACTTGATACTTCTATTGTGTCTAAACCCTACAATATGAGAACCATCAAAAATTAAACAATTTATTGCAACCAAAAGTTTTATTTTTAGAAAAATTGGGTATTTTATGTTGTCAAACACAATGGGCATTTCCTACAATTGTTTTGTAACTGATTCGATAGTTTTGGAAAATACATTTTATATATGTAAAAAAAAAATTAGAAAAAAAGGGGGGGGAAACAAAAGAAAAAAAAAAACAAAAAAAAAAAAAAAGGAAGGGCGCAAAAGAAAAGAAAAAAGAAAAAAAAAAAAAAAAAAAAAGGTTTTTTGTTGTGGGGGAAAAAAAAAAAAAAAGGGGAAGGAAAGGATAAAACAAAACAAAAAAAAGGGAAAAAACGGGGAAAAAAAAAAAAAAAGAAGAGAAACCTTGAAGTTATGAGAACTGACAACGGTGATATATGATATTTCAGATTTAAAAAAAAACTTTAACATCAAATAATCAACCCGCCCTATCATATATAGTAAAATATAAGTAATTAACAAAATGTAGCTATTATTTCAAAACCACAAAAATTATATAAAATATAAAACGTATTATTATTATTATTATTATTTTTTCTAACTATAGTTTATTACCAGAGTTGTGCTAAATAGTTGTTTTGACCTTGAATGTATGTCGGGTAGTATGGAAGCCAGTGGCATATACGATTTATTTATTGTATTTGTTAATAACGTATGTAACAAAAGTTTTAGCAAAAATCCCCAGCTTTATTCCATGCAATTAAAATAATTTTTTTATCAAGTCGCCAACGAAACACACGGGCCGTGTGGTTTAAACATTTATGTTATTGCTATTATGTAGTAATTTCCCTAAATAATACAATTTTGAGGATATGCAATACTTATGTCTTTTGTGGTGAAGAAACATCTTACCACTTCCTGGGACAGTATGAAGCTTTCGGGGGCCTGAGACATAGTATCTTCGGTTCTGAGGTGCTTCTAAGGGAGGAGATGAGCTCCCTCGTAATAAGTGACATCCTGACCTTCATCACAAGATCGAAAAGATTCGACGAAGGAGCAAGAGAAGCACAGGGCTGAGGGGACAGCTGGAGGTTGGTACAAAGGGCCTGTCTGTGGCCTACTTGCCAGACGTCAGCCTCCCCCACCATTACCATTACGTCTTTTATTATTAACGTTTGAAAAATTTTCCGAAACTTTTGTCACATGCATTATTCAGTGAACGATCATTTTCTCGAATATTCTCAAATATCTAATGCCTCTACTGATCCTTCTTGAATTTTCACGTCATTCTAATACTGGCTTTATAAACAGCTACCGTGGACAAAGGCATTAGTTACGTCTTTAGTCAGCGAGCGTGTGGCAATAGGTAAAACAGTTTTGTGTTACCGTAATTAGTATTTTTAAAACTCTGCTAAGATGCCAAAGCAAGCACCATCTTCATCATGAATGGAGTATACTGAGGTAGATAGAACCATATAATTCTGTTTTTGAAATTATCGACAATAGGGATGATGCCGTGTTCTGTAATAAATGTTCGAGGATAATCTTGTGTACACAGAAACATCAGCTAATATTGCACTCTAATACAAAACAACATTTGGAGACAGGTACGAATACATTTGCAGAAGAACTGTATGAGGCATTCATGGCAGCAAATATTCCGTTACATAAACTGCATAATCCAGTATATTCCTCACGAATCCACCCTCCGTCGATATCAAATACCCCGAGCATTTAGCAGTACCATGAATCACTTACACCATAGGTTTGACAACAAACATATATGGGTTAGCATTGATGAGACCGAAGACACTATGGGATGATGTGTCATAAATGTTGTTGTAGGCTCTTCAGATCCCCTGATTTCTCAAAAACCATATTTAATAACTGGAGTTTTGTCTCTAGAGTTAATGCTGATGTATTTTCCACTGATCTTCGTGAAACTCCCTCACTCCTTTTTTCTCCACTGAACAAGAACAACACAAACATGTATTAACAGATGCAGCATGCTACATGTTGAAGGCTGGGCGACAGTTAAAACGATTTTACCCTACTAAGTTACATGTTACTTGTGTGCCTCATGCTCTTCATCGCATCTGCGAGTTTCTTTGCGATGAATTTCCTAATGTTGGCTTTTTCGTCAGTAGAATGAACATTTTTTCTTAAGTCTCGGGCATGGCGACAACACTACAAAGAACAGTGTGCCAACTTGCCCTTCCTCCTGAACCAGTCCCTATAAGTTGGGGAACATGGCTCAATGAAGTTTTATACAGAGCTTACTTTGCCATCAGTAATGCAGTACAAACACTAAACGAAGATGCACGATGTGTTACAGAATGTAAAACGGCTCTATCCTCACCATTACTAATACCTCAGCTACAATTATTAGCAATAACTTTTATTCTGTATGTACTACTACTCAGATTCTCGAAAAACGTAACCACTCTTTGTTGGATAGTTTGGCAACCGTAAATGGCATTATTTTGAATTTACGACAAGATTACCCGTAATTTGGAAGAAGGCTTGATCAGAAAGTGACATACATGTTTGAAAATAATCCCAATTTTTTGGTTCCTCAAGAAATCTCCGACGTACTATTACAAGCCAGTCCTAACGGCGATAATTTAGCTTTTTATCGATATGCTTCCATAACAACTTGCGATGTAGAAAGAACTTTTTCATTCTATAAAGATATACTGTCAGCAAACACCATCGATTTACAGAAGAAAACTTATATACTGTTATTATCAACAACAGAGTTTTATAGTTACTACTCTTTGTATGTATTTATTTTTAAGTGTAGTACTCTTTCTGTTTGCATGTAAATAAATTATGTTTTCCTCAAGTTTTGTATTATTTTTACATACCTACACATACACATAAATTATTGCAGATAATATAGTTTATTATTTTGATAAATTGATAATCTATTTTCACAAATACAATTTTTAACGAATGCTATAGAGTATATACAAAATAATATACTCCTGAAAATGAATCCTTTTATACCCTATTTGTACAGTCTGAAACGTCACTGATAGACATTCTAGAAACGGCCACACCACGTCGCTACTGATCATTCATTCATAACCGACTGCCGATACATCACATTACTACTGAACGCGGGCACATTACATTGAAACAAGCATGTCCAGACAGAGATGTCTAGAGATGTGTACGGCACTAACGTCTTTTTCAAATTTTCGTTCGATATGTGCATCGTCATTCTTGTTTTTTGCCTTAATTAAATACTATTACGCTAGATCTGTTTTAAAATTAGAAATTATACTGTTAAAAGCTTTTTACGTGTAAAACATACATATAGCATAGATTGTCATAAACACAAATCTATAAAAACTTTGGCAATCACTTCATTCACTGCGACATATGTTCAAGGTCAAAACAACTATTTTGCACAACTCTGTTCATTACGTTGACAACAATTACACAAAATTAAAGTTTATTATGTTAGCTACAATAAGTCGTATTAATAAAGATTACTACTACTACGATTGTCAATTAGCTTTACTAACCTTATCACACCAATATATATTTCTTCCTACCCAATCTACAGCCAACCCATCAGGATTCTGTAAAGTGGGCTGATGTAACACCTCCACTTCTGTTGTATTTTTTTTATAATCACAAAGTCGTTTAATAGATGATCCAAGCTGAGTAACATCTGACCAATAAATGCATTGCGTCGCCCAGTCGTAGTCCAGTGCTACTGCGTTGGTTAAATTGTGAGCTAAAAGTGTACTGTGACCCAGTAGATCGAGCTCTCGTATATAATATCTATTTGCTAATATCAGATTGACTTTAACAGTGGAATTAGCTCGACACGACTTCTTGTCAAAGTGAAGAATGTAATCTCTTTGGCAACTACAGTGGTATGAACCTCGAGTATTCCGGCATATTTGACTACATGGTTTTTCAAGACATTCATCGACATCATCACAATGATGACGATCTTTATCGTTTATTTTAAAACCTGGGTCACACTGACATTCATAGCCGACTGGCTTGTCAATACACTGCTGGGCACATGGGGATGGAGAAGCGGTACATTCGTTAATATCTAACAAACATACAAAAACTTATATTAGACAATTTTAAAATTTATTTTCTTTAATAAATCTGGTGTCTATAAGCTTGCCTGTGGGATTTGCCCTAAAGTACATATTGGACAAACTGGATGACATTTTAAGAAACGGATGCCAGAACACAAAAGAAGTTTTAAAAATAGAAAACAATATATTTAAATTTAATTTATTAGTGGTAATTAATGTAAATAAATACTTTATTAATTGTAAAAAATATTCAATAAACCCACAGAAACATGCACGACACAAAAATTCATGCCCACCATTCATGGCATGGTGTGAATTTTATTCTGAGTGAAATTTAAGCATTCACATTTAGATTTTGTTGATGTATTTTTTAATTTTTTTTTATATCTATATACATTTTACACTTATTATGTAGTGATGGGAGATATTTCAGTACCTGTGAATTTTTCACTGATATCAGAAAATCACTGATCATATTTTTTATATCTATATACATTGTACGCCTATTATGTAGTGATGGGAGATATATCTAGACAAACACAACCTTATACTAATAATTTGTTTCAAATAAAATTGAATTATTTTTTTTTTTCAATTAAGTTTCAAGTATTTACTTACTGCATTTGTTTTCATCAGAATAATCTCCGCAATTGTCTTCACCATCACACAAAAGAGTTTCATTTACACAACTACCATTGTCGCAGTGAAACTCGCACAGCTCTTCCTTGTGGTGGCACTGTTTTCCTTCATCGCTGCCATCTCCACAGTTGTCCTTTGAATCGCATACCATTATCTCCATTATACAATTACCATTCTTACACTGGAATTCTCCTGCCCCACATTTTTTAAAACAATCCTCGGGCTCATCAGAGCCATCCTGACAATCCTTGTCACCATCACAATAATATACTTTACTGATGCACTTTCCATCGTTACATCGGAAATATTCATCATTGCAATTGTTAAGTATGCAACCTTGTAAAACGTCCTCGTCTGCATTATCTTGACAATCGTTCTCACCATCACAAACCCATGTCAGAGGAATGCAACGACCAGTACTGTTACACCTAAACTCCCATTTACCGCAGTCAGTCAACTTGCAATGTTCAGTCTCATCGGAGTGGTCTATGCAGTCTGGATTTGCATCACACTCCCAAGATTTTGGTATGCATTCATTATTGGCACATTGGAACTGGTCGGTACGACAATGAAACACTGCAATAAATTTAAATGTCAGCTTTTATAATGACAAGCAACATAGATAGATAGATAGATAGATAGATAGATAGATAGATAGATAGATAGATAGATAGATAGATAGATAGATAGATAGATAGATAGATAGATAGATAGATAGATAGAAATCCTTTCTTGTAAAATAAAAATATATTATTTACTGGCAAAAGGATTTTAAAATACACTTACTGCAATTTATTTCATCAGTTTGGTCTGTGCAATCTGGCACTCCGTTGCAATGCCATGAAATAGGTATGCAGGTTGAATCACTTTCACATAAAAATTGATCATATCGACATTGGTTGCCTAAAAAAAGAAAAATAAATATGCTAAAATCTTTGTGCAGTATTTTTTTGCTTCAACATGAATACATAAATTATATTATCATCAATAATTTACCTGTTTCACAGTTTAGTTCATCTGAACTGGTAGTACTTCTCTGCATGTCGTTACAGTCATTAATGCCATCACAACGAGATGTAATATTTATACATAAACCATTAGAACATTGAAATTGGCCCTTTGCACATGTCTTTTTTATGTAGGTACAATTTCTTTCATCTGAATTATCCCAACAATCGTCATCTCCGTCACAAAACCAGTCTTTATGTAAACAAGCTGTGGTATATTTGCAATTTACAAAATCTTTGCCATGTAGTAGTGTACAGTTGGGCATTTCTACAGAAGGGAAAATTTTTAATCGTTTATGATTCAAAAAGGTTCACTTTGACAAAGCAGAAAAAGAGATAATCAAAAATGTGGTTCACAAGCTGTATTGAAATATGAAATATTAAATTAAATGGATTCGTGGTCGAGTGGTAAGGACACTTGCCTATCACCCTGGAGTCCCGGGTTTGATTCCAGGTCGAAGAGCAAGGATTTTTTTCTAAACCAGAAATTTATCCTAACATACTCGGATATTAGGTGTATGTCCAATGTCTCTAAATGTGTAGCCCTCTCCCTCACAAGGTACCTTGAGGTAGCTTCAGGGATCCTAGGAGTAGTATTACTTGTGGTATTTAATTTATTATTTATTTATTAATTCCCTAAAATTTGTATGTATCAAGATTACTTATCAGGGCCTCATAATTAGTGTTGTGAGATAGTGAAATTTCAAATGAAATTTGAAATTGAAATTTGAAATTTTTGAAAGTTTCAAAGCCCATCGCTAAAATTTCGAAATTTATGAAATTGTCGAAATTTAAGAAATATATCAAATTTATGACATTTTTGGAAAGTATTGAAACTTTCAGTGGAAAAATTTCATAAATTTCATGTTTACAAGTTACATGTCTGTCATCACTAAAAATTTCCCACTAAAATTTTGACAGCTACCAATTTTCTAACCTAAACTAACGAACAAACATCACAGGCTGTTTTTTTGGTTGAAAAATATATAGTTCTGGCTACTGATATAATTTGAAAATGAAGACAAAATCTGATATTTGGAAACATTACAAAAGTACACAAAAACATGTTACTTGCAAATACTGTTTAATAAAGTTTTTCTGCAATGCCACTCGAATGAAAACACATAATAAAAAAATGCAAGAAATGTCCTGCACAAATACAACAAAATTATAATAGTGACACTGACATTACAGATTGTAGTAGCACTAGTGGCTTAACTAAAAACAATAAATTTAATCTTCAAACAAATATCTCTATTTCCAAATCGACAAAAAACCAGAAAATTAATTCATTTTTTGATGATATGTCGACAGAAAGCCAGGTAAACTTTTGTTGAGGTAATTTATACAAATATAAATGAAAAAAAATATATTAGACTATACGTCTCTGGTATTAGTTACCAAAACATAATATGATCATTACACTTATAAAATTCATATAAAGCCCATTCACTTTCTATAGTTCTAACTAAAGGTAGATTTTCGTATTGTTAAGTTGGACAAAAAATTCCCTTTTAATTACAAACTGCTCTGTGTCAGTCCTATTTTTTTGTCGTGCCGTTAATGACATTACTTAACCTAAAAAATTATTGCCAATTTAACAATGCAAAAAATCTACCTTTAGTTAGGACTGCAGAAAGTAAATGGACTTTAGGTACGAGTATTTGAAAATTTATGAAATTATTGAAATATTTCAAAAATTCATTGAAACATTTCAAAAATGTCTGAAATTTAAGGAAATATTTCAGAAAATTTATAAATTTCATATACTTCAAAAAATTTCACAAATTTCCATTTTTTTTTGCAAAATTTGAAATATTTCAATGAAATATTTCAGTTTTATAAATTTCATGATATTTAACAACACTACTCATAATATATTAATGTATCTGTTTATTGAAATTTTAATCATTTTCAGATTTCCGATCACTGGCCGAGCGCGAACGACGACTGACGAATTTGTGATGTCATTCTATTTGTTGATATTTGCCATTCATATGTAATCGTTGTTTATGTGCACGTTTCGAGCTGCGACTTTTGGGTTAATATTAACATTTCACAATCAATACAACATTATTTGGTTTCCTTTCTTACAGAAAATGTGTGGAGAAGATTTTGTAGAAGCTCAGTGCAATAATCTACCAAATGTTGATACACATTTGTGCTTATGGGGTACATAAGGACGAATGAATGTTTTAACGCCGCCCCACCGAAATAAGACGCATCAAAGTAGAAATGCAAGTGATACGATTTTTTTAAATACTATACATACTTACTATACATTGATTTACTAACATTAAATTTTAAAGTTAAGTTGTACTAGAGTTTTATGTATCACCAGATGATGCAAACTATGTTGGCAAAACATGTGTAATGTGCAATGTTATGTTTGTGAATATTACTTCAGCAGTACTTTGCAAAAAATATCAAAAGAATTATGACTTACCACAACCAATTTCATCTGTTCTGTCCTGACAATCCGGATCATTGTCACACCTATGACTTTTTAAAATGCACTCTCCATTAGAACAACGAAAATGGTCTTCCTCTGAACAAGAACAATTCAGTTCATCAGTTGAATCGCCACAGTCATCTATACCATTACAAGTTAAATTCAATGATATGCACATCTTATTTTGACAGGGGAACCAGCCCAGTGGGCATGTACGATATCCACAGTAGCCAGGTTCTTCATCCGATCTGTCTGTGCAGTGTGCTATTCCATCACAAGTAAGGTGGAATGGCACACAACCACCATCGGCACAACGGAAGGAATCTCCAGTATTCGTACAATTCGTTAATATTTTCGACTGGCAACTTCCATCTTCGGCTAAAATACGACCTTCTAAGCAAAAACACTCTACAGCTCCGGAGGCTGTTAACCCGCAAATTTCCTCGCATCCTCCATTGTTTATTAAGCAAGGATTAGAGAAGCAGTCTTCGGTATCATTGGCGACGGTAACAATGCCCATGGGCCTAGCAACATCTCTTCTTAATAGAACCACATACTGACCAGTAAACTTATCAGCTCTTATTACTGCATGCAACATCCAATCTGTCCAATAAATAAAATCTCCATAAACTGCCAAAGCAAACGGATGCTGTGGAGTAACTTTGGCTAACACTACTCTTTTTGAGCCATCATATTCACACCTTTCGATTTTGTCTAACCTGGCATCACCCCAGTAAAGTTTCTGTGCTTTGTGATCCAGTGCTATAGCATTTGGCATTCGAATGTCTGTTTTAATGATGGCTTCTCGCCCATATCCAGTAAAAAACGCTCTTTCTACACTAGGCTGGTGAGCATTCCAATTGGTCCAATACACTCGAGACCCACAACTGTCTACAGCTATTCCTCTAGGTTTGTCTTGAAGACGTAAACGGACAATTGTTTCAACTACACTAGAATTAACCATTGTTTCAGTCAAGTTCACACGGTTGATGGTAGCATCATTATTGCAGGTCCAATAGAGGGAATTATGTACTTGTTCATACGCTAAACCTTCTACAGATCCTTGCCCTAAAAATATAGATTTAATGTAATTGGCTGTTTGAATTACTCTCATAACGTTAGTTCATACTTACTTTCAACGAGAGTTTTATGGTCACTGCCATTGAAATATACGGCATTTATTGAGCCTTTTTGAATATCAGAATAAAATAACCTCTGATGTTTGTAACTAAATGCGAGGCCAATGGCATTTTTCAATAAGGTGTTATTTTTAATACTAGGCTGAGGAGAGTTCTGCAAATTTTTATCAGTCATCATTTGTATCGAGTCAATGCTGATCACTCTAGAGTACATCACAAAATTTTCAAATGCTAAAATACAGGTAGTTAACTTAAGTATCGTTTAGGCTAGCTTTTGCTTTTTCTTACCTTCGCACGATTTACCATCCACTGCAATACGGCCGTGCGAGCAAACGCAAATAGGATGTGTGCTGTTAAAGAGACACAACTGTTCACAACCACCGTTATTTTTACCACATGGGTTAGTCCCTCCCTGTTTTCTCTTAGAGAATATCTGAATGTCTTTTAAGGAGTCTCCTAAGCCATCTCGGACTATCTCATAATTAGACAAATTTGAAACTGGAGCTACTCTGATGCTGCCTTTATTAGTGCTAAAAATTTAATTGAAATGGGTTTAAAATAGTGATGTAAATTTACTGGCTAATTATTTATTTAGCATTTTGAACCGACTTTTATCTGACTGAATAAATGCAATCAAGCATTACTTTTATATATACATGTTTGATTATATCAAATTAAAAGTCAAACCACGATCAATGTGATAGGCGATAAGTTTTTTTGTGTGGGTCCTTGTACAACCTCCACTGCAGCCATCAGCAGGCCTATTGTGGCTCACTCCTAATTATATTTCACCTAATAAGTACAGTCTCTTAATGAAACTGATAACATTATTCGGTGAGAGTGTGACCAGATCCTCTGGTAGTAGTTACCCCTCATCCTCCAGATATAGGGGGGCACTCGGCTTTTTCTGCTAGGGCGAGTTTATGCAGATGATAGTTTAGTCGGCAATGCCGGGTATATAGGCCTGTTAGGGTCTTCAAGTTTACCCTGTTTAACTCTAAAAGTTTCTTAGCTCTTGATTTCAAAGGGCATTTTATAAACGCCTTCGAATGAACTAATCCTGGTAATTCTTGCCAATACTGGAGAGTTTTCCTTTCAGCCCAGATTGAGATAGCCATCTTAGCAGTATTTGAGGATATGCCAAGTGTCGGTTATTTCATTACCTTCCATATCACAGTGGCCGCGTATCCAGACGCTTTGTTGTTTTTGCTCAAATGATTTAGAGCCTTCTCACAGCTTCATACCATTTTGAAGTTACACCGGTAGAAGCCAAGAGCTTTTATAGCTGCTTGAGTATCTGAGAAAATTTTTATTGATCTGCGTATAAGATGCATATATTCCAGCCTCCGTACACAGTTCAATGGCATGAATATCAGCCTGAAAAATAGTTGCATTAGTACCCTTGGTCTATAGCTATGTACTCGGCTTCTGTTCCCTCGAGAGTTTTAGAGCCATCTGTAAACCAGCAACTGTCTGCCCTCAGTAGGTCGGCTTTATTCCAATCCCACTCATCTCTTTCCAAAGAGAGAATATTGAAGGCCAGCTCGTAATTGGTCATGGTAGGCATATCATTCGAGACATTCCCTGGATGCTGTGTCTCCCTATGTCATCCAGCAACCTGTTCCGTTCCATGATACTGGTTTGCGGCATATTAATGGCCGCTTATTGTAGTCTATACTTTGTCCACCTGGCCTCTCTCTCCAAATATATATGAAGAGGAGGTAAGTCCAGGAGGATTTAAATTGCAGCCGACTGTGTGGTGCTAATTGCACCCGTTACTGTCAAGCATGCTAATCTCTGCAATCCAGAGTTTGGCTTTGGCCATCCATTGTGATCTTTTCGGTTACCAAATGATGGATCCGTAAGTTACCATTGGTCTGATGACCATCCGATCGCCTTATCGAGCTGAATTCCCACATCGGCTTTCTGGAAAGGATCTTGTGGATTCTAGTAGTGTGAATTAGGTCAGTTATACTTTCACAGAATTTCCTCCAAGATCCCCTTTTTGCTTTCTTTATTTCTCTGTTATAGTCCGTTACAGCGGATCTATATTGGTCCCAGTCACCCGAAGCTTTAGCTCTATTAAAGAGGCATCGAACTTCTTTTAAAATTTTATCCAAATTCTTGCTCCACCGAGACGCGCCTCTATTGCCTTTTTTATCTTCAGTGGACAGTTTTTCATTATAAGCTGAAACAATTGCGTTTCCGATCTGTTCCGCCACAATTTCAGTTTCATCAAGATTCCTGATTATGATGACAGTGGATTAAAGGTGAGACTGGAGGGAGTGTTTGTACCCTTCCCAGTCTGTGCACTTCGGATCTCGATATGTCACCCTTGGACCAGCTTTTATATTAAATAGAACATGTTTGAGATCTGAACACGAGGGTTCAGAAGACATCTTCAAATCGGTTATCTTGTTGCTCAGGTAGTTTAAGCTGATTGTGATATCTAATACCTCGTTCCTATTTCTAGTGACAAAGGTTGGTTAGGAGCCAATGTTATTCACAGTTAGTCCTTCACCTAATAAGTAGTCAAAAAGCGACTCACCTCTTTGGTTAATGTCCGTGCTTCCCCACACTGTATGGTGGGCATTCACATCACATCCAATAACCAGGTGGATATTGTTCCTTTTGCTGTAGGCGATTAAATCCCGCACTGCAGCTGAAGGAGGTTGATCTACAACTCTATCACCCGGAAAGTAGGTAGAGCAGACGATTATTTCCATCTTGCTTCCTCCTTTCGAGATCGATACCTGGACGGCTACAACGTCCTGGGTGCAGTAACCTGTAAGTACAAAATAGTTAATATTATTTCTTATTACTGATCAAGATACAGGCTCCGAGTCTTTAATAAGAGCCAATTTCTATTACCTTGCCAGAAGTATTCCAGGCCGCTTACCCGGCCTGTGTTACTTATCCAGGGTTCCTGGAGGAGAGCGATGTCAATTTGCTCTTCCTTAAATCCATTGCCAGGGACGTATGTGGCAGCTCTGGCCTTTTGCAGATTCGCCTGTAGACACCTGATATAAGATGTCATTGGGTAGTTTGAGGATAAGGATAGGGATAAGGGTATTAAGGTTGTAAAAGTGTTGGGTTAAGTTTTAGGTTTAAAAGGAAGTTAGGGGGAGATCTTTTCTCCTCCTCCCCGAAGGTGAATGTTTGTCACTCTTCCTGAAGGTGGTTTTATCTGGGTTAGATTCTCCCGCTATTACCTTTTTCGAAGGTGGTTTATTTCCACTCTTCTTCAAACAATCAAATCAAATCAAATGCTTTATTGTCAGAAAAATACAAATGTTTTTGTTGACAAAGCCAAACCTTAATCCTAATGTAAAACATTGGTAAAAGATAAAACAGTACCCGAAAGTACAGCACATATAAAGGATAAAACAGGGTGTCCCTAAAATAGTGTACAGCACACACCCTGCATAGAAATTTTAAATCAAGTCTAATTATTAAAGCTGCAAATCGTTTTTGTGTATCATGGTCGTAGAGTACAGATGTACTTACTGTCGCCGGCATTCACTTTGACCGCGAAACTCTTTCTCCAGTCCAGTCTATTATTAGCTTTCGAGTTGTGTACACGTTAAGTCACTTGGGCGTATTGCATATTGTGTTTGTTTTTATTTTATTTGTTGTACTGTATTGATATTAATTTAATAATAAAGCATGGCAGACGTACGCCGGGGTAGAAAATGGCCATTTGCTGACAAAGTGAATAAATTCATAGGTGAATTCGCGGATTTATTCTATGATGGTGCTAAAATAATTTGTAGTGTAGAAAGATTTGATGTGCTGGGATAAGCGTGATTGTGGACTTCACATAAATAGTGTACACCATAAAAATATAAAATAAGGCGTGCCTTCGACAACACAGTTTATGTTTGATTTACTATTAATGCTGATTGCCTGTGATGTTCCGTTGCACATACTCGATAAACAGCCATTTTGAGAGTTCTGGAATAAATACAATGCCCACGTGAAGTTACCTAGTCGCACAACGTTATGTAACTATCTACCAACTATACATGTAGACATGGCAAATAAGATGAAATGTGAATTAAAAAATACACGGCTGTGGTTATCTGTTGATGAGACAACAGATTGTAAAAAAAATTCTATTTTAAATGTTATAGTATGAGTACTGGACCCTCTTAAACCGACAGTTCCACTGTTACTAGCTAGCGGCAGACTAAGTCAATGTACTAGCGAAACAATTACCAGGGTGGTGCTGGAGACGTTAGAAAAATTTGAACTGTCAAAAAATCAAGTGTTGATGTTTGTGACTGATGGCGCCGTGACAATGCGTTTGGTAGGCCGTTCTTTGCAAGAACAAGGTTGTACGTTTATGCATGTTACGTGTAAAGTGCATGCTTTAAATCTTGTGGCAGAAATTATTCGAAACGGTTTTCCAGAGGTGGATGCATTAATAGCAAGTACAAAAAAAGTGTTTCTTAAATCTCCTAAATGTCTCCGTGCATTTCATAGCAAGTATTGAATTCTAGTCGATTTATATGTTAATTTGAGATTTAAGATGTTGATATTTGTGATTTTTACTTATGTTTTTACTTATGCTGTTTTTTTTTCTTTTTTCTCTTTTTGTTTATTGTTAGTGATTTATTATCTCATGTTTTTATACATTTAATGTCTATATTTTATCTAATGACCCATTTTATTGTACCTGTTATTGTGTAGCTGGCCTGAGTGAAAACCAAATTAAATTTGACCCCAACACCTTTTTATGTAAAAAAAGTTTATATTATTTTTCATGCATAAATAAACGGATTTATTATTATTATATGCGGTTTGGGAAAGTCCTGCCCTTGCATGAATTTAAGACGCGCATCTTTCCATAGCTGGAGGCATTCTGTAACACTCTTCATCCATGAGGCGTTCATCCCATCTACACAGGTGATGAGAAACCACCCAGGCCGTTGTGTGCAGTCTAGGAACCTCACCTGAGGACCATCATCTGGAATTATCACCACAGCTTGCATTATTGCCTGCTGTAGTGCTCCCATCTGCGTGTTACTTAGGGTAGCCATCAGTAATCCAGGTAAGACCAATGTAGTAGCATATATTAGAGTTCAATTTTCTTTTATCGTTTTTGTCCGTATTTTTTACCGGCTAAAAATCGGTTTAAAATGCTAAAAATGAAAATTAGCCGGTAAATTTACATCACTAGTTTAAAATACTCGAATATTAATAATCTATTAAAAAGTGAAATGTTATAAGCCAGTAATTAGACACAAGAGTGACAGTGATTGGCCGATAATGATAGCAGATTTACGGAAACATTCACAGTTGTCACTTAAGTCAGTGATACTTGCTGATTTGGAATTTAAAAAATCCTGTACTGTTCACATCTCTATAATTGATGGAACACACATGATCACACATATGTTAATCAAATGATAAAAAATTCACATTAACATGTATTAGAAAATGTTACGTTACAGAGACATAAGGTGAGCTAACAGCTATTGTTGACATTTAAGATGAACTAACTTATCTACGAAAGTCACGCTTGGTTTACGTCAGAGTTAATGTGTGCCACTATTGGGAAGCCTACAGGGTTCTCTTCCTAAACGAAACACTTTCGAATCACGCCAATCACAAATTAATAAAATATACTTACACATCCATCCAATACAACCGGTCCTTAAATATTGTTAATGCTATGGGATTTTCTAAGGAATGATTCAGCAAAACTGAACGTTCTTTGCCACCATAATTAATTCGTTCAATAGAGTTGCCACCAGCATCACAAAAATAAATTATTTCATTTGCCGAGTCTAGAGCAACATCAGTAACGGACACAAGATTATCTAACAACAGTTTCCGATTTTGCCCATCCAAGGTGGCAATTTCCAACTTTGACCCACCAGCCCATACTAAATACCCTTTGATGGGATCAACTACTATAGAATTTGGTTTTCCAATTTCATTTGAGAGTAAAACATGTTCTTTGGTTCCATCTAAGCGAGCTACCTCAATTGTCCCACGTTTAGAATCACACCAGTACATATTTCCTGCTACCCAGTCAACAGCTAGGCCTGTTAACCAGTCAATCGGGGCATTATCCATTACCTCCGTTTGTTCCAAGATAAACTTTCTATCAGTACCATCCCTTTTAATTCTGGTCACTGTACCATGGTCACTATCAGCCCAAAATATCAAATCTTGCTCGGCCACAAAATCAATTGTAGTGGCACTCGAAACTTTAGATATTGGTCCTAAAACTTGAGTGTCATTTTTGCCATCTAGCGATATACCTTGGAGCTCCCAATGTATGGAGAAAAATAGAAATTCTTCAATGCCAAGACATTTAGAAGCATCTTTAGGATCTACATGATAGCCAATAGCACATTTACAAGTGAAATTAGTTGACGAGGTTGGTATACACAAATGATGACACCACGCCTGTTTGTGGCCACAAATGTGACTACCTTGTTGCTCTAAAGGGTCATATATTCGTAGAGCTAATACACCACTAGTGCCATTTCTTAGTACTGAATTGTTTGTCCCTGTATTCTTATCTGCTATGTAGACAGACTGGTCATCATCGGCATAATAAACTAAATCTTGATATACAGTTAGTGTTGATACAGTTACGTTCTTAGGCAAACTTAATTTTGTAACGTTACCACCAAAGAAATTGCAATAAAACACATCATAATCACTAATCCAATAGAGCCTTTTAGAATGAAGATCGGCATATAAATTTTTAGAATTTGGTTTTAGATTAGCAGCAAAGATTTTTCTTAAACTTCCATCCATAGCGCTTGTTTCAATGGCAGCTGTATTATTACTGAGCGATATCCAATACAGTCGTCCTTGATACGGATCAACAGCAACCGAAAGGACATTTACGTTTTCAAAAATATTTGCAGTATATTCTCCGTCCAAATTACATACAATTATCCCAGTTTTTGACGCAACAAAAATCAAATTTGACATCCAGTCAACAGCCAGTCCTGATGGATTTTGCAGACCTGTGTCTATAAGGGTTTCGGTTGGTCCATGTGTTAATCCGGTGCGTTTTATTTCATTCATTTTTGAATCTGCCCAGTATAAGGTTTTATTCCGAGCAAGGTACTCTATCTGTATGGGACTTAATACTTGTGGTACACTAATTGTTGGAATTGTGTGGTAGTATGGCTGTTGAATGTCTACTCCACGAATTTCACTATCTCTTGAAATCAACAATACTTTTTCGTTAACTGGAATAATTAAGAAATAATGTTTGTTATTGACAGTTTACTGCAAAACTTCTTTCACCTAACAGTACCTTACATTACATGTACATTATTTGTTCATGTAAAAAAAAAACAAATTTTTTACAAAAACCCAGAGGGTGTCAATTAAAAAATGATATACAATACATAATAAAACTTAATGAAAAATAGTATATGATACAGATATTTTATTTTAAGAAGTATATAACTTTTCTAGAAAAAAAATAATAACATTTTAGATAATAAATAAAGCTGGCCGAGGTGGCTGGAGTACAGCCACGGTCTTGCGCTGGCGTCACACATGCCGATTTAGAAGTGATTTACGCTGCAGTCTTATTAGAAAGGTTAATGCGTGAGGTTGTACCTATAAATTATACACAATGTCAAACGCGCCAAAGGGTAAAAAACGACCGTACGCGGACACAGTGAATAAATTTATCGGTGAATTTCCGGATTTATTCTAGGACCGATGCAAAATAATTTGTAAAGTTTGCAATCAAGACTTAATGTGCTGGCACAAAACAGATTGTCGTTGTCATATCAATATCATGCAACATCAAAATAAAAAAAATGGCATGCCTTTATGTTTGATTTATTGTTAATATTAATAGCCTGTAATATTCCGCTACACATACTGGATAAACAACCATTTTAGGGAGTTTTGGAATAAATACAATCCCCAGGTGAACTTACCAAGTCGTACATCGTTACGTAGATATATTCCAGCTGTTCGTGAAGACATTGTAAATAGGATTAAATGTGGATTAAAAAGTAGACGGCTCTGGTTATGTATTGACGAGGCGACAGATTGTAAAAAAATTCTATTTTAAATATTATGAGTACGTGTACTGGACCCTCTTAAACCTACATTTCCACTTTTACTAGCTAGTAAAAGACTAACTGCGTGTACTGGCGAAATAATTACACGTGTGGTGTTGGAGACATTCGAAAAATTTGAACTTTCAACAAGTTAAGTATTGATGTTTGTAACTGATGGTGCCGCGACAATGCGCGTGGTAGGCCGTTCTCTTCAAAGAGACAATTGTAGATTTTTACATGTTATGTGTAAAGTGCATGCGTTACATCTTGTGGCAGAAACAATTCGAAAATATTTTCCAGAGGTAGATGCATTAATAGCAAATACAAAAAAAGTATTTCACAAATCTCCTAAAACGGCTTCAAGCATTTCACAGACAGTGTCCTGGTATCCCTGAACCACCAGAGCCGATTCTTACACGTTGGGGAACGTGGTTGAAAGCGGCTTTTTATTATGCTGAATATTTTCAACAAATAAAAGCTGTGATACTACAGTTCAACCCTAACGAGGCTACAGCTATTAGGGAAAGCCAGACAAGCTTTCAAGACGTTTCCCTTGAAACAGATTTAAAAACTATTAATAACAATTATAGAGGACTACAGGACGCAATAGAAAAATTGCAAAATAGTTCGTTGTCGTTAGTGGAATCGCTGCAAATAGTGGACGACGTAAATACACAGCTACAGGCTATAAATGACGCATAAAATAATCGGGTTAGTGAAAAATTCGAGAATGTATTACAGAAAGATCCTGATTTTAGCAAATTAAGACAAATTTGTGATGGTGCATCTACAACTTCGTTAAGTGAGTTCACAGATTGTTTTACTTATGCCTGTATTACATCTGTAGATGTCGAACGGTCATTTTCAAAATACAAACATATTTTTTCACCAAAGCGAACATCGCTGATGGAGACAGCTGTAGAAACATACCTGATGCTATTATACTATAGATATTCCCCACTTTGTGATTACAACCAAACTACTTCATAAATCTGCTTAAAAGGGTGAGTTTTATATAAATTTTTATAAAATGTAACATTATTGTTAAAATTTATTTCCATTTATTGTACTCATTCAAATATTATGATATGATGTAAACATATGAGTCATATGACGGCTCTATCGGCCAGGTGACCTCGGCCAGCTTTAATAATAAATCAGAACCACGAACTTCAAATACATTTTATCACAGGAACTATTAAAACAACTATTCAATCTAGGAGCAACATTGCATCGGTTTAAATAAGTATTCTTAGTATTAGAACCAAAAAGATATTGAGATTAAGAAAAATTTTTACATTCATGAAATGATTCCCTCCAGTTACGATACAGAAAACGGAAACACTTAGGCCACTGTATAACGTCTTTTATTCTTTCGGAACTTCTCAGGGGGCTGGTAAACATGTATATATTATTTCACGAAATATTTTAACAAAATGTAAAAAAATTTCTTTTAACACGTTCACTGCGGTACCGTTTTTTATAGACTTTTGTATTTAGCGGAACGAGTCATATGTGTCTCGTTAAGGACTTTTCTATTTGGCAGAACGGCTCATATGTCTCATCATGGTTATGATTTATGACATCTTATGACGTCAGGGGAGTCCATGAGGGCAACAATCTTATTGTAAATTCTCTCTACAGCGATCACTGAAAATAAGTCTGTGATAGTTGGTTGATCCACTCAACAGAACTACAGTGCGACACGAGACAAATATGACTGATACCGCAGTTAACGTGTTAATATGACTGCAACAAGATGAAAGTATCAGAGCATTATCGTTGCAACTGTACTGGAAATGATTATAAATGGTTTGTGCAAAAAAGTATCTATAAATCACTTACCTACACAAGTTTTATTATCTGCGCTCAGTCTCATAACGTGAGGGCAGTCGCATTTATAAGTCTGATTGAGATGTATCAAACAAAGATGCGAACAACCCCCATTGTTCTTTCCACATGGATTAACTCCGTCATTAGGTTGCCGGCTTGGGTGCATTATTTTAATATCGAACGGCTGTGTTAGTGTTCGTTGTATAACTCTTACGTCTCCTCCAGTCCATTTGTTAGCTCGTACAACACTATTCGTCCTCCAATCAGTCCAATAAACATAATTCTCAAATAATGTAATCGCAAAAGGGTGTGATAACATTTCATGATTGCGCATAACCTCATGAGTATCACCCCCATCATAATTAGTTGTGTGAATTGAATCCAAACGGGCATCTATCCAATATATCCTCCTCATAGTGTAATCAAGAGTTAGACCATTTGGCCAACCACCGTTTGCAACTTTAACGACAATTTGCCTATCCATCCCAGCTAAAGAACATCGTTCTATTCTGGGTAGTTGATTATCCCAGTCGGTCCAAAACAGATAACCATCTCTGGGATCTACTGCTATAGCTCTTGGACTTTCCATTTCGCCTGCTACAAGAGTGCGTCTGTAATTGCCATTCAGCTTCGCTACTTCAATTTGGTCCAAGTTACTCTCAACCCAGTACAAATTTTGACCAATCCAATCTACTGCCAGCCCTTCAGCAGTGGATAAGCCTGTCTGAACTACTACTTCGATATTACCAAGAGAACCTCCAACTACCGTTCCTCTGTAGATTTTGTCATCTATAACGTCAGTCCAAAATACCTAAAAAAAATTACAAAGTACATATGTAATGTAAATTGCGAATTTATAATAGTTATTAATATGCAAAGTTTTAATCTTTAAACGCACATACAAGAATTTTCAACAGTATTAGTGAAATTGTTCGGAAAGTCAGGCAACGTGTCAAGCTGAAACTCATTACAGAATTTTTTAAAATGGCTGAGCGGTCATAACATAAAATCAATCATCTAGGACTTTTAGTATGTCAAACTATTAAAATAACCGTATACAATAGTTGAACATTTACAGACACTTACCATGTCAGTCTCGTTGGTGTGATAAAAATCAAGAGCTATAGTGTTTTTTAAACTCGATATAAAAGATTTCAGATTAAAAGTATGTAAATCAACACCTCTCAGTTCGTGTCGATTACTAAAAATCACAAATGCTCTCCCACTGTCACTTTTACATGTAAAACCATCTTCCTGCATTACATATCCATCTATACAAGTACATTTATAACGTGAACCTCTTGGTACACATATTTGTGAACAAACTCCCCATGCCTCACAAGGATGAGTTTCCAAACAATGCGTTCTATCTGCCTGCAGGTGCAGATGAGGTGGGCAGGAGCAAATAAGACCTTCAGGAGCATTATGGCAGTCGTGTGAACACACAAAACTATGTTCGCATAGCATATCGGAACATCTTAATCCCTCATCCGATTCATCTTTACAATCTTGCTGTTCATCACATAACTGATCGGTGGTTATACATTTTGTATCGTTATCACATAACCTGTTGGGGTATTCACAGGTAGATGAAAGGCTTGGTAATTTAGAGATGGTAGAGTTGGAAATCATATCACTGCATTTCTGACCTCCTTCGTCTGTGCCATCATCACAATCTTGTCTATTGTCACATAACTGTGTCAGGGTGATACATTTGGTGTTGTTATCACATAGCTTTGAAGGAGGTTCACAGTTTAAGATAGGTGTTTTTGAGGCAGTTGCATTCTTTATTTTATTTGGATCACACTTCATTTCATCTGAGCCATCTACACAGTCTAAATCAGCATCGCAGACAAATACCTGAAAATTGGAAAACCATTTTAATAGATACTTTTATAATAAAAATGCCTGGGGGGTAAATTTGTAAAATACTACTCGCTCCCGTATTTTCTGAATTACGGACAATTATGTTGTTTTCACACCTGAAAAAGTTGTTGCCTCACAGCAGTTGCCCCAGTTGTTTATATAGTTAAATAATGCAAACCATATATTTTTGCAGAGTGTTTGAAATTCTGCATCCGACAGTGGCATAATTTTCATTAAAAGAAAAATGAATTTCATCATATCTCAAAAACTATAATAAAACACAGGCTATGTACAATTTTTGCTGTCATACAGCGCAAAATTAAATTTGAACAAATTTCAATTTTGATGCATCTCAAAAAAAAAAACAATTGAACATACTGGATTTCCGTTTTCACCACCGAGTTTGACTATATTTAATAGATATATAGAAAACATTTATGGATGCTAATATGTTTGAAAAATCTCTTACCTTTGGGATACATTCAAAATTGGCACATTTAAACTCATGAGCTTCACAATCAGCTTTAGGGCAGTCTTTTTCATCTGATCCATCGGGGCAGTTCATTTTACCATCACAATGAGCAGTACTTGGCAAACATTCATTTAATGGCTTACAAGGTACTTGTGCAGCAGAATCACAAACAAGACAATTTAGTTCATCAGAACCGTCATCACAATCCTGTATTGAATCACAGTAAAATCCAACTGCAATGCACTGGCCATCCGCACAAGTAAACTCGTTCACGTCACAAGATGTGATTTCTAGAATATATAACATATCATACGTTGAACTTAGGAAGTAACCACACAATAAAATGTAAACATATTTTACTTCTTAGTAATTATTTCTTGATTTTACGATGCCGGACGGCAGGGTTAGCGACTGTATGTACCAGAACGAGAGACAACCAGACACAAAGAACCGAGGATGACTGCATACTGCATCTGATATCCCAACCAATAATTACTATTATTATTGAAAATGTCCTATTTTTAGAATAAAGCCTTTACCCGACAGTAGCATAACTAAATATATAAAGGTAGGTACTAGTCAACGATTCTAGCTTAGCATTCGAGTTTGGATGCACAGTGGTCTAAACACCACCCTTTCACTGTACGCCGCCAAGTGCCAAGCTACAATCGTTGAGTAGCATAAGATTACAATAAAAAAACTTACTACAATCAGTTTCATCGCTGTCATCGCCTGGTCCGCAGTCATTAACATGGTCGCACTGCCAAACTTTCGGAATACATCTCCTAGAGTTTTTACACTTGAACTGTGTTTTGAGACAAAGTTTTGAGCACATTATAAGTTCTTCATCGGTTCCATCTAAACAATCCTTCTCTCCGTCACACACCCAATGTTTTAATATACAGGTGGTTTTGTCACATTTCCACTGGGATTCAGCACAAGTAATGTTTTTACAGGGTCCACCAGGATCTGTCGATTCATCCGAGCCATCGTCACAATTTTCAACGCCATCGCACAAGTAAGAGTTGGGTATGCAGTTCTTCTTTTGGTGGCATTGGAAAGAATCGGATGAACAAAATGATGGCATTGTGAAATTTTTCTGTTTAATACAAGTATTGTTAATGAAGTGAAAACCATCAGAACATGAACAAACTGCGCCATTTGGTATAGGAAGGCAGAGTCCTGGGCATGTGGTGTGCGTACAATTATTTTCTCCTAAAATAAAAAAATATGCAGTATTGCCCAAAGAGAGCTAATTATGTCATCACTGATGTCTACATATATTTTGTTATTTTTAGAATTTAATGCTGAGGTTTTTTCATATAGTTTTACTGTCTACATGAGCTTCTTTTGGAAAGATTTAAATAACTTGTGTTAAAGTTATAAGCAATTGGTCTGTTACCGAATCAAATGCAGAAAAATTATAAAATATTTGCTATCCTGTTTTACTGGAAGTATATTGATTTTGTTATTAAGTAAATCTGAATGTTCTTAAAAATGTCATCGATAATTTTGTAGTTATGAAATCCTTTAGTTTATTGAAATTTGGCATAATCAACAGTTTTGTATCAAATTCTTGTGCAATTTGTTAGTCACTAATTTCATTCTCAGTGCTTTCGTTGTATAAATTTCTTCCTCGGTTGCAGCTAAAATTTTCGATTAAAATTTATAACAATCATTAAAATAATTCGTTTTAATTCTAGGCAAGGCATCTGCGTTTTTATTGATTTTGTCGAGTTCACATTTATGCATGACCTCTTAGTGATAATCCTCGAGTTTTAGTCGCCAGCATGCAAATTAACTTCCTAGATCTTTTATGGAAAATAAATAGCTAAATGGTCTATTTATATAATTTGAATTTCCTACCAACTATGGCCTAAATTGATTGACCGACCAAACGATGACCAAAAGTTCACGCTCTGTGATTGATTTATTTGGTTTTGGTATCTATTGCATAAAATTAACACATATTATTTTTTTACGATAACAATAAACCCTCTCAAGCTCTATTACTACTAATCAATACCTTTTTTGAGACTCCGCATCAAATAACTTAACGTCGTAGGGTGGCAAACTTCCTTGGTATAGTGTCCTCAAGCCAGTTTCATTCTTATACTCCTTAACAGCGCCTTGTGACAATTCGATAAAATACAAATTTTTATGTGGACTCACTGCAAGACTAACCGGTGATTGCAATGCATTTGTTTCAATTCTACTATTGCTCCCGAAGAAATCGACACTCTGAATTACTTTAAGGTGTTTATCACACCAATACAGCCTTTTTTCTACATAATCTATAGCTAAACCACTTGGCCAATGTACGTTTGCATTCAGAAATATCCTTCTGTTTTTACCGTCCATTTGAGCCATGTCAATTCTCCCTTTTTCCGGGAACACATCAGACCAGTGAGCCCAATACATTATTCCTCTAATAGGATCCACTGCAATTGACATAGGACTAAAATTACTACTCTGCAACAACGTCTTAGATATGGAGGTGTTTGATAACTTAACAACACTTATACTTCCTTTGTCTAAACTGGTCCAATACAGATTCTTTGATATCCAGTCAAAGGCTAGCCCATCACATTCTACATTTTCCAATAAAACTGTATGTTTAGCTGTATCATTAATCGGAACCATTTCTACTGTGTTACTCCAAGCATCGGCATAAAAAAATGATCGAGACTGGGCATCGACTTCTATAGCTTTCGGTCTACCGATTTTAGTAAGAGGTACTATGGTATCATTACCTGTTTTAAGATCTACACCTTTTATTGCAAATGGACGGCTCTTCGATATCAATAAGAAACTGGATGGTATTTTCATTACACATTTATTTTTATTTTCTAAAATGTAGCCGGATGCACATATACATTTTTTTATGGCTATATCTCTATTCCAAAGGGGAATGCATAAATGATCACAGTCATTGGATGACTTACAAGGATGAGCAACTAGAAACATAAAAGAGTTTTAAAAGTACACATTTAATATGGCTAAAAAGAAGAAAGCTGCTAATATTGTTGAAATTAAAAGCATCTGTAATGGTATATGAATTTTACAAAAATGTATGTGGACTACACTTGCAAAAACTAAACTTTCATAATGCCATTTCAAATGTTTAAAATTTCAACATTAATACAGAATGAATAAATAACTTACCATCAGGCTGCCTCTGTCTATGAAAAACGTGCACATTAAATGGTCTGGTTATATTCGTCACTGTGTTTTTCACATGGTGATTGAATTTATCTAGCTCCAATATACTATTATTGTACCAAGACGAAACAAATAATTTATTCTGGAAAACTGTTATTCCATATAAATTTGAAACTTTGACGCCTCTCAAAACAGTTTTTCTGTTTCTTCCATTATAATCGACTCTTTCAACATAATCCAAGTAGGTGTCGACCCAGTATACATGTTTTTTTGGATAATCGACTGTAACACCATAGGGGTAAACTATTGTGTAGTCCACTATTGATTTTCGTTCACTACCGTCCATTTTACAGCGTTCTAACATAGGATGTGAATGTCCCCATTTTGTGAAAAACAAATACCCACTAGTAGGGTCTAACGCTAATGATCTCGGCTTACTAAGACGAGATTCTATGAGAATGTTACACCATTTGAGGTGGCGATTACAGACTAGTATTACTTCTCTTTGATCGTCCAAAAAGTACCAGTTTTCTGTGATCCAATCTAAAGCAATTTGATGAATAGTGTTTATTTCTAATAGAGATGATACAACTGGCAAATGCCATCTTTGGTTCAAATCGTTGATGTTTGCGCAGACAATCGTTGCCCCAGATACATTGTGGTGAACATAACAAATTGTGTGATTTCGATGTATGAACTCCAGTGCATTGCTATTTAGTAGATGTAAAGTTGAATTTCCTGGGAATGATTTTCCATCCAAAGTTACTCTCCTTATTTCAGATTGTGTTGAAAATATAAGCGATGGGGGTTCAGATGGAGGTACTAAAAAAAATATATAATGTACTTTTACATTTAATATACAGCTCTCCACAAAAATCCTTTCCATTATCACAAAAAATAAAAATTTCATAGACTTGTGAATACACTGTATATACATATATCTCGAAAATGTATATCAAGTGAAAATCTTTGACAAAATATACTTCATCCGCTGGATGGGTGAATTACTGTTTATGAAACCTACAAAGGAAACCGCTGAATAAAACCAATTGCCAACTAGACGTCGTTGTCTAGTCTAGTTGATTCTAACTTAACTCCTCTACCCCAAATATAACATGGCGCAGTCGGTGGGATTCTCTATGCGCCTACTCCAACTCACTGCCACTACTGCTATGAACAGGGAGATCCGATTCATTTTCTTGATATTCTCAATATTTATGCAAATACAGACAGCTTCGTCTAACAACTACACTTTTTTACAGTAGTTTTCCCGTTAACGATTCAGATCTAATGACACTAATAAGGATATCTTTGATAAGACTATCTTGAAGTTGACCAAGTTTACAAGACAGGCCCAAAATCTTCAATTCAGTAATATACTGTTCGATTGACTGTCCTTCTTTCTGTTTGCAAGTTAATGGCCGTTTATGGCGTTCATATATTAAATTTCTTTTACGATTCAAATATCTTCACTTTTTTATTAAGATATCTAAACTATCTTTTTCTGCTTCTATTATGGCAAAAGTAATTAAAATACAGATGTCCTCGTATCGAATGAGCGCTAATAGCTAGGCACATTTTATGGCCCCCCTCTTTTTTTACAAATTTAGGTCGCTTTTAGGTACGTTACGTTACATTCATTTGCACCGGTGACACACCATGAAAAATCTATTTTTCTCCTTTAATTAAACTCAATATCTAGCTAAATATTAATGAAACGGCTTAAAATCGTTTATCTTCCACGTGGTCGCTTCAATAATTTCGGGCTGTGCCATATTATATCTTAGGTGGAGGAGTGGTAGAATCAAACAGACTAGGCAACGTCTGGTTAGCAACTGGTTTCATATACATATAGTACTAACATAACATATTACGCTTAGCAATAGAAAATTGAAATCTAAATACTTACTATTTATTGCAACACAATCAGTTCCATTAGGATGATATCCGGACTCACAAGAGCACTCAAAAGAACCTTGCGTATTTATACACAATTGAGCACACGAATCATCAAGTTCACATTCATCTGCATCAACACATTTATTGCCGTCAGGCTTTTCCCCTTCGGGCAATAACACTGAGGTCCTTTGGGAGTTAATTTACAACCGGAACTACACTGCAACCTATCACACGCTCCCATATTATTCCGACAAAAATCCCATTCATCACTACTGCTTGGGCAATCAGAGTGTCCATCACAAAATTTTTCTATTGGCAAGCATTTTAAGCCCTCCCCACAGGCTGCTTCGTTCCAACCGCACTTAATGCCTTTTGGGCAAATCTCTGGATCCTCGTCGGACGTATCAGGCCCCATTTCTGGGGACACGCCACAATCATGTTCCTCATCGCATTTCCAACCTGTTGGTATACATTTCTTAGTTAACGTACACTGAAACTGTTCTGGACGGCAAGTCTGATTTTGCTGGCATTCCAAAGGTTCATCGCTACCATCATCACAGTCGGAATGAGAATCGCAGTGCCAGCTTACTGGGATGCAATGTCCACTCTTACATCTGAATTGGTTGCTGGCGCAGGTATCTGAATCAAAAAAAAAAAAAGTGTTAACATAAATGAAATGAAAAACATATTGAAATGGTTTTACTAGTAAGTATACGAAAATTATTACTTTATAAAAATGTAATCGTGGAAAAAATATTTAATAAAAATTATACCGAGTGTCCCCCTTTTTTTTGTTTGATTTTTTAATTTAGAGAAAACTCTGTTTGCCATAAAAAAAAGTATTAATCATTTCCGGTTTCAACGGAAATGATAGCAAATGATATCCCCTATATATTTTTACAATTTTGGATAGAGCATTAAATTCTGAGTTCGGCAATGTGACACACTTGAGTGTTTTTTGTTTTTCGTTATTATTAGCGATATATTATAAACTCTTTCGCGACGGGCTTAATTTTCCATAGACTGGCAGTCGAACCGGGTTTTTTTAAGTAAGTGCGCAATCGTGCGTCCGTCCTCAAGTTTTTTACCATTTAAATTAATTTTCCAACTTGGTTAAAAAAAGCATTGATGCGTAACAAATTGATATAAAATGCGTGTATTCAGTCTCTCAAGTCATTTAACTGGTGCAAGCTCAAACTTGCAAACATCTCCCACTTTATATTATTTGTTGTAAAAACATTACGCATATTAGGACATCATGTGGGTCCCGATCTATAGAAGAGTTTAGATGGTTCGAAAAAACGAGGTTGCCGCAAATTTGAAGGGTCACCTATTTGCGTGTTCTTGCGTTTCCCGCCACGAAAAGGTTAAATGCAAAAAACGCAGTAGGCTTATATAACAATTTGAAATATACCTTTCAAATGAAGTTCTATTATTTCTTTAATGCCACTATTATTGTATAATGTACAAAGATATGCCTATTTTAAATTTTTATAAGTCTATTGCGTTCTTTGCATTTAACAAAATATCGGTAATAATAACGAAAATCAAAAGCCGTTTTTTTGTCATTTGATCCAAGCAGGGAAAATATACTAAATCACAGTAACTGAAAATAGGCAACACAAGTGACTCGCAGAGTTTTTTCCTAAATTTGTAATTTATTAAGTGTCTATTAGCAAATAAAACTTTCATTTTTACGAAGGACTTTTGAAGCAGTTTACCAACATGCGATTTAAATCTGAGGCTATCGTCGAAAATGACACCCAATATTTTAGATTCATGTGACAGATTTAAGGGTACGTTATTTATGTTAAGGTGTAATAATTGATTTATACCTTCCCGTTTAGTCTCTGCGCAAAATAGGAGAATACTGGTTTTGTTTTTGTTTTGCCTCGAAATTATATTGAAGAAGCATATCGTCTGCGTATGCTTGAAAATTTGCAGTTTCCACAGATTTTATCAAGTCCGACGTATAAATTAAAAACAAGAGAGGGCTCAATATTGACCCTCATGGCACTCCAGAAACAACAATTTTTGATGTAGATATTTGATTGCAAATTGATACTCTCTGATATCGATGAAATAAATAGGATTTAAAGAACATTATTTCTCTTTTCCCAAAGCCATAAAAGTTTAATTTGGAACAAAGTAAATCGTGATCAATGGTATCGAAGGCCTTTGAAAAGTCCAAAGAGATTAATACCGTGGCAAGCTTTTTATGATAATTTCTTAGTATATTGTCAGATAAATTGAGAAGTGATGTGGTAGTACTATATGTTCTTTGCGAAAGCCAGATTGATGAGCAGAAACTATGTTATTTGCTGATAAATATTCTGTTATCTCGTTCGTTTTTAAACATAAATATTCTTTGATATAGGTATTTTTAGGCCATGCCAGCGGCCTGGGTCGACGTCTACCGCGGCTCGCGATATGTAACGTTGACTTACCTATATAATAAAATAAATGAAATAAATAAAATAAATGAAATATACCTAGGCTATATACTTGTAAATTTTAACATGTTTAATAAATGTATTAAAATGGAAAAAAAAATGGAAAAATGGTCCCAGGTTCAACACGCAAGTCAGTTTTTTAATTTAATACAATGGAATAATACTAGTCTCTATAGCTTAAAACTAAACCGATAGATGGCGTGACACAATCACCAGAAGCTTTCATATCCCTATGTGTATACTATACAGTGAGTTAATGCAGGTAAAAACAATAATCCATTTCTGAGGTTCTAGACGTCTGCGAATGGACATGCACAGGATGTACAATTTTGTGACAAACGGCTATCCACTGGATATCCAGTGGATTACTTTTGGTATCCAGATGGATATCCGTCGTACGTACATCCAGTGGATTTCCACTGGACGTCCTTGTGTTGTATGGGGGATAGTTATTTTTCTATACACCTGGTAGGTATAGACAAAAGTAATCTAGACTAAGCGATCTAGTGAAAAAAATGTGTTATACAGAGTGTTCCAAATCGAATGGGACAAAGTTAACGGTAAAAATTAAAATTTCCCTTGAAATAAACAAAAATTTTATATTCGTATAAGGGACCTTGCCAATCTGTATGGTGTAACTAGTTACCTCTGCAAAAAAAATTCGACTCTCTTTCACCTGTCAGCCCTGTAACAAAATGTTGACCTCAAAGTTCTTATAAATAAATATATACATGTATAATGTCTCAAGGTACTTCCATCACGATTATTAACTACGCCCTTGCTTTTCAAGAATATATGAAATAAGAAAAAACTATTATTTAAATATGTATTGCTACCTGATATAACTACTTCACGTTCACTGAACGTCTGTAAAAATAAATACAAGTTTGACCTTGAACTCGCGACGATAAACGCATTTGCTAATCGGATAATTCAGTTATTTTATGCCAATAAAACATCTTGGTGTGAATAAAATTATTCCCTATTAAATTATATTACTTTTACAGCTGGGCTGACACTTTTTGTATTATACTTATGTGAAATGCAGCGGCGCCCGCAAATTTATTTTTGAGGGAGGACACTTAAGACTCCGCTTCACCCAATAGACATTCATTACATGTTTAATAGCGATCTGTAAATTCTCTCACCTAACATAAAAAACTTCTTAAAAAAGATTTGTCTTAATTTTCTTTTTTGGGACACCTTATACCTTGTGCCGATTTAATCGTTGTACATCGCACATATAAACATCTATCCTACTATAGGATTTTTATTTGCCTATCTGCTAGTTATTAGTTATTGAAGTTACCTATATTTTGAAAAAGCACCTTATCAAAATGCTTATAATAACAAAGGAAAATAAAAAAAATGTATTCTGCGTAATTTCTAAATCTACTGATTAATGAACATTTTACATCAAGTTCTACATACTTAATATTTTTTATTAGCCGATGAAATTGAAAGAATAATTCACTAATGTCTTCTGAACCACACATAACACAACACAGTCACAGATTAAGGTTAATCTGTGACACGGTTTTGAAACAAAAACTCCTGTCATGATGCCTCCTATTTACTACGCGAATACAGATACAGAACATGAAATGAGATAATGAGAATCATACACCACACCCTTCACTCAGGTGCAGGTATAAAGTCCCTCAGTACAGGATAGAATGTGAACGCATTTTTAGGGGAATAAGTGGACCCGTCGGAGAATGTCAGTGGTAGGGATGAAGAACACAACAATATTTATAGTACGGCTCTCTGTTTAGCTTGCATCATAACACGAATACAGATTTATTTCTCTATACATTAAACTCGATGTCTGTTATAGAGGGTGGGACAATAGTGCATCCGACTTCGAAATTTCACGATCTATGATAGCTAGAAACATGATTTAAAAGCTACTGAATAAGATTTACAGGAAACAACTACTCAGCGGACAAAAGCATTGAATTAAACCTTGTTTGGTAGCTAAGATCATGTGTCAATTCCTCACTAGACATAGACCGGTTTCGAACTTGTTATGTTCTCGTCAGTATGCTATAACTAATGAAAAAGACAAATAATAATAGCAAACCAGGCTATCCTAAAGCAGACTAAGTAAGACAGACATAGTGAGAGATAAGTGTATCCCTCTGGTGATCAGTGCTACTACCCGTCAAACATCACTGACGTCTTAGTGACTGATAGCGACCTGCAAAGCATATACCAGTATATAGTTTAGCCCACCAGGGTTAGAGGTCACAGCTCTTGGTAAATTTAGTTTATTTATGTTTTTAAATCAAGGTTCTAGCTATTAAAGAACTCGACATATCGAAGTCGGACGCACTATTGTCCCACCCTGTACATCTATTTGTTTTTATTAATGTTTAATAGTCTGTTAAATTATTTTCATTAGTACTTATCTCAATATTTATTTGTTTATTAATTTTCTTGATTAATTACCTTTTTAAATTTAATAAAGATAAAATGTTTGCAACTATTATAAAATTGTTATACCTAGGTTTACCACCTAGTTACAAATAGAAAAAAAATGACAATGGTTCCGATCATCACGCGGTAGCAGTAAACTAAGCGATCGATTATAATCACGTGACTGATCAATTGTGAGCTGAACGGTGTTTTCTGCCGCCCGGCCCGTGTAGTCGAAGTTTATTAGATGGTTTTTGTGTGTCAAAAATACTGGCGGTTCTTCTATAGGGTCATTTGGTCAATGACCTCCCATATACAAATAAGAAAATAGAGCTATTCATTTTCTGAAGTTTAAAAATATACCGGGTGAGTCACGAATTGCGCTCGCCCCGATATCTCCTAAAATATTTGGAATAGAAAATTTCGAGGGCTTATTATACGACTAAAATGCCATCTTTTCAATAAAAAAATCAAGTTTGGTGCACATCCGGTTTGACCGGAAATGCCCACAACTTTCGATTTTTAAATGAAACACCCTATATATTTTTACATTTTTTGGAATCTAGAGGAAATTTTGAATACAATACATCCATTTTGGTCACTTTTTTGATAAACAATAAAAATTTTATTAAAAAATCTATTTCTGAATCCAGAGTGCTGTGGTGCCCAAAATATATTTTAGTTTGTGTGCTACGTTACTATGATTTTTCCAATGTTATTAGGTTACCAGATTTTAAACAGAAATGTGTCATTTTAGTTTCCAAAGCCCACTAATCTATTAGCCGCATGTTTCTAAAAGCTTGGTTGCATTGTATTTTGGCTGAAATCTCAAATATTTCTGAGGGGATTTTCAAAATTTTGGTATCATTAGATTCGTATGAAAATGGGGTATTTAAAAATGTTGGTGAACGATTAACTTCCCATTTAAAAAAACCGAGTTAGTGGGTAAAAATCACATTTAAAAATTTTAAACGCCTCTAGACAATTAAGTAATGCAATCATATTGCTCTTTTTATTTTTATAGTAACGTAGCACACAAACTAAAATATATTTTGGGCACCACAGCATTCTGGATTCAGAAATAGATTTTTTAATAAAATTTTTAATGTTTTTCAAAAAAGTGACCAAAATGGATGTATTGTATTCAAAATTTCCTCTAGATTCGAAAAATGTAAAAATATATAGGGTGTTTCATTTAAAAATCGAAAGTTGTGGGCATTTCCGGTCAAACCGGATGTGCACCAAACTTGATTTTAGTCGTATAATAAGCCCTCGAAATTTCAATTTTCTATTCCAAATATTTTAGGAGATATCGGGGCGAGCGCAATTCGTGACTCACCCGGTATAATATATATACTTTTAATATTCTTAAAAAATATACTAAAGTTTCTAGTTCATTCTATGCACAATACTATTCAAATATCTAGATCGCAGGATTTCATATTCATTACATTATTCATTTATAGAATTTAAAAATCTTGGGTCAATCCACAACTTGTCCTTAAAGCTAGCTACGGACCGAATTTACAACGAATTACAGTGAAATAGAGTTATGCGCGAATCGTCAGAAAGCAAAAGAGACAGAAGACACTGGCGGGGACAATGTCCCTGACACATTTTACGTAAACGATAACGCACGAAGTTCAGTAAATAAAGCAGTCTTAATGCTGACTAGGTACGTGTTGGTCGGTAAATTCTGTCGCGTTGTTTTTAATGTTTTTATTTGTGAACATTTTATTAGTAAATCTCTACTTGTCGTGAAATTAAGTAAAACAGTGTTTTTGGTGTTTACTATTAAATATGAGTGTTGTGTAAAATATATTAAAACTGAAAGATGGACATAATAAAGTACAAGTAGTTTTCGTGTTTAGATACGTTTTAGACGGTGTTGTATGTGAGAGATTTTGGAAATTTATTCAGCCTCAAGGAACGACATTGCAGCATTTGACAGATGTAATTTTAAAAGAGTTAGAATGTCTGAAAATTAATGAGTCCTGAAAATTTTAAAGCACAAAGTTACGATGGAGCATCAGTAATGAGTGGTGCTTTTGGAGTGTACAAGCCAAAATTAAAAAAAGTTATCCTTCAGCAAATTTTATTCATTGTTACGCTCATCAACTAAATTTAATTTTACAAAAAGCATCAAGTCAGGATAAAAGCATAACAATTTTTTTGCTAATTTACATAGCTTTTCTTCATTTTTTGGAAAATCGCCAAAAAGAACAGCCGTGTTAGATAAAGTTGTTAAGGTGACATTACCTAAAGCGGCTCCAACACGATGGAATTTTAATACAAAGTGCATAGAGACTGTTTATACCTATCAAACAGAATTATTAGATTGTATAGAAAAAAATCATTGATAATGAATCAGAAAACAACACTCTAAACCAAGCTATTGGTTTAAAAAACTACTTACAAAATAAACATTTTCTTTACTGGTTAAATTTTTTTCATTAAGTTATGCCTCATTTTGATATATTGTTCAATCAATTACAAAAATGTAATATCGATGTCATAACAGTAAATAAGTGTATTGGCGTTTTTAATAGTAAAGTTGAAGACATCAGAAATAAAATTTTGAATAACTATTTGGAGGAGACATCCATGCAGTCTGCCCAGAGATGTAAAACGGAAGAATCAAAAAGGAGAATTTCATTAGAAGTTTGTGATATAATTACATCTGAGATCAAAAACAGGTTTGGCTTCAGTAATCATTTAGCAGTGTCTCAGTTATTTCACGCAGATCGATTTAAAGATGATAAAAAAAAGCTTTCCTCAAGATATGTTTAAATTAGTTAAAACGGAGTATCCAGTCATAAATCATTTGAAACTTAAAACTGAATTAGAAGTATTATATAGCCGAGAAGATTTTTCCAATAGTGTAGGTGCAGTTGCTTTGTTACAGCTTTTTATTAACAATAATTTGTGCAATACTTTTTCTGAAAGTGTCACACTGTTAAAAATCTTGTGTACTCTCCCTATGACTACTGTCGAAAGTGAACGTTGTTTTCCACCTTAAAAAGAATAAAGATATTTTTAAGAAATACCATGGGTCAGGAAAAGTTATCTTCTTTAGCTATGCTTACCATAGAAAGGGCATTAATAAAGAAGATAAAAGACTTTAATGAAAAAGTAATTGACCACTTTGCATCTCAAAAAGACCGGAGGATCGACTTGGAATTTAAATCACTTTAAAAGGTAGGTAATACAGTAAACTTTTCTAATTGACCTCCCTATCTCTTGACCCACAAACCGCCACTAGTCAGAAATGTCAAAATGAAGGTTTGGTCTCTGGTTTATATCTACTCTCTACTGTGTAAAAATGTCTGTGTTTTTAGATTGTAAATTTTGGATTAATTTTAGTGACTTCTCTGGCATTCATGCTCGAGTAGTAAGGACACTCACTTGTCTCTCACCCTGTAGTTGAGGAACTAGGATTTTTTTTCGAAACCAGAAAGTAATCCTTGCATACTCGGACATTAGGTGTGTGTCCATTGTCTCTAAATGTGTAGCCCTCTCTCGCACAAGGTATCTTGAGGTACCTTCAGGTATACAGGGGGTTGTATTACCTGTGGTGTTTAATTAATTTTAATAAAATTCACTCATCACAAACAGAAAATTCTAATGAATGGACAAGACAGATATTGTGGGTTATGTTTCATTTCTTCAAATTGATCAGAGATATCGGACTTAGCTACATAAAATGGCTGCCGATAACTTAGTGATCACCTGTGATCAGTCAGATATTTGCAGTTCGAATGAAGTGATCAGTGAGCACTCTCTGATCGCTCACCGTGATGAACGCGACCCACTGATCGAGACAGCATTATGTCACGCAGACATATGACTATGCCTGCCGACTACCAGTATATCTAGCCTTACAATATTTGATAATGTCAAACAGTTGTCAATCATTATATGTATGGAGTGAAACATCACGAAAAATCGTAGCCACCTTTTATTTTTTACATAATGAATACGTAAACAAACTACGTTATTAGGCACTAAATCTTTCGAACACAATCTCTCAGAAACTAATAGTTTAATTTTAAAAAAGTAAAAGGCTGTTGTAAAGAGAATTTAACAGGCCTTAAAATGATGCATCACTTGATCAATTTTGCCATTTGAAATTTTGGTGGAAATGTCACCGCGGTTCAATCACAGAGGCTGTGGTAGTATCAATGAAAATAGTGAAGTGTCCCCTTAAAAATAAAATCGAACTGTTGAGTGGTGAGCCACCCTGTATCTGTTTACTCCGTCTCCCTTTATTTGTACAAATTTATCAAATATCTATATGTACATACTAATTACTCCCGGCTGAATTCTACCGTACACTTCGCCAGCGCGGGTAACGAAAGCAGTCCATAAATTCGTGACATCTCTAAACTACTCTTTCTGCTATTTATAAATGATCTTACCACTGAAGTAAACTGTGAGAAATTGTATTTGCCGATGATCTGAAAATCTATGCAAATATAAGTAGCCTTGACGATTGCGAAGAAGTTCAAGAACAACTAAAATCAATCGAAAACTGGTGTAATAATAACAACCTTCATTTAAATGCTACAAAATGTAAAGTAGTTACTTACATCCGGAAAATTAACCCAGTATTGTATGACTATACCTTAAATTCTCTTATACTTGATCGTTGCGAAACAATAAAAGATTTAGGAATAATATTCGACTCAAAACTCACTTTTTTTGAATCACATCGAGCAAGTTACTGCATCGGCGTTAAAAATGTTAGGCTTTATCATCAAAAACTGTCATTCATTCTGTAACGAGTTTGCTCTAAAAACACTTTACTATACTTATGTAGGTACGACCAAAACTCGAATATTGCTCATCAGTCCGGTACCCGTACTATGCCTCCCATAAAAACACAATTGAGAATGTGCAGAGCAGATTTCTTAAATTTTTATCTTTTAAAATCGATGGATTTTATCCAGAAAGAGGCTATCAGCATTTCTTATTACTTAGCAGATACAACTTTCATACTTTAGAATCACGGCGCATAATAAATAGTCTGAAAATATTGTTTAATCTATTTCACAATAAACTGGACTGCTCTCCACTTCTAGCCACGATTTCGTTTCACATACCACGAGTAACCTCTCGCCAAAGAATAACTTTTCATTGAGCTAGCTAGAACTAACGTTCTCCTTAAATCTCCTATATATGTGATGTGCAATAACTTCAATGAGATCTCAAATACATGTGACATAAATTGTAGCAAATTTTCGGAAATTATTGCTGCTGCCAGTAATAGGTTTAATAACCAATATTAGTCCCTCTTCCAGCCTTTTATTTCTTAAATGTGTATCTGTATGTATATGTTACTTTACATTAAACTTTCTATGTATTTATTATAACTTTTTTATACATTATATTATTGACAATTTGTAACCTTTCTTTTTACCATTATCCATATGACAATACTTCTATTATTAGGTAATATTATTAGGTATTATTATTAAGTATTATTATTATTATTATGTAACCTTTCTGTCTATCTTTATCTGTGACATTATTTTTATTATTAGGTAATACTTTTTACCATTATTAATATTATTAATTGCTTTTTATTGTATTTGTCCTGTAATTGGATCGTTGATCTGTTCGGCAATAAATGATTATTATTATTATTAAAAAAAAACTCAAAATTTTCAAATGGCAAGTGCAGGGTCCCCGATGCCTCATTTGAATGGTCTTTCAATGCCCTAAACAAAGGAATTTTAATTTTCCAAAGATTTAAATCAAACCGACGCGACGGCATTTTGATATTTAGTGCAGTGTTCTTCTCAAAATGGCTTTACGGTTATTTTGAAACTCCTTAAGTTCTTAAACAGTATCCGTACAAAAATATATCAAGACATCAATGCATTACCATGAATACAAGTATGTATATAAGTCTGTAAAACTTTTGGACATATGTGTATTTTATTAGGCATATAATTTAGGAATGTTAAAATGTGGAACGAGTAAAATCTAAATATTAACAGTTATAGGTATACCACTAGTTCATCGATCTTAAATTTTAGTATAAACAAACATAAGTAGATGCGAAATTAGTGCATGACTTTAACTATTTAGAGCACATAATCTTTTTATAGAACTTTGTTCGCTTTAAGATTGAAAACAGTAAGAGGTGTCGAATATTAAGGGGACAAGAATAAAATAAAATATTGTGAGGAAATTTTCGAGTTTTTTTCGAAGAAATGTAGGTACCTCGAGGTACATTGTGCGAATAAAGGCTACACATTTATAGATAACGACACACACCCAATATCCGAATTGTCATATAGTAATATGGTTTAGTAGTAGTATGGTATAGTAATACAGTAATATGGTTTAGATCTCGCTGCGCACGCACAGCTATTCTCCGTTCCTACAGGCGACAGGACGATCGGGAAGTCGGTCCCGGGAATCACGGAAATTGTAGGGCGTCTAATCATTGTTCTTCATCGTAGATACAAATATTAACTAAAGCACTAAATAATGTGATTTCGCCCAAAAAAAATCAAATTCTTAGTATGTTTTAAAATATATAATATTCTCCGAAATCAATTTTTAATTAGGAGAATAATTGTTTCAATTGCTTTATCTGAGGCTCCACCTGAATGCCGCCACTTTGGCAGTCGAGCGATGTTTTTCAACCTATTGGAATCTTATGCATTTTGGAGGTTGTGGGGGTCAGCAAAACCAGATACTGCTAATATAACTATATAGTTTTTTAAGTATACGGAATAGTAACTGTTCCTTGGCCTTCTATGCCTATGACCCTGGATCAACCTCGGACACAGGAATCACTGACGTAGATTTTCACAAAGTACCATACACTGCACGAATGGAAATAAAAGTCATATTTACCTGGATCAAAATAAAGAACTGACGTCATAATTTAATAACTCTAGTCTCTGGTCAACACATTTTTATTAAACATGAAATTCTTCGCTGTGCTACATAACTGTAAAAAATTATGTTTGTATGAATCAAAATTGAATTGTTGCCAGATTTACCTTTCCATGTGGTATTTTTAGGAAAAGTAACAAATCTGTATCCCTTATTAAAATCCTGGTAACGACCCTGCTTTGTTATTTAATGTTGGCTCATTTCCTATTTTATTTTAGCTAACATACGCTAACGTATTACAACTGGTTAACATTACATTAAATTTTATACTAAATGTAAATGTATACTTTAAATACTGTCAGGGTGTTCCAATTTCGTGGCTCACATTTGCATTTCGCTGATCTTAAGAGATAAACGCAAATTTTTACCTAAAGTCGTTTTCGACAAAACCATGAAAAACTGAAATTGGTTTTAATGTCCTACGCAATAATAATCCTATTTTGAGATACGTTAAATGTGAAATAACGCCCTAGGGCATTATAAATTTATTCACTACAACACAACACAGAACACGTAAATGATGACTGATGATGTCGTTATTGACAAACAAAATGTGTTGCATAGTTACGGCGTTCACAAACGATTTTGATTATTACTCACTTTTAAACGAAATCGTCCTGAACATAATAGATGTCAAATTAATCAATCGTAAATGTCAAAGAATTTTCTAATTAAATAAAAGACTAATAGGACTTTAAACGTTTAGGCACCCCTGGTCTAGAGGCCCTCGAGAAGTATCACTGCCGACCTCGGTGGGTTGTTATTATCCTTATAAGCGCCCTTGATACCTTAATAACTATATTGCTAAAACTTTTATTATTTCTATTAATGTTAAAAAACAAAACACTTTCTACAGAAAACTTTTTATTTTTACCTCACAATGTAGTCACAAACATGCGTTTGTGACTACATTGTACTCCATCTTTGCTATTATAATATTCAACATATTCTACAATAAACACTTTTTCCTCCCACATATTAATTTTATATTTATGTGACTACTATTTTTATATATTGTAATAACTTTTTATACCTTGAATACTTAATAATATTGTACAATATTTCATTCTCGGTATGAACGTATTGTTTTCTTTTATTAAAATACACTATTACGTATTATCTATTTTTGGATTTTATAAAATAATAGGAATTCAACACCAATGTACTGGGCTTGAAATCCCCAATTCGTGATTGAAGAGTTTTATCCATACCTACAGATGAAAAACACTAATAATTAAAGCTGGCCGAGGTGGCTGGAGTACAGCCACGGTCTTGCGCTGGCGTCACACGTGCCGATTTAGAAGTGATTTACGCTGCAGTCTTATTTGAAAGGTTAATGCGTAAGGTTCTACCTATAAATTATACATAATGTCAAACGCGCCAAAGGGTAAAAAACGACCGTACGCGGACACAGTGAATAAATTTATCGGTGAATTTCCGGATTTATTAAATGACGGATGCAAAATAATTTGTAAAGTTTGTAATCAAGACTTAATGTGCTGGCACAAAACAGATTGTCGTCGTCATATCAATACCGTGCAACATCAAAATAAAAAAAATGGCATGCCTTTGACAACTCAGTTCATGTTTGATTTATTGTTAATGTTAATAGCCTGTAATATTCCGCCACACATACTGGATAAACAACCATTTCGGGAGTTTTGGAATAAATACAATCCCTAGGTGAACTTACCAAGTCGTACATCGTTACGTAGATATATTCCAGCTGTTCGTGAAGACTGAAGACATTGTAAATAGAATTAAATGTGGATTAAAAAATACACGGCTCTGGTTATGTATTGACGAGACGACAGATTGTAAAAAAAATTCTATTTTAAATATTATAGTACGTGTACTGGACCCTCTTAAACCAACATTTCCACTTTTACTAGCTAGTAAAAGACTAACTGCGTGTACTGGCGAAATAATTACGCGTGTGGTGTTGGAGACATTCGAAAAATTTGAACTTTCAACAAGTCAAGTATTGATGTTTGTGACTAAGGGTGCCGCGACAATGCGCGTGGTAGGCCGTTCTCTTCAAAGAGACAATTGTAGGTTTTTTACATGTTACGTGTAAAGTGCATGCGTTACATCTTGTGGCAGAAACGATTCGAAAATGTTTTCCAGAGGTAGATGCATTAATAGCAAATACAAAAAAAAGTATTTCTCAAATCTCCTAAACGGCTTCGAGCATTTCACAGACAGTGTCCTGGTATCCCTGAACCACCAGAGCCGATTCTTACACGTTGGCGAACGTGGTTGAAAGCGGCTTTTTATTATGCTGAATATTTTCAACAAATAAAAGCTGTGATACTACAGTTCAACCCTAACGAGGCTGCAGTTATTAGGGAAAGCCAGACAAGCTTTCAAGACGTTTCACTTGAAACAGATTTAAAAACTATTAATAACAATTATAGAGGACTACACGACGCAATAGGAAAATTGCAAAATAGTTCGTTGTCGTTAGTGGAATCGCTGCAAATTGTGGACGACGTAAATACACAGCTACAGGCTATAAATGACTGAAAAATAATCGCGTTAGTGAAAAATTCGAGAGTGTATTACAGAAAGATCCTGATTTTAGCAAATTAAGACAAATTTGTGATGGTGCATCTACAACTTCGTTAAGTGAGTTCACAGATTGTTTTACTTATGCCTGTATTACATCCGTAGATGTCGAACGGTCATTTTCAAAATACAAACATATTTTTTCACCAAAGCGAACATCGCTGACGGAGACAGCTGTAGAACCATACCTGATGCTATTAGATCTTCCCCACTTTGTGATGACGACAACCAAACTACTTCATAAATCTGCTTAAAAGAGTGAGTTTTATACAAATTTTTATAAAATGTAATATTATTGTTAAAATTTATTTCCATTTATTGTACTTATTCAAGTATTATGATATGATGTAAACATATGAGTCATATGACGACTCTGTCGGCCAGGTGACCTCGGCCAGCTTTACTAAAAATAACATAAAGTTTGTGCCAACTCCGCTGAGAACCATTCTGGAACTGTCCTGCTCATGCGCAGTTGACCAAAAGCATTCCAACCTTGACAGTGATCGTTTTAGAACGATTCCCTTTCCGTTCCAACCAACTCTGAGACCGTTCGTAGAACGGTTTCGGAACAGTAATTTTAGTACTCGCCAAGGAGTAAGAACTGTTTGAACTGACATGCGCAGTTATTAGTATTATATCAGCTGACTGACATTTTACAAAGCATTTTTCGACTCTGTGAATTTATTGATTAAATTTTAGAATTCTTAATTTTTATTAATAACACCATGAGTAATGACAAAAGCAGCGATATTTGTTTAGAAGGGGGAAGCCAGTGAAGATGACTTAAAAGTTAATTCTCGATCAGCCTAGAGTTAAAAATCAAGCTTTTTGTTTCATTTTGTGTTCATTTATATTTTGATTTATAAACTGTATTTAGTAACGCTTGGTGTTAAGGCATGGGATGTTGATGGTTCCAGAAAACTTTGTTCAGTATTTATTATAATAAATTCTTACATTTTTAAAAAAATACACATTAAATGTTCAAAAAATACAAACAACCATTCAATTTAGGTAGTTTAACAATTTACACTTTTGAAGAAGTAAACGTAAAAAGCAAACTATTTGGAATTTGCCACTTTAATACATTATCGTTTTGGTCCATTTTAATTATTAATATATACCTAATTCATACTTTTCATATTTTTTATTTCAATTTCCAGTTTTGGTTTACATTTACAAACTGTGAGCTTAGACCGGTTAGGGTTAGAGTTAGAAATTGAGGTTAGAATAATAACAAAACCTATGAACAAAACGAGGAGCTTCGAAAAAGGCCTGAAACCGTTCCAACCGATTGTCAATCCCAGAATCGTTTCAAAACAGTGCAAAGTTATAAAAGTAATGTTAACGATTCCAGAACGGTTCTAAAACATGGGGTTGGAACAAGCCTATAATCTCGAAGTGATTCTCAAGACAAATCAAGTGGTCAAAAGTTCATTATAATATCTATTACTGATTTTCAAACGGGCCCACACTTTTTTTTCAAATTTTTTGAACAATTTTATTTATACCTCATTTCGCGTGAGTGATTAGACAGAACATTAGACACCCATAAGCACAACTCAATAGGTAAGTTATAGTAAGATAATTTGTATAACATTTTGAAACCAATTTACATCGACTGATATACTAACCATCAGAGGGATTTTTTTAAATCAATATATTCGAAAAAAATACGGGATTTCTACACCTAATACAACGTTAATTTCTGTGTAGATGTGGGCGGAGGTCGCAAAATTGTTGCTTGGGTTATTACTACCACAACCCCCCTAAATACACCAGTGATGCACCCCCCCTTAACCAGGTCCTAAATCCGCCACTGTGGCAGTCTATAATTCAGGCAAAGCTTTAGATTTTACGCGAGTTTTAATGCCCCCTATAAAATTGTATCTTTCTGTTATGAAACTTTTCAATATCCTTAAATTATACAGGGGGTAACAAGAATAATTTCTTTAAAGAGACCATGCATCCTCCATGCTTTTGAATATTTATATTATATTCCCTATTTTGAATACAATATTAACCCGAAGATATACCGTATATCTGCTTTTAAAATAACTGTTATGCAAAGAAAATGTAAGAAATTTTTTTAACATATTTGTTAAAATAAGAAGAAAATAAACGGATAATAATTAATATATAACTAATTCTAAGAAATTTCATAGTAAGTTTACTATTAATTCTCCTTTGCTTGCCACACAAATATCGTAAAGTTTAATCTCAAAAACAACTTGATCATTATTTATGTGCCCGTCAATGAGATATTGTAGCTGTTATACCTACATTTACTTTGTAAATTTTAATTTTCAAAATTCTCAAAAAAAATTGTCCAGCGGGTCCAAATATGGATGTCAAGGAGTAGGTTCTCTTTACCTATCCCCATGAAATAACGTTAATTCAGGAGTGTAAAACTTCCTTAATAATCAGAATAAAATAGTTACCTTCTTGAATCAGCGCCATCCTACGTGAAAGACGACTTATTCGTTGGCCTCCAAAATGTCTCGACTTAAAACTAATTGATATTTTCTTTCATGGACGACTTATTTTAAATTTTTAGAATTACATAAGTATATTAGGTCAGTTAATTTCTTTTTCTCATTTTAAACCTTAACAAACTCTATAGAGTTGTTTAATTATCTAAATTATTTAAACTACAGGTATATCATTTTATTCAGAATCATGAATAAAATCTAAATATTTAAGAACGTATAGAATATTTCATTTAGGAAAAACATACTTTTTATTATCTTTTGCATTGTTACAGAAATTTTTTTATACCCAAACATGGGAAGATTTGGCATTTTTGACGAAGACAAGTCCCTTTAGAGACCTATATATTTTGTAAGTGTGAATATCGAATATCGACTTGCATACTGCGAATTACAACTGAATATATTACGCTTTTGCAATAGTGCAATAAATAAACAGATACCTGAACTTGGCTCTCCGCACGTAACTAACCATCCGCAAAAGCAAAAGGTGTCGCCACATGCCACGCAGATAACAACAAAACCAGATGTTTGTTATATTTATATTGTAGGTATACAGTTCTGTTTTCTTATATTCTATGGAAAAATAATATGAATGTAGAGGCCATCCCTGAGGAAATAACAAATCCGCCGATGCTTATTTATAACAAATTCCTAATCTATGAGAAAAATGATATATTCGTTTTTAAAATATTAAAACATGTTAGCAGGAATGAAATAAAGCCCCCCCTCCCTTCCCGTATAGAGATCACCCTGTATATCTTACGCATCAAATGTAAAAAAAAGGCAGAAAACGAGTGGCCACTCTGTTCACTATCTATCTGCAACCAGGGGTATGCAACTTGATCTACCGACCTCGCAACACATCAGAGATGGAGTGCGTTCATCACAGAACAGAAAGCGTTCATAGGCATTAAATAAATTTCTTAATAGACAACAAATAGTATCAAAATTAGAATATAAGTTAACTTTTAACAATAAATGGCGTTATTTAAAAAAAAAAATTAAAGAAGACAACAAATTATAATTTTTCCTGTTAAATAAACCTTGAAAATTTTTGGTTCCAATCCGGAACGCAGCAGTCGGTGGTACCGCTGCACCAATCACAGACGAGGTGGCGGTCATGTGATAGCACAACCAATCACAAAATAATATTA
>JANEYF010001609.1:15000-346432 GCA_029963845.1 Rhamnusium bicolor | reverse complement strand
AGTGATTTGCATTGTGAACTTAATATTTCTTATGGATCGATTCAGAAAACATTAAAAGCTTATAAGTTCCACGATCATATCAAAAAAGTTCAAAAATGAAGATATTTCCCCTTAGGAGTACTATTTTGCAAATAATTGTTGGGAATAACTCGAGATGACCAATTTAAAAAAAATAGACAAATGTTCTTTTCCGACTACTGGAGGGAGTAACCAAAAAAATTCTCATTTCTGGGACATTGCAAATCATCATCTAGTAGAACAGGTTCAGAACCAAGGTAGAAAGTCAATAAATGTTTGGTTCGGCATTTTGAAGGCCCTATATTTTACGAGGAATGACGAAAACGACGAGAAACGACGAAAGGTTGAAGATAAACTAGATGAAATTTCTTTAGAAAAGTTCAGAGACATTGTCTGGCAACTAGAAGGTGTTCAGCCACAATGTTCTTGAAGTAAAAGCTTTTATCAATGAAAACTGTCAGGGAGAAAATGGGAATGTTTGACCTCTTAACAGTCCCGTTTTGACCCCTTTGGATTTTCTTTTCTGGAGTAGTGTAAAAGATAACAAATAAAATAAATATTATAGCTTGCAATCTGTCCACGAAATACAAAATATTGGAAGAGCAATAAACCATGTGAGACTGAAACCAAATATTTTAGAAAACGTAAGACTGAAATGTGGAAAAAATAGAAGACGTTTTTAGCAGGATTTGTATCTATTTCTGTTTTGTTTGGGTTTTAAGTTGTCTGTTAATTTTTGTAGTAAAAAAAACATATTGAACTAAGCCATCAATATTTTTTTCTCCAAAGTCGTTGATTAAAAATATAATATTCTTGAAATTAAGAAAAATAGATCTATCAAATAACAGAAAAATAAAATTCATGCGTGAATTTTGCGTCAGATTGCAAAAAAATTGTTTATATTTTTATACAAAATTGTACACATGTCAAGTTGTATTGGTATCTAATATTATTTATTATTGTTACTTGCGTCTTCAAGAATTTATCTTATTAGTATTGGAAATTCCAATTAAGTATACCTGAATCCCATCCGTGCGTTGGTGGTAACGAAAGTTCCTATCATACTTTTGCTACGATAAAACAACATGTAAGCAAGTTCTCTGTTTATTCGACCTATAATCATCGAATAGACTAGGCAAAGTGTTACGAAGATTTGAGGTATTGCCTAGTAAGATTTTTATCGTATCCGTATTGACCGTGTTGTATTGTATCATATAAATTTTCTAATTATAAAAAACAGTGAGGTGTATTATAGATGTTAAAACAAATCGTGAAGTGGTTTTTAAATTAATTTTTGGAAAATATTACCAATACCGGTAAGTCCACGTAATCAAAAATAATTATAATTTCCTTTTGTTTATTTTAGTAAAAAAATAAATACGTAAGTAAAATGTTGACTAGTTATTTTAAACAATTTGTACAAAGCGATTTATCATTACACTCATTACATAAATGATATTACATATAATGTTAAAGTTAGAATAATATTAAAAAACTCATAAAATAAATTAACAAATTGAAAGGATATTAAAGTTTTTGTTTTGCATAAAATTACCAAATGTATTATTATATTTTTGTTGCCATTTAGTGAAATAGGGCATATACTATTTTAAGTTTTGTGTGTTTAGCTATAAACTGTATTATATTTATTTTTTCCCAATGATGTATCAAATTGAATCAGATGTTTTAATTTAAATAATTATTACATAAAAAGCGTGTAATATTTAATCACTAGTTGCTTGGCAGACTACTAATAAAAATAAAGTTTCCAGTAGTAAATATGAAAAAAATTATTTGAAATAATGTATTGAGCGATCATTTTAAGTGCCTTACTCGATTTCAATGCTTTATTTTTCACCTATGAAATAAAATCCAAAATTGTATTTATGTATTTTTTCTGGGGGAATCCAAATTCGAAATGAAAAAAACAATTGAACATCAAACACAAAAGTTGTAGCCAAAAAAACAGAAAAATACAAAAATTAACACTCTGTATATTAGTGCTGAAATGAGCATGTGATAATCCACTGATTATAAATTCATTATCACACTCACATTTTTCACTTCCGGTTTAACCGAAAATTACTTCAACTTTTTTGTTTTAAGTGATACACCCTGTATATTCAACTCAATTTCTTTCTGAACTTAGCAATATATAATATACTATCATTAACTTTCATATTTAATTAGATATTGAGGTTTAAATTTAAAAGAACACAAATATATCTTAATACAAGGTCAATAATGAAAACAAATAAAAACAAACCATTTATTTATTTCAGAAATTAAAGTAATTCCATAGATTTTATTTACAACTAATGTTCGGAAACATCGCCATGCTGCAAACAGTGGCAAAGGTGTTTGATCAAATTCTCTCTGCATCTACTTTAATGTAATGAAGTTGTTAATTCTATACACATATTGCTGAATTTAATAATTATTTAATTTAATAAGCGCCTTTACCTCCATTTGTACAAAATAGTAATGTTTTTGATTATTTGTTGTAAATAAAATATACACAATTATTTTAACTTCTATAATAAATAATTTATTTAAATGTAATTATTTCTTTTCATAGATGACTTTGTTTTAAAAGACATATTGGTGTGATTTTAAATTTAAACCCCAATATATTATTAAATATTAAAGATAATGATAACTTATTATACATTGCTGAATTCAGAAAAAATTTCTTTAAACCATATAGGGTGTGACGCTTAAAATAAAAAAAGTTGAGGTAATTTGCCCGTTAAACCGGAAGCAAAAAAATATGTATGTGATACGCATTTATAATGAGTGGAATATCACATGTCCATTTCCGTATTAATATACAAGGTATCAATTACATAAGCAGAGTTCTGAACATCTTTTCCTAGGTGAAAAATCAAGCAGTGAAATCGAGGGAGGTAGCTAAAATGATTACCCTATACATATCTAAAGTACTCAGTAACTGAGAAGGTTTCGAGGTAAATGTATTAATTTACATATAAATATGATAATAAATATAAAATATCAAATAAAAGAAATATTGAGATAGAAGTTCCCCAAGGTTCAGTATTGTACCCTCTGCTTTTTATGATTTATGTTAATGATCTACCATCATATAGTTCAATAAGTAAAGTCACTAAAAAGCTGATAATGCCACTGTAACGGTTACAATTCAGTCGAGATGGTTTCGTTACTCATGAGCAATGGTTTTCTTATAGAAAGGGACAAGGGCCCATACAGCACATGTGGCCTTTAGCTCATTTCACTCACGCGGTTTATGTATATTCCTGTAATTCTTGCATCGTAGAGTAATCAATGATCAACTAACCTAACCCAAATCAACAGGGAACTAAATTACCTACATATATAATTTATTTAACACGTTTTTTGTTTCATAGTAGGCTAAGTTTCCAAAAATACATCTTGATGATGCATTACTCTCTTAAGAGTGTTATCCGGGTCGGCCCAAATCGATTGGGTATTATAGCAGATGAGCAAACCTATCCTTACCTCCATGACAAAATTTCAAGTTAGGAGTACCAGTATTTAAACAAGAACTAATGAGATTGGCGTCGATTTTTTTGAAGTTGGTAGCTAAATAGGTACCTAGCATTAAATGGTTTTAAAAAATGATGCTATATAGTTCACTAAACCGGGAAATATGACTTTCAATAGTTTTCCTAGAAACAGTCTTAATTTTCATGCGGTTTCATTGTCGAACAGCAAGGACACTCACCTGTTACCCTGGAGTCCTGGGTTCGATCCCTGATCGAACAATGTACGTTTTAAAAATATATGTAATTGTGGGACACTATTTCTACACCTCTAGAAGCAAGATTCCAACATCAAAACACTAAATTATTATTATTAATTACTTGTAATAACAGTTAACTCCTGAATTTCTGCCGTAGGCTTTTGCACAATGTCTAAATCGGATTAAAATGACTAACTTATTTAAAAATAACAAAGCCTATACACTTATTAGCCGAATTAAATTCTGAGAAGCATTCACAAAATTACATAAAAATCCTCTTAGTATTCCAACCGAAGAAATGCTGACCTGTAATATGTAATTGCTTCTTTCAACATTGTCTTTGGTAAACTTGAAACGATTCACTTGACCTCTTTTCACCAGTTTGGCTAGTATTTTCGTTAATATATGCTTTGCGGACTGAAAAGCACAATTAGGGTCAACTTGAGATAAAGTAAACTGTAAATAACGATTTTATTCATTTACAGGTCCATCAAAAAACTAATATATTCAAAAGAGAAATAGCGAAATTGCTCATTGTAAATCTCTTTTAATAGTTTGTTATAAGTGTACGATGGAGATAAAATTTGTTATTGCTGTTGTGTCAAATTTGAAAAAAATCAGTTTTATTTAAAAATTATCATTTAAGGCCAAATAAGCAGTATAAGCTTTTTTCATTTATTAAAATATAAAGATGAAAATATAAGAACATTTTCTTTAATAGTTTTATTAATAAGGTACATTTGTCAAATGCTTTTACATCATTCGCAGATTCATAATATCCAACGGGTATGTCCTCATTCTGCAGCAATATTTTAACGTTTCATTTTAGATCTCTCTACCTTTTCATTCAAAACAGTTTGCGCACTTTGATTTTTGATGTGGGGATTTGTAAGGCTGTACAGGACGTCAGTGGAGGTTTGTGGGTCAAGAGATAGGGAGGTCAATTAGAAAAGTTTTCTCTATTAGATACCTTTTAAAGTGATTTAAATTCCAAGTCGATCCTCCGGTCTTTTTGAGATGCAAAGTGGTCAATTACTTTTTCATTAAAGTCTTTTATCTTCATTATTAATGTCCTTTCTATGGTAAGCATAGCTAAAGAAGATAACCTTTCTTGACCCATGGTATTTCTTAAAAATGTCTTTATTCTTTTTTAAGGTGGAAAAACAACGTTCACTTTCGACGGTAGTCATAGGGAGAGTACACAAGATTTTTAACAATTTGACACTTTCAGAAAAAGTATTGCATAAATTATTGTTAATAAAAAGCTGTAACAAAGCAACTGCACCTTCACTATTGGAAAAATCTTCTCGGCTATATAATACTTCTAATTCAGTTTTAAGTTTCAAATGATTTATGACTGGATACTCCGTTTTAACTAATTTAAACATATCTTGAGGAAAGCTTTTTTTTTATAATCTTTAAATCGATCTGCGTGAAATAACTGAGACACTGCTAAATGATTACTGAAGCCAAACCTGTTTTTGATCTCAGATGTAATTATATCACAAACTTCTAATGAAATTCTCCTTTTTGATTCTTCCGTTTTACATCTCTGGGCAGACTGCATGGATGTCTCCTCCAAATAGTTATTCAAAATTTTATTTCTGATGTCTTCAATTTTACTATTAAAAACGCCAATATACTTATTTACTGTTATGACATCGATATTACATTTTTGTAATTGATTGAACAATATATCACAATGAGGCATAACTAAATGAAAAAAATTTAATCAGTAAAGAAAATATTCATTTTGTAACTAGTTTTTTAAACCAGTAGTTTGGTTTAGAGTGTTGTTTTCTGATTCATTATCAATGATTTTTTCTAAACAATCTAATAATTCTGTTCGATAGGTATAAACAGTCTCTATGCACTTTGTATTAAAATTCCATCGCGTTGGAGCTTGCTTTAGGTAATCTCACCTTAACAACATTATCTAACGCGGCTGTTCTTTTTGGCGATTTTCCAAAGAATGAAGAAAAGCTATGTAAATTAGCAAAAAAAAATTTTATGCTTTTATCCTGACTTGATACTTTTTGTAAAATTAAATTTAGTTGATGAGCGTAACAATGAATAAAATTTGCTGAAGGGTAACTTTTTTTAATTTTGGCTTGTACACCTCCAAAAGCACCACTCATTACTGATGCTCCATCGTAACTTTGTGCTATCAATTTTTCATCAATTTTTCAGGACTTTTATTAATTTTCAGACATTCTAACTCTTTTAAAAATACATCTGTCAAATGCTGCGATGTCGTTCCTTGAGGCTGAATAAATTTCCAAAATCTCTAACATACAACACCGTCTAAAATGTATCTAAACACAAAAACTACTTGTACTTTATTATGTCCATCTTTCAGTTTTAATATATTTTGTACAACACTAATAAAATGTTCACAAATAAAAACATTAAAAACAATGCGACAGAATTTACCGACCAACACGTACCTAGTCAGCATTAAGACTACTTTACTAAACTTCGTGCGTTATCGTTTACGTAAAATGTGTCAGGGACATTGTCCCCGCCAGTGTTTTCTGTCTCTTTTGCTTTCTGACGATTCGCGCATAAGTCTATTTCACTTTAATTCGTTGTAAATTCGGTCCGTAGCTAGCTTTAAGGACAAGTTGTGGATTGACCCAAGATTTTTAAATTCTATAAATGAATAATGTAATGAATATGAAATCCTGCGATCTAGATATTTGAATAGCATTGTGCATAGAATGAACTAGAAACTTTAATATATTTTTTAAGAATATTAAAAATATATATATTATATATTTTTAAACTTCAGAAAATGAATAGCTCTATTTTTTTTTGTATGTGGGAGGTCATTGACCAAATGACCCTATAGAAAAACCGCCAGTGCAGGACGGACCGATGAATTCTATATTTTCATTGCGCCACCCTCTAGGAGATTCCATTTTTTATGTCCCTTATTGCATTCTGCAACATCTATGGATCATGTTTGGCATAAGTTTTCGCACCAGCATTGCCTCTATTAACCACGAAAAAAGTTCAGAAAATTAGGTCTTTTTCTTGTAAAACTTATTTCGGAATCTATAAAAATTTTCCAACTTTTTTTTTATATCATAATGAAGAGAAAATATTTTGTTTTATTGTAAAAGTTGTTTGATTGAAAAAATTGAAACGGAGTGCTAATTAAAGTATTTCGACCTATCTGTTTGTTGGTATAAACACCACTCTTTTCAACGGCTTGAACAAAACTAAATCATTTCCAGTAATAAAACAAATGCATAATGTAGGCTGTTAGAGACCTAAGAATGGATACTATTTATAGAAGAAAAGTAATGTATTTATTGTCTCAGCCACTATTTCCAATCCTTTTGACTCTTTCCTAAATTCTGTCATCCCATACACTAGTCTCTATTGACTTCATTTTAAGGTGGTAAAGTTTTATTGTTTCATTCAGATTATCTAAAAATATATCTCACATTTTATGCCTTTTTCACTAACAACAGGATTATCTATTGGGCAACCTTATTTTCAAATATGAATAGATAGATTCTTATAAACGGACATCTACAAGCGTTTCAAAAAAGTCACATTGGTGGAATGTCACTAATATTTTAAAATTTGAAATGTCAAAAAAATTTTGACATTTCAAATTGACGTTTCAAAAATGTTATTAATATTTTTTTTTGGCATTTCAAATTTTATGAACCGATTTTGCTCATCAACGAACACAATCTCTTCCTTGACCTCTAGAATGTGTGTACCAAATTTGAAAGCTTTGTCTCAAAAACTGTAGCTGCTATCGCGAACCAGACAGACAGACACACAGACAGAAAATTTTTTCTGTCTGAAATTTTATGTATCGTCATAATTCGTCGAGATTCGTCCAGAAATGCAATAATAATTTTCCAAAATTTTTTTCACGAATACATACCTTCTTCACTTTGAGGGGTGAGGAAGTAATACTAATAATAATTATAACATGTAGTAGATCATTTGTTAATGAAATTTTATTAGGTCTTTAAGCAGCATAATTTTTAGTTTCTTTTTGAAATCATTAGGAGACAATGCTTTTAATTCAGGAGGAATTTTCTTATAGTATTTAGGAGCATAATATGAGAACGAACTTTGGAAGGGAAAAGTTCTATGTATGGGTATTGTTAGCAAACCTTTATGCCTGATGTTAATATTGTGTACATCTGAACTAAACGCGATTTTGTTTTAAAGTAGACCACAACATTAAGAGACACATAAATAATCTCAAAGCTTTGCCGCGATGCTCCTGAGGATAGAGCGGGGCATGCTTTATTTTTCTACAGCATATTAAATAATAAATATAATGTATTACTTAATACATAAAACATCATTATTCCCATGTAGACTATGTTCTGGCATGATTAAAATAAGAAATTAACGGAAACACCCCTGTATCAATTATAATTTCAAATTATTTTGATATAATTACTCAACTCCCTCCTAAAAGATTTTATGATTTAACGGTCACCCCCGACCCAGCTGTAAAAGCCTAATAACGAGAAAGCATGCAGGGACGGACGGTCATTATTCCGCGAAACATCGAACGATTCGTGCATTTTAGAATTTATATAGGTTATGTGCTTTATAAATACAGTGTGTTCTTCAGTGTTTACATTTTATTTGGATTGTGAGAGCCTAGAATGTATAATACTCTAACAGATAAGTGAAATTTTTCTTTGTGTTTAAGCGTATTTTATGTAGTTGTGTTTTTATAAATATGCTGGCGGGTGGTGAATTATTTGAGTGTTTTCCGTTTATAAGTGGTTGTGGTAAAATAATATTGTGATAATGTTCAGGCCTTCGAAAGATCTTCAACCTAACGCTAGCAAAGAATTTCACGAAGATATGGGGAATGGTAATGGCTCACAAAATACAGAGACAATTTCAGACATCATTGCTACCAAATATAGAAAAAAAACAGCGTAATTGTTATAGACAATGTTTCGTATCATTAGCGACAAATCGAAAAAATACCAAATACTGGAACAAAGAAAAAAAGATATTCAAGAATTTTTCCGAAAACATAATTTGGAATTTCAAAAAAAATTTTTTAAAAGAAAGATCTTTTGGATATTGTTAAGAAGCAAAATTTCTCAAAACAATATATAATTGATAAAATGGCTGAAGCTCAAGGACATACATTTTTACGGTTGCCCCCATATTTTTCTATTTTCAACCCGATCGAACTATTATGGAGTCAGTTGAAAAGAAGCATTCGAAAAAATAACACTTTTCCCAAATTTGATGCTAAAGTAATCGACCTTATTAAAGCTGAAGTGAAAGAGATAACATCAAGTTATTGGCAAAATTGTATTCAGCATGTCATTAAAATTGAAGATGAATACATTAAGTTAGGAAAAAGCATCAGCCCTACATATTTTATTTGATAATTATTTATTTGTTTTCCAAAATTGAATTTATTTATTTGATAATTATTTATTTGTCTTCCAAAATTGAATTTATTTATTTGATAATTATTTGTTTATTTTCTAGAATTTAATTTATTTATTTAATCGGGATCAATTAAATCAAGTTAAGGTTATTGATATAAATGTAATATTTCATTTATTTAAAGAATTTAAAGATTTGCTTTATTTCTTTTACCTATTTTAATAATATCGATAACCTTAACTCTGACCCCACATTTTTTGGCAAGGAATTGCTCGTACTTCCTTGCTGGGCAACAATAATAATTCGATATATTAAATTATTATTGGCTAAACTGAGCAACAAGAGAATATTGGATATAATTTTAATTTAGACTAACAAAATTCATCAATGCTCCACCAATATATAAAATGTTATTCCTATCTTGACACAAGCAAAACAGAGTAATTTTTCTAATTTATCATGGTATCAAATAACTATTTATTTATCAAAGATACAATACTTTTAAATTTCTAACATTGTGTGTCTCAACGCACAAAAATTTTAAATATGGTACTGAGTCGCATTAAATTACGTCGGCTTTAACACTTTTATGTCCGGTTTTTAAGACCTTTTTTATGTGTCTCTTAAAGTTGTGGTCTACTTTACCAGGTATGAAGGTGATTAACCTTTGCAAATTTTGTGTATTAGACAACAGATATGTAAATCTTTTCTTTGCCGTATGTTCAGCCAGTTTAGTTCCTGATATTTTGAGGAAATATGATCGTATTTCCTGAGCACAAAAATAAAACGTATACAAGTGTTCTGAATACATTGAAGACGTGTGGTTTGAAAAACATTTAGAAATGGGCCATATACTGCATCAGCGTAATTCAAATGTGATAGGACCAATGATTCGCATAATATGGTTCTATTTTTTCACATTTAACAAATTCCTACTAGTATATATTAATTTTAGTTTACTAAAAGCATTTTTTTACAATGTGTGTGACGTGTTCAAAAAATTTAAAAGACGTGTCAATATATAATCCCAGATTTTTGGAGAAGTCACTGAGCTGTAACTCTTCACCGTTTATGCGAACCTTTATCCCATCAACACTTGCCCTACACGACACTTTATGCCCCAATAGCATTATTTTTGACTTGGAGGGGTTTAAAGTCAAACAAAATTTTTCTGACACAGAAATTAAAGCCTGCAAATTTTGATTTATTTTCATAGATCCATCATAACAATCTGTTTTCTCAAAAAAATAATAAATTTGGGTATCGTCTGCATAGAAATGACTACAACAATACCTCAAACTATTCTTAAAATTTGAAGTATATAATGTAAACAACAATGGTCCCAATATAGAATCCTGTGGTACCCACGAAACAACATCAGTGAAAGCAGATAGTTTGTCACCAATTTTAACGATTTGTTGCCTGTTAACTAAATAATTTTTTTAACAACAATGTTAGTAGGTTTACTACACATTTAAAAGCTGATAAGCAATAATTATTCGAGGTAGAAAACCAGATAAGGGCAATTTCATTACACAAGTTAAAATACGACCATTCGTCGGTGAATTCGATAATGAATATAAAAGGCATTTTAAAGAACTGAGAGCAATAAATTATCAACAATAATGTCCGGGGATTGGTAGAATAGACTTTACAATTTAAAATTGCTCTAAAATCAATACATATTTTTTAAACGTAAGACGTTTCTATCCATTAATTGAAGCATGCTTTGGAGTTTCTTGAACAGTTGTCAAAATGAATGACTGGCGTATAGACCAACGTATTTTTTGTGTTGAAGATTTTATCAAAAATAATATTATTATTCAAGTGCAACGTGATTTTAGAAGAACTTTTGGCGTGAGAAATGTTCCGTCGCGTCCAACAATTGTGTGTTGGGTCAGAAAATGGCGAACTAGAGGATCCGTTGTCAATACTAAACATTCAGGTCGTCCGCGATCACTAAACACGCAAAAGAATCAAAGGCGAGTTCGTGATGCAATTACAGCAAGTCCAACAAGACCAATTAAGCAACATGTCCAAGTCCTGGGTATACCCGATAGAAGTATTCGGAGAATACATGAAATTTCACCCTTACAAAATTGTAACTGTGCAAAAACTAAGTAATCGAGACAAACTAAGTCGAATAGAGTTCTGCGTAAGATTCCTAGAATTACGACAACAGCATCCAGACATTGAACACCGTCTATTTATGTCCGATGAAGCTCATTTTTATTTGGACGGATTTGTTAACAAACAGAATTGTCGACACTGGGCCACAGAAAATCCACTTAAACTCCATCAACGACCTCTAGTTAAATTTAGCTGGTCATTTAAAATAATATTACTATTTTTTTAATTTATTAATTTCTAATGTCTCTAATAGTGACAATTTTAATCCTTTATTTCCTATGTGTAAAATATCAAAATTATTATTGAAAGAATGATTGTCCTCTAGCAAATGGTTGGCATACGTCGAATCTAATTTATTATTATTAAAACTGCATTTATGTTCGGACAATCTTTTCCCAAAATTTCTTCCCGTTTGTCCGATGTATACTTTAGGGCATGTACCACATGTAAGCTTATAGACTCCACTTTTTTGTTCTTTTTTTAGTTTTATCTTTATTGTTCTTAATAAATTTTCCTAGAGTGTTATTAGTTTTAAATGCTATTTTAATATTATGTTTTTTCTTAAGTTCAACTGATATTTTTTCGGTAAGTTGGCCTATATAAGTAAGGGTTTTATATCTTAAATCACTTAATTCACTGATTTCTGCTTTTGGATAAACTGACTCTATTGCTATATTATAATTTTTCTTTTTAAGTAAATTGTTAACCAAAAATTCTTAATACAAGAGATAATACAAGTGTTATTTTTTATTTCTGAAGCTCTGTAACCTCAATGCAACTTTCTTTTATTAGTCTCATTTGCGAAGGTGAAATTTATTTACATTAACTTAAATGTAAACAGTCATAGGGAAAACAAGTTTTAAAATAAGAGAAGATAAAATTACCTGTTCAATAAATATTACAATGGTAGTTATTGTACCACATTGAAAACGTATTTTTTATGATAATAGTTTGTCGGTGACCGAAAACGTACCAATAATGAAGGTCGGTAATAACATTTTACAATAATTACACACAGTCACGTGTAGTTATTTTTATCATTATAGCAATATGAAATAATTTGAAATATTTCATTTACTAAATATTGTTGAATTCATGGAAATTCACCAACATACAAAAACGGCTAATTGTGTCTTTTTCTCATATACAAATTTTAAATATTTAAATACAGAAATGAACTACATCATCAAGGTGGTAAACTTTCATACAATTTGCGAAGGATTTCTCAATTATGTGATTTAAATATTCGCAGAATGTAATTTGTGGCAATCGTATTTCTTCTTTCCTTTTTGGCTATTGAATGACTGAATAAATAACACTGGTCAAGAAATTTTCAATATTTCTTTGTTTCTTGCATATATCTTATTTTTGCATTTGTATTATGAAAAAAAAACGCATTAAAAAAATGCTTTGCCCTAGTTTTGAAACTGAATTGTCGAAAGCCCCATCAGGTGATATGATGAGAATACGGCTAAAACAGGATATATAAAAATATCGTCTATTCTGTAATAACATAAATATTGTAGGTCTAAATTTTGCATTTTTGTTGCTTAGTTATTGTATTCCACATCTGGAGAACCTCAGGTTACATTCTAGCAGTAGTTGACCAACATAGCGCACTCTCCTTGGTAACGTTCTTCCATTGCAGATTTGTCTATGAAATCTTTCCCCATGTTCGTCATTTAATGAGCCACAATTATCCACAAAAAAAATTAAGATGGGAATTACATTAATGAACGGACATATTGCATCCTAGGTCTTATTATGCCGTGAGAAGATTTTCAACAATTTCCTTGTAATTTCCAGCTCTTCTGTTGCCAAAGAACTCATGAGCTACCAATTTAAACTCATTCCATGCGACTTTCTCTTTTCCATAGAGTATTTCATCAAATTGATGGTCCTTAAATAGACTTTGTATTTGAGGACTGACTAAAATACCTTCATTTTCGCGGCCCTAAGTCTGGGACATTTTGTTTGTAGCTATTGGAAAACTGACCCAGCTGCATCCTTAGCAATAAGGCTACAATTTTCAAATGATATCAAATTTGCCACCGATATTCTTCATACCTATAGGGCCGGTACTTTCAGTCTCGGTTAACACTAATCTCTCTCTCATTGTTATAATAATAGTTTCCTTGCATATTATCAGCCAATTAGGTTTAACCGAGACTGAAAATATCAGTTATATTTCCATAAATTTAATTTTTCAAATACCCTCAGAAGAAACAACTGAGTGAGGTCGGAAGATGTAGGTGGCCATTGTACAAAAACCACTAGTAGTAATAGTAATTTTTAATTCTTTTTATGAATATGTAATAAGAGATCATGATATTGGCTATGTTTTATACTAGATGGTTTACAAAAACATGAATGTCTCAAAGACATTCATTCATAGAACAAAATTAGTTCACATGAAATGATTTTAAAATATCGTAAATAATCAAAATGAGCTAAAACAACCTATTTAAATGCAATATTTAATTTCATCAATATTTTCTGTTGCAGAAGCGAAAATTATGGACCAAATACTACCACAAAATGTGAACAACAAGAAGCCGATACAATTAGACTTAACACCGATCCAGAAATTCTATAACAACGCCAACATATTTATAACCGGTAGCACAGGATTTTTTGGGAAAAATCCTTTTAGAGAAGTTGCTGAGATCATGTCCGACTGTTTCCACTATCTTCCTTCTAGTGAGAAATAAGAAAGGGAAAAACTTGCACACGAGGCTAGATGAAATTTTTGAAGATATTGTTTTCGAACGGTTGAAGAATGATTGCCCAAAATTTCGACATAAAGTAGTTGGGATTGCCGGAGACTGCTCTTTGCCAGACCTGGGACTGAATGATCAGGATAGGCAAATTCTGATTCAGGAGGTAATTTTTTAAACATTGATTGTTTACATTACATTTCCTGACAAAACGTACAGGATAGCCACAGAGGCCGCCTGTGTCTAGCGACAAGTCGAAATAACTTACTTGTTGTTGGAAACCTGTTGTTATGCGTAGTTCTCAGCGCAATTTAATGTTTAATAATTAAAAGTTTTATAATTCATTCCGTTCTTGTAAATAATGATTCAAATGGGGTTAGTTATGATTTGATACCCTTTAGTTTAACGGGTCGTAGATAAAATTTTGTATGTATGTATTTAGTATTTTCTTGGTATATCGCCATTTTGTATTTCACCGTTATTTAAAAATATATACTATATCTGTAACTCATGCAATCTTGCTGTTATAAAAGAAAATCTAGAAATGACATTTCTCGACCTACCCTGTACGGGGTTTGAAGTTGGACTTCCCGTTAAAGTCACCAAATGCAATAAAATTAAAACTTTAATATATTGCGAAAAAAATATTGTTAAATAATTTTTTTTTTTTTTGATTTATATCTAAAATTCAATAAATTTAAGAAACAGGTTTTGAAAATAATAATGTTATTATTCCTTTATGTCCCTATAGTAAATTTTACTGTTCTTACAACAAACAACTATAAGAGCCTTGAAAATTGATTTCTCCGTGGTTACTGGTCTTTCGTTGCCATTAGAGTTGCATTCAAATTAATGCAAGATTTATTTATATCTATAACTTTTTCATAATTTCCTACAGAGTAAACAGCACATTCCAGTACAACTTTTTTTGAAATATAAAAACAAGAAAATTGTTTTGGAACGTTACCTGTAAAATTCGCTTTTTTACAAATTTCAATTGCGATTATGATTCACCATATTATAATGGAATAAGCTTTTATTTTAGAAACATGAATTTATTAATATACAAGACATATACAAGACGTTCATAACATATTTTTAATTTACAAGGTATTGTGATACATTTTATCCATAATAATGAATAATAATTAATTATCAATTATATATATGCATTAATTTCACTTGATTAAATCACTAATCGACTTATTTGTCTGTCGTTAACTCATATGCTTGCATGGCTAATTATCCAAACCACAAATGGAAAGCATGTTTCGTTTATTTGTATATTATTTATTATTATGTTATTTTTATGCGGCCTAAGTTTCGAATATTTTCATATTCAGGTTTAAGGATACAACACATAATTAGAATAAAATTCATATGAATCATATTTTGGACATTTTTTAATACAAATAGTTGGTGTTTATTAAAAGTAAACACGTTAATTTCTAAAGAATTACTTTCGATTCGTTTCTCAATCAAATCAATTATGCCTATTAAAATCGAATATACATTAACACATGATTGCACTTCTAGCAAGATTAACAGTGCAAGAAGTATTGTGTAATAATATATTACAACAAACCGTAATGCAATAATATGTGTACAAAAAAATCAACAGTTCATATATTCATATATTCTGCATACATACAGGTTGTTTCAAAAAACATCCGCCAAATTTTGAAGCATGATTTTTTGACGAAGAATAAGTCGAAAACTTCATATACACTTATGTTCGAATCGACTTCGTTTATAAGATACAGAATTGGCAAAGAAACTAAAAAATGCTTATAACTGAAAGATCTCAAAAATGAAAAATAGAAAATTGTTTTTATATTTCATTAACAACTCGTAATTGACAGCGACAAGTTGTAAATTTTGTTTAATGTAGCGTTGGCATTCCCTCGTCGCCAGGATAGATTTGAATCGTTTTTAAAAATTTTCTGTTAGTAATAACGAAAAACGAAAAAAATTGGGTTCATTCTAAATATCATATAGATTTAATACAATAATATAAAATTACAGGCAATACTTATTCGTATTTTTTTTAAATCAAGAAAATACGAATATTTTATTTGGTGACATTTTATGATACTAAATTATGGAAGAGGAATTAATGATAACTTTATTTTGGTACCAGAGTGTACTTTTTGATTACTCTATATAAACTTTAGTATTGATTAGATGAAATGATTAGATGAAATGAAATCCTTTTTATCGTTTAAACTGCACAAAAACATTCCAATAATTCTTAATTTTTTTTACAATAATTGATGAGTAAGCCTGGCCAAGCGGTGGTAGATTCTGGGTCGGCGCAATACCAATGCCATCGCGCACTTGTTTACGATGACGATCACACGACACACTTCAGTTGTTATCTGTCTGTCGATGCATAGAGTACTAATAAATAATAAATAATGTTGAGCGTAAAGAGTAGAAAACGACCGTACGCTGATAAAGTGAATAAATTTATCGGTGAATTTCCGGATTTATTCTATGATGGATGTAAAATAATTTGTAAAGTTTGTGATCAAGACTTAATGTGCTGGAATAAATATGGCTGCAAAATTCATGTCAATAGTAACCGGCATAAAAAAAAATGGTGTGTCTTCTTTGGAACCTCAGTTTATGTTTGATTTACTGTTAATGCTGATTGCCTGTGATGTTCCCCTGCGCATATTGGATAAACCAGCATTTCGGGAGTTCTGGAATAAATACAATCCCCAGGTGAATTTACCAAGTCGTTCATCGTTACGTAGATATGTACCAAGTGTTCGTGAACACATTGTAAATAGGATTAAATGTGCATTAAAAAATACACGGCTGTGGTTATGTGTTGACGAGACGACAGATTGTAAAAAAAATTCTATTTTAAATGTTATAGTATGTGTACTCGACCCTGTTAAACCAACATTTCCACTTTTACTAGCTAGCAAAAGATTAATTGCGTGTACTGGCGAAACAATTACGCGGGTGCTGTTGGAGACTTTCGAAAAATTTTAACTGTCAACAAGTCAAGTGTTGATGTTTGTGACCGACGGTGCTGCGACAATGCGTTTGGTGGGCCGTTTTCTTCAAAGAGACGATTGTAGGTTTTTACATGTTACGTGTAAAGTGCATGCGTTCCATCTTGTAGCAGAAACGATTTGAAAATGTTTTTCAGAGGTAGATGCATTAATAGCAAATACAAAAAAAGTATTTCTCAAATCTCCTAAGCGGCTTCGAGCATTTCACACACTGTATCCTGGTATTCCGGAACCACCAGAGCCGATTCTTACACGTTGGAAAACGTGGTTGAAGGCAGCTTTTTATTATGCTGCATATTTTCAACAAATACAAGCTGTGATACTACAGTTCAACCCTAACGAGGCTGCAGCTATTAAGGAAAGCCAGACAAGCTTTCAAGATGTTTCCCTTGAAACAGATTTAAAAACTATTTATAACAATTATAGAGGACTACACGACGCAATAGAAAAATTGCAAAATACTTTGTTGTCGTTAGTGGAATCGCTGCAAATATTGGACGACGTAAATACACAGCTACAGACTATAAATGACGCAAAAAATAAGCCCGTTATTGAAAAATTCGAGAGTGTATTACGGAAAGATCCTGATTTTACCAAATTAAGACAAATTTGTGATGGTGCATCTACAGCTGCGTTAAGTGAGTTCACAGAGTGTTTTACTTATGCCTATATTACTTCCGTAGATGTCGAACGGTCTTTTTCAAAATACAAACATATTTTTTTCACCACAGCGAACATCGCTTACTGAGAAAACTGTAGAAACATATCTGATGCTACACAGTTATTATAGAAGTGCTCCAGTTTGTGATAACGACAACCAAGCTACTTCATAAATCTGCTTAAGAAGGTGAGTTTTGTACATATTTTTATAAAGTGTACCAGTATTAATAAAATTTATTTCCATTTATTTTATTTATTTATTTATTTATTTATTATTAGTTATCCCTTAGATATACAATGTACATGTGTGAACGTCATTTAACAGTTTAATAATAATGGGCAGCACTAAGCTTACAAAAATATAAGGAAATACATAAAAAAAGAATTTAAAGCGAACGAAATAGTACAAAAACATACATCACAATATATAAAATATTTTTTGTTTTTATTATTGTATTTATTCAAGTATTATGATATGATGCATACCCAGTTCGTCTCTGTAGGATTAATGACCTTGGCCAGGCTTATTGATGAGTCCTTATAAGAGCTATCAATATCAAATTTGGTATGTACGCTTGCTAAGCATGCCCGATTCATATTTCCTAAAAATTATTTCGTTAAAAAAATTTCTAATAGCGTTTCTTGATTTTTAGCATTATATATATATATATATATATATATATATATATATATATATATATATATATATATATATATATATATATATATATATATATATATAAATAAAAGAAATTGTCATTCAGGAAGGTATATCTCGTCGAGTAATATAATTTGAAAAAAAAAAAGAATTTTCCAATTAGCCTAAATGCAGAGGCGTATTTGCGCAAAGTGGAACACACTGTATAATTCATATATCGAATATTTCAATTCTAATTGTAAATAATCCGCTAAACTTTGTCATCAGTTAACGTTACTAAATTACTTAAGATTAAATGGTTTATTTATATTAATTTCGTATAACAGGTTTAGCAGGGTACTTGCGGAATTACTTTTTTGATTGTAATCGAAACATTAAATGTGGAAGAGTACCCAACTCTTGACAAGGACAGTTTGGATCATTAATAATTTTAATTTTATTTAAATGATGGGAATCTGCCGTGACTGTTTTGTATTCTACATATTGTGTTAATAATTTGTTTTTTTTATACGAGTTAAACTAAACCACGGTTTTTTGTTAATAATAAAAAAAGTAAAATAATTATTGGGTATTACATAAGCATCCAATCAAACCTAACATAATAATAATAAATACCTACCTATAGTTTTCTATACTTTACACTGTCATTCTTATACCTGTATGCGCTAGTATAAAAGTTTTAGGTAGATAATAAATCAAACACAATACTTCCAATACATTTTATCATAGAAACTATTAAAACAACTACTCAGTCTAGACGCAAGAATTGCATTGAATTAAATAATAGTAATCTTAGTATTAGAAGCAAAAAAAATATTGAGATTGAAAAAATATTGACACCAAAAAAGAAAAATTTTTACACATAAAAAATGATTTCCTCTAGTTACAATACAAAACGGAAAACTCTTAGTCTGATATATATCCACTTTCATTTTTTCTGAACTCCTCAGGGGGCTGGTTCACGGACATAATTTACAAAAAAATATTTCAATTGCATAATTCAAAATATGAACATTTGTCATATCTTTTTTCTAGAAACGCATTAATACCAAGCAAAGATTTTTTAAAATACTACTATTTATAGTTATACAATACAATCATTTTTGTTCGTTAATATAATCAACAGTCTACTCATTTTTAATTCGATTAAATAATAAGGGGCAAAGTATACCTCTCTGAGGTAGACCTACATTACTGCTTGGTCTGCCTCAGACTTATATGTAAATTTATCTGTTATTATACAGATTTATTATATGATATTCCATCTTGAATGGGATGTTTAATTTTTTATACAATGTTTTTAATTTACATTATCGTATGCCCTTTCGATACGAAATGAAAATGTAATTAAATTTGGTACCTGCATGCGATAGTTTAGCCTTCGGCTACTTCTTACTCTCAATCCAGAGACTAGTTTTGAAATGAATACCTACGTAAATTGAATGTGCATTAAAGTACCTTTATGTAAAAGAAATATGTAAACAAAATAATCATACAGAGAAAAACAAAAAGTCTTATAAGTGTACAGAATGATCATTAATGGAATTAAAGTATTGCATTGTTTATTTACTGGTGATATAGCATATGTTAATTTTTATTTAAAGCTGTTGGTTGATTGAGCGTTTGCTTTTAAATTAATGGAGACCTAAGTATATTTATTGCAAATATTAACTGCGTTAAATGTAAAGCTTCTCTGAAACATGACTGTCAAAAAATGTGGTAAAGCGAGTTGATTAACTCCTAATATTCAGAATATGATTAGTCGATATTTTTATAAATTTTAGAATTAACGCGCAATTTATTCTATATGTCGAAATTTATGATAAAATTATTGACACATAATTTCGTCTGTTTTCATGGTCAACCAGATCAATTTTTTTATTTTATGCCGCACATAATTCACATAAATATTGTCTAGACAATGATAGTGTATAAAATCGCAATAACTAAAAATTAAAAGAACATGAGATTTTCTCAGGAATTATTTAAAATTTAAATTTAATATACAAAGAACTCTTAACAAGATGAGATATTTTGCTTATAATTAATTATAGTCTTCTTAAGCAAAATATGTACATGATTTTTAAATCTGAAACCTTCATCTAAAATGAGATTAAGATTTTTGCAAACGAGATTATGGGATGAGTTACACAATTAATTTCAATTTTAATATAATTTTTTATTGAATCGGCATTAGATTTTCGTCCAAATATCGATTTATTTAAATTTAATTTTAAGATACACAGATAAAAACAAATTAAGAAATGTTATATTTTGAATTAAAGAAAAGTATTCTTGTAAATTACTTTTTTTACTAGCGGTATGCGTAGTTTACAGTCGCTCGTCTGTTGTCAGCGCGATGGGCGATCGCAGCGCGAATGTCAGAAGGCGCTTTTACAGTAGGTTAGAATATTTCCTTGCTCAAGAAAGAATATCTTTTTTTAGCATCTAATTTGAATATTTATTTATTTATTTACATATTATTTAATTTTTTTTAGAATTGGTATTATTTTTCTTTATTATTTGTGAGAATATTAATTTAAATTATGTTTTTAGAACTACTTTTTCTTTCGAAAAAAAAAAATCAATATTTGATTGTGTGCTGATCTGATATTTTTCATAATTTTAATATTTTACTATACTTCAATTGTGACACAATCAGATAATTTTAGTAAATACGTTAATACGTAAAGAGTTCTTTAGATGAACGAGCAACACTCTCCACTGCAGCTTTAGCGATACTGAAAACTGAAATCTACTTTGTCTCGTATGCTCCTCCCAGCCGAAACTCCCAGCAAGCGCCCTGACTCAATCGTTCACTTTCTTTCGGACTTGTGCTGTATATTTCGAATTAAATTAAAAATAAATATAAATTAATATGTTTCTTTGTTCTAAGTAATATAATTATGTCTTTTCATCTAATACATTGTATTAAGTCGGTAATAATTTTCTTACATCGTTGTAAAGGTTAGATTAATATTCACACAGATCGAGCTAGACCACTAGGAACACAACTAGCGGTATGCGTAGTTTACAGTCGTCTGTCTGAATGAGCAAACTCTTCACTGCAGCTTTAGCGATACTGAAATCTGCTAGTCTATTGGCTACTCCTCTCAGTACTCTGGCCTCTAATGCGCAATTAGACATTCGTTCGGACTTCACCTACATTCATCGCCCTATCGTGCTGATAACAGACGGACGCATACCGCTAGTCATGTTTCTAGCAATCTGACTCGATCTGTATAGTAGCATTATATTGTTATTATTGTTCGTTTTTAAAATATATTCACCTCTAAAGGCACAAGAGCAAGAAAGAGCGAACATTTGCTTCTGTTCACTAATATTTATTCGTGCTCAAGTATAGGCTCAATGTATGTCATTTACTGAAGCGAATTTCTTCGCGTTCGCTGATTATTCGGAGAATTACAAGCAATCTGCATAATTATGTTCAATTGTCTTGTTATCTTTCCAAGTGTCTTCTTTTTTTTATTTTTAAAAATACATCTTTCGTATCTCAATATCTTTTTTCTCTATAGACCTCAATCAACTTTAAAATTAAATCATTATTCCACTCTATTTCGAATTCTCACCGCCAATATTCAGAGAACACTTTGATATACCGCTCTAGATTCGATCTTCTCTGAATGTGATCAAACAACGTTTATTCGCTAGAAAAGTTTTACAGACCAAACGATTAAACATAAGGGATGCTCGCTCGCTGTTGCTCGCTCGTTGTTGCTCGCTCGTTGTTGCTCGCTCTTGTTTGCTCTTTTGGTGTGTCTGAACCTTAGTAAAATGTAGAATGTTAAACATTTTTTATTCTAGTTTGGTGCAATAGAATGCAGATCAGTGTAATTCACTTGGATGTCTTATAAATAAATCACTGCTTTAATGCAGCTCTAACTGACAAACGTTTGGGATTTTCTCGTTCTAACATTGAAGGAGAGTAGCTACAAATAGCAATGGAAAGAAGCAACGAATTCAAGAATCCAAAAATAAACAGGGTATTCCATTAAAAAACCCATTGGTGTATTTCTTTGAAATGCGATGCTTGTTTAGGGCATTGAGATGAGAAGAAAATTTTGTACAACTTTTGATTTTACTTTCTTTTTCTAGGGCAAAAAATAAAAAAGTTAAGACGAGGACAATCGTTCGTGAATACCCTGTACAAAACAAATAAAATTTAGAACACCTGCTGTAATATAGAATTATAGTTGTAATTATTAGTGACAATGCAAACTAAATCATGCTTATAAAGATATTAGTTCATTCTTACAAAACAATATGGCAAAGAACTTGAAATAGCCAAAAGTAAATATGACGATACAGTACACCGCGACAGCCAAATTTAAGCACCTAGTATCAAAAGCAATGTGGATGGAATACAATAAATAAAATGAAAAGCAATAAGAACAAATCCAATGTTACATCTATTGAAAAGTGACAAAAAATTTCAGATATTGACAACGACTAAGTTATCCATTATGCACTGCGGTGAATAATGATTTCAATATTCCCTTGTTTTGAAATTTTTTATTAAAATTTCATCGAAAATACCATGACATGTCAGTCAAAGCGGAGAATTGCATTTGATTTGAGATATCAAAGATGACATGGACCAATTTACTGTGGATCAAATTCACAGGTGATACAACACACCATCTCTTGATAGAAAATATTAGTCCAGATGTGTATATTGTGTCAAAACCAGTTAGCTAATATAGGGTGCATATATGTTTTCCAATATTTCAAGACCAGTACTCGTCGTTATGAATCGATATTGGTTGTACAAGATTGACAAAAAATTTTGAAACAATGTGGCATGAATATTAACTTTTCAATATTGTACAATCAATATTAGTTTATTTCGATGAATGTTAATAAAATAACGTGTCTTAAAATTAATCTTGCCAATATAGGATGATTATGAAATTTTTAATATTTCAGAACCAAACACAATACATTATCTGTCAATATTAGTTAAACGACAATTTATTAATCACCGTGAAGTCAGCATAGATTTTTCAATATTGTAAAAGCAATATGTATGGATGAATATCTGTTAGATAATATGATTTGAAATAAAGTTTGACAATATGAGGTACAATATTTCAAAGTCAATATTAGTCATTATCAATCGATATTTGTTGCACAATATTGCCAAAAATTTGATTAACAACGTGATATAAATAGAGTCTTTTCATATTGTAATCTCAATGTTTATTTGAATTGCAGAATGTTGATTAAACAATATGATTTTATAGAGATCTTTCCAGTATGGGTTAAATATTTCAAAATCAATATTTGTCGTTACGAATCGATATTTGTTGTATAATATTTCTAAAAAATGCACAACGTGACGTAAATATCGATTTAATATCGTAAAATCAATTGGAAAATATTGATTTAACAATATGATTTTACAGTATTGAACGATATTGATAATTAATGTTAAAATAATATTACATAAATATAGACGGTTTAATATTATAATAACAATATATATTTGTATGGAAATAAATTCGTTAAACAATATAGTTTAGAAAGATCTTCGCAAACATAAGGTCAATACTGATCGTTTCAATATTTTAAAATTAATGTTGACAGATATTTATCAATATTTTCTACCTGCATCAGGGTTGGAATAGGTAAAAACAATATATTGCTAATATAGCATAGCCAATATTTCAAGATCTGTTTATTAATTTCGCTCCAATATATTTTTTTACGATTTCAATGTATATTGACCCAATATTAAATTTGTGTCAAGCAAGCATTATGTTCTGCCTGGGTTAGATTTTGTTATCCTGAATATTCTTAACGGTGTATGTATATTAAAAACAAATTAAAAATGAATTTGTTAAAAATATCAACTTTTTGTCGATGTGTCCAGTTCGAAAATTACATTATCCAAGGCAAGTTTTTTAGATATTTTGAAAAATCGTTAATATTAACATTAGAAAGATCACTAAATGTTTCCAGTTCTGGTTAACATTTAATTCACAAAAACCAGTCTGTGATCGGATCTGCGTCAGCCGAAACAGTACCAACCCGTGAAACTAATTTTTTTATCACTAATGAAACTGGAGCCAAGCAGAGTGCTACCCGTAATTTTCGTCGGCTAGTTCTAGATTCAAAACAATTACTAACATGATTGATTGTTGATATTGTACAGATTTATATTAATATCTCTAAAATACAAAATTAGATTAAAAGAGGGACAGTAACAAAATATATCACATATCAATATCATTTAAGTATTCTAACAAATTACTTTGTGGTGGCCTACACGGGATAATTGATAAATATGCTTTAAAAAAGGTTTAGTTTATTTAATTTTCAAAAATGAGATATTAAAGGAGTTGTAGTGCATAAGCTCCTTTTTAATTATTAGAAGGGGTTTGTTGCCTAACTGGTTATCAGGGTCACCAGGGCGTAGTAACTTTTAAAACATTTTTAATTTGAATATTTTACCATTTATATCATGAATTTAATAAATTATAAAAATAATTTTTGATTATTACTGAAAAACCAAAAGTATACATAGACACTTTTGGAAATAAACACATGTTATTGTCCCTTATGCCCTTATTCAAAATTTTAAATATTTAAACAATTAAAATTAGGAAACTATTTGACAGTGTAGTGTTTGAGTAAATTTACATATCATAATATTTAAACAACAAATTAAAAAAATACTGTACGAGTTCATCAACATTACCAAAGGACATGCAAATAAAATTAACATAATAAACTAAAATTAATGTTTATTTTTAAACAGTTCACAAAACGTTTTGCAATTTTTTGTACTTCAAGCCATTACAGATTACATTAACACCAATTCTCGTTAATTGATTTGTAAATAGTCGGAGATATTATTGATTCTTTCATTCACTCATTATTTCTAGATTAATTGATATTCATTATCAATTTATTAAAAATAGTATATTTATATAGCTTATTTCAAAATTTATTCATTCATTAATGCTCAGCTTGGTTTAAAAAAATTTTAACATTTAATCTATATAATTTATTTTTTGTGAAAAATTGATATTAACCCTTTCGCCCACATGCACCCTCTTATAATTCCTTCTCGATGGCGACAAATTAACTGTTTAGTTTTAAAAAAACACTGAAATGCATGAATTTTCTGTTATGTTAGGATAGGTTGTGGTCCTGATGCACTCATAAAGTAGCCGGCGTTGTCACCTGGCCCCACCCCACTTGATTTTTATTTGCGGGGTTGTGTTAAGGCTAAGAAGTATGCAACTCTTGAAAAAACACGAGAAGAAATATGTTCACGTATTCTCCAAGTTTTTGAAATTGTTCGTCAAGATGATTTCTGGCGTAATAATTAACACAGTTTTTTTTTGAATCATTAAAAAGGCAGCGTGTATATACCGTGTGTCACCAGTTTGTTGTAGAGGGAAAAGTTTATTTAACTGAAGATTAAATAAGTAGCCTCACCATCATCAATTAAATAAGTGAGAGAATTACGACTTTGGTATTTAGATATTACTTTTAATATTTATTACTATTTGTCACATCTATCTCTATGGAATACTTTGGTATTTTATTTTTTATTGTACCTTTATTAGTAAACACCGCTGTGTCGAAGCATTATTCCAATTTACATTGCGTAAGATTCCATCAGTGCCCTACTGTCACATAGATACCTATGATTCTGAGATCCTCCTTATTAACGTTGCGTGTACCTACTTCGCACTGACGAAGGCAATAACCAGAAACCGGTCTACGAATCGTATACGCGATAGCCGCATGAAGGATTTCCATTTACATTATTGGTAAAAATCTCTTACTAGCGGGCAATCGCAATTAAAGCTTAATCATTTCTCTTTGTATGATACAAATTTTATATATTATTAGGAAGTGTATGTGGCTACTTTATTTAATCTTTAACTTTTGCATCTTGTACTTAGGTATTACTTTTTAGTATTTATTACTATTTGTAAATTAATTTCATTTCTCTATTGGAATACTTTGTATTCTTAATTTTTATGATACTTTCTTAGTAACATTTTTATTACCTACTTTACTTTAAAGTTAAAAATGAGCATGATTTTTTCTTAATTTTTAGCTCTTTATATAATTTAAAAACAAATTAAGTTCCTCTTCTTGATAAAAGTTAAAATATAGAGTGGAATGAAAAATAATATTAACTGAAAATTTTGGTTAAATATTATTTACTAACTTTTACAAATCTTATCACAGATAAGTATAATATATATCTTTTTAAACAATTATTTTCCCGGCTATTTGCCAAAACGCTGAAACTTGGATTACAAAAAAGATAATATACACATTATGTTCAGTACTACTGACTCAATAATGTTATTTTTAATTTCTTCAACTATTCTGTCCAGTAAAACCAAAATAGTTGAAATTAAAAATAACATTATTGAGTCAGTAGTACTGAACATAATGTGCATATTATCTTTTTTTGTAATTCAAGTTTCAGCATTTTGGCAAATAGCCGGGAAAATAATTGTTTAAAAAGATATTATGTTATACTTATCTGTGATAAGATTTGTAAAAGTTAGTAAATAATAATTAATAAAAATTTTCAGTTAATATTATTTTTCATTCCACTCTAGCTCTTTATATAATTTTTATGTACCCTGTATATCGGATATCGTTTATAACTATGCAAGCCAAACTTTCTGTAAGTTACTTTTTCCGAAAAGTAAAAAAAGAACGAAGTTTTTCCTCCCCGGACAGTAATTCGGGGACACACTGTATGTATACGCGATCAATTAACCTTAAAGGTGACACGCGTCTATTTTAACTCAAATAATATTAAAAAATTACACCACGTATTTTATAAAAAAATGCACTTTCCAGCATTGCCAATATTATAATAATATGTATCTTTTTTCAGGTAAATATTATATTCCATGTAGCAGCTACAGTTCGTTTCGATGAGAAGCTGAAAATGGCAACTGCTATTAACGTCCGTGGTCCATTAGATATGCTAAGATTGGCCCATCATATGCCAAATTTAAAAGCGTTGATGCATGTTTCTACAGCATTTTCTAACTGCACGGAGCATTTTATAGAAGAAAAATTTTATCCTGCACCTGTCGACTATAAGAAGTTGATTATGATGACGGAACAATTATCGGACAAAATTTTGGAAAATATCACACCGATGTAAGTAAATATGAATTTGAACCAATTTAATAAATCTTAGACCTCAAGGTCATCACAAATATTTAAGTAAAGACTTATAGTAGATTATTATTATTCTTTTAATTTCTCAACATTTCAGGCTGGTTGACAAATATCCAAATACATATGCCTACACAAAACAAATCGCTGAAGATGTTGTTAAATGTGAAGGTCAAGGTCTGCCGGTTGGAATTTTAAGACCGTCCATTGGTAAGAATAAAAATTGTTTAATATTACACAAAATCGGTCATGTGGTCTACATAATGTGTTAAGTTAATTTATGTCTTTTATCGAAGTTTGCAAGTGTCACCCCTTTTTTTGAGATGAAAGCAATTGAAAAAATATTACGCGTTATAATCATTCATAAAATTATATTTGAGTAGTGGTGAGAGGTATGAAACTTCTCGTATGGTCTAAATGCTACTATCCGACGGACATCATAGATGTCTCTGTTTCGGATAGCGACTTGTGCAGCAAGTACCGAGAGCGGCGACCTCTAGCCCAGGTGGACTAAACTACTGTTATTTAATATGATTTGAAGGAAACAACTACTCAGCGGGCAAATATCCCGACCTGCATTGGATTATACCTTCAAACCATGATAGATCGATAGCCAATATCATTTGTCAATTCCTAACCAGACATAGACCGGTTTCGAACTTATTTGTTCTCCTCAGTATGCCATAGGTTATGGAACAGACAAATTATATTGGCTATCGATCTATCATGGTTTGAAGGTATAATCCAATGCAGGTCGGGGTATTGCCCGCTGAGTAGTTGTTTCCTTCAAATCATATAAATAACAGTAGTTTAGTCCACCTGGGCTAGAGGTCGCCGCTCTCGGTACTTGCTGCACAAGTCGCTATCCGAAACACAGACATCTATGATGTCGGTCGGAGTAGCATTTAGACCATACGAGAAGTTTCATACCTCTCACCACTATTCAATTTACCTTAGTTAGTATATGACTAGCAGATTGGCCACTATCATTTGTCTGTTCCATAACCTATGGCATACTGAGGAGAACAAATAAGTTCGAAACCGGTCTATGTCTGGTTAGGAATTGACAAATGATATTGGCTATCGATCTATCATGGTTTGAAGGTATAATCCAATGCAGGTCGGGGTATTTGCCCGCTGAGTAGTTGTTTCCTTCAAATCATATTAAATTATATTTTATAAAAATCAATGTTGCAAATAAAGAAATACAGTCCAAACTCTCATCTAAATCAATAAGACAAAATAAAGGCAATTAACCTTAACATAATTTAATATATACGATTGTCTACACGTAGACAATCTTATATTACTATCTTATGATTTTCACTATTCATGTAGATAATGTAGACAGTGCAGAAAAAATAAATTTACATATATCTGTGTGATTGTAATCGACTGGAATCGGTAATTAATAATATAATTATTTTTTTGAAGACAGTCAGAACAAATAAATATACAAATGAGGGGTTATGGTGCAAACCAATCATCAAGAAATAATAATCTTGATTTACCGAATATTATAATTTCTTCTCATTGTAGACATTGTTTACATTATCTACATTGAAATCAATTATCTATTTATATTGTCTCCGTGAAATGTAGACAATAATAGATTACGTGTAAGTGCCCATAACTGCACAAATTACCAAAATACAACTTGATGTTTAAAATAATTTTCAAAATGTGTGTTGAGATCAACACTAGAACTAAGAAATATACTATAAAAAAATTTCAGTTGTGTCTACGTACAAGGAGCCTGTTAAATCTTGGATCAACAACATGTACGGTGCCACAGGGGTCGCAGCTGGGGCCGGGCTAGGTCTCATAAGATCCCTTCATTGTGATCCCGAGTGCAATGCTAATATAGTCCCTGTAGATATGTGTGTAAATTCTTTAATAGCAGCTGCTTGGGAGGTTGGATCAGTTTTTGAAAAGTCGAAAATGGCACATCTGGATTACGAAGTACCTATTTACAATTACGAGAGCAGCAATGATAAGGTAAGAAAATCGCGAAATAATAATAATAATAATAATAACACCACATGAAATTACAACCCCCTTTATCCCTGAAGGTCTGGAATGACCTTGTGTGGGAGAGGGCTACACATTTAGAGACAATGGACACACACCCAATATCCGAGTATACTACGATTAATCTTCCTCACTGAAAAATCCCAGTTCCTCGACCGGGAATCGAACCCGGGACCCCGAAGTTTCGAGGCAAATACGTTACCTCTAGACCACGGAGCCAATAATGATTTATTGGAACAACGTATTACCATAAACAACAAACAGACCAACTACCCTATATTAACAAATAAATAATCCGGCGATACAACCAACTCTTCAACGGTGCATTGGGTGCAATAACGAAATAACATCTGAGCATAGCTATAAGCGCACGCATGTTGCCAGCTATTATTTTTAACACGCTTTTATTAGCTTCACCTGTATGTTTGTTTGTTTGTAACCGACTCTTTGGACTCGATTTTGACCCACTTTAAACGGACAGATTTAATTGAAACTTTGTACACTTACGAAGAACCGGTAACAATACAATAATTTGATAAGTTTATTTCATTATCCTGATCAGGATTGCCAGAATTAAATAATTAATTTCCTCACGTATCCTCTGCGTGGGAGCTAGTGGTTTATTACTGTTCGTACATTCCGTGATTCTCAGTTCGTTCGTTGGCCGAGCGGGCTAAGGCGCAAGTCTTAGTCGACGCGAAACGACGGACTCCTCGGGCGTGAGTTCAAATCCCGTCTATGGCTGAAAAAAAATATATTTTTTTTCAGAAGTATCTGTTGGATCGTAATATTATTATAATATCAGCATCAATAAGCAATATAAATACAGTTTAAAAAAACTAAAAAACACGCTTTCATAGCACATCAAACTAAAAAGTGAAAAATAAATATAGTTTAAAAAAACTAAAAAACACGCTTTTAAAGCACATCAAACTAAAAAGTGAAAAATAATTATTAATATAAACTGAAAACAATAATGAACGAAAAATACTAGTATTATTGTGAAAAAAGCGTGGGTTGCTCAATATACGAAAAATATGGCACAAAGCGCCCCACGCTTTTTTCACAATAATACTAGTATTTTTCGTTCATTATTGTTTTCAGTTTATATTAATAATTATTTTTCACTTTTTTAGTTTGATGTGCTTTAAAAGCGTGTTTTTTAGTTTTTTTTAAACTATATTTATTATCAGTAGTAATTTCTATACGACACAACTACGTTTATATCTATTACTTGCAAAGGTTTGAAAACAAACAAATACATTTTTTAGGTCTGACCACCACATTAACAAATAATAAACACATTTTGACAACTGACACTAGAGTAGCTATTGATTATCTAACTATCCAAATCAACACCAAGTAGCAACTTTTCATTGTTACATAGACAGGATTCTGAAAATCCTTTGAGTACAGGATCCTTTAGCAGATAATTGATGATATTAAACAAATAGCCTCTAACCATAATTTTCCACATAACCTAATTGGCAAAATATTAACAAAAAAGCAAAACAGAAATTCATCTAATTTAACCTATATCAACGACCCTCTTTATAATAATGCAGTAAATAATAACAAAAAATATTTCCACTTACATATTCCAGTCTCTTACAGAATAGCTAATATATTTAGCAACCACTGCAATGTAGCTTTTAAAACATCTAATTATCTTAATAAATATTTTGTACACAACAAAGATAAAATTTCATTATTAGACAAATGTGGAATATATAAACTTAACTGTAATGACTAATAGTTTTACGTAGGTAGAACATACAAAAATTTCAAAACAAGATTAAAAGAACATCTTAGATACTTCAGACTGCAAACAGACTTTTCACAATTTGCCGAACACCTACTTAATGGACGCCATAAGTTCAATCAAGAGACTGGTTTTGAAGTACAACACTTGACTAACAAAGGTGGATTACTTAATAACTTAGAGCCTTTAGAAATTCTTCTGTATACAGTGTGGAAATTAAGTAACGCATAAATTCAGTAATTCCGTTGAAATTAATTTTTTGGAACAAGTCTCGAAGGGGTATAGCGATTTTAACTTCGGCAAATATTTTCAGTCTAATTTCAGTTTCTTATGTCATTTATTTTTTGAGTTATGACGTCATTGACTTTTTTTTAAATGACAACCTATATTTTTTTATTATTGATTTTGGTAGTAGATTTTATTCTGGTTCCGACCGTATAAAATTTTCAATATGTTATTATTTGAAAAAATCGAGAAAGACAGTCTTAAAGTTCAAATAATAAAAATTCATTAAATTGGGTAAATTTATCTAGTTGCCGGTGTATCACATTAGTTACGGCTGTCAGATTTAAATAATTTGTAAATGTCACAATAGAATAAGTGTTATTATTTTGCTTTTTCTAAATTAGAAAAACTATTTTATTAATAAGAATGGTACAGTTGAGCGACAAACAGAGAATTGAAGTGTTAATAATGATTGGTTATGGCGACAGAGCTAGAATACATCAAGAAGTGTGTCATCTTTTTAGAGAAAAATACCCGGATCAGCCCATAGATCAATTAAAAATTAGTAGGATTGAAAAAAAAATTTCGGGAACATGGCGTTGTAAAGAATATTCCAAAAACTGGACGTCCGGCGACATTAAATGAGGATGCACAACTTGATGTGCTACTAGAAATTGAAAACAATCCACATTCAACTAGTAGAAGCATTCAATTGAACCACAATATAAGCCACACTAAAGTTCAAAAATTCCACCCATATAAGGTGCACTTGGTTCATGAGTTGACAGAAGATGACTTTGATCGTTGGCAAGAGTTTTGCGAACAAATGATGGAAATTTGCAACCGCGATCCAATGTTTTCCAGCGTGTTTTATTTTCGGATGAAGCAACATTTTGTTTAAATGGCCATGTCAATAGACAGAATTGTAGATATTGGGCTAGGGACAATCTCCATTGGATGCAGGAAAGTCATACCCAATATTCTCAGAAAGTTAATGTTTGGGCAGGAATTATTGGTGACAGAATTATACTTCCATTCTTTTTTGAAAACAATTTGACTGGAGATAGATACCTGCAATTTTTACAGTTGGAATTGATGCCTGCATTAGCTGCATTATTCCCCAATGCAAATAACCCTGACCTACCAAATAATACCATTTGGTTACAACAAGATGGCGCTCCGCCTCATTACGAAATTATTGTGCGACGCTACTTGGACCAAGTTCTCCCAGCAAGATGGATAGCGAGAAGAGGTCAGATAGAATGGCCGCCTAGGTCTCCTGATCTAACGCCATTAGACTTCTTTTTATGGATATACTTAAAAAGTAAAGTGTACAACAATCGACCCTATAATTTAGACGATCTCAGGCAAAGAATTCAACATGAGATTAGGTTAATATCGCCTCAAACTATTCAGAATGTGAGAAATGAATTTTATAATCGTCTTGGGTATTGTCAAATGATACAGTGTCGTCAATTTGAACATTTAGTGTAAATGTAATTTAACAACTGTTATTTCTGTGCTTATTTTTGTGTTTGATGATATTGTTAGATTTTTTTCTGGTTAAGCAATTTAGTTTCTTTTTATACTAATGTTTGCATCACGAAGTTATCGTTATTACTAACTTTGAATTGAGCAGATAATAAATTTCTAGTTCGATTTTTCAACTATTTGTATAATTTCAAAATAAAAACGAATGTGCCGTCGATAACTTTCCGTCAAACTTAGGCAACTAGATAAATTTACCCAATTTAATGAATTTTTATTATTTGAACTTTAAGACTGTTTTTCTCGATTTTTTTCAAATAATTACATATTGAAAATTGTATACGGTCGGAACCAGAATAAAATCTACTACCAAAATCAATAATAAAAAATATAGGTTGTCATTTAAAAAAAAGTCGATGACGTCATAACTTAAAAAATAAATGAAATAAGAAACTGAAATTATACTGAAAATATTTGCCGAAGTTAAAATCGCTATACCCCTTCGAAATTTTTTTCCAAAAAAATTAATATCAACGGAATTTACTGAATTTATGCGTTACTTAATTTCCACACTGTATAAAGTGAAATACAGTTAACTCACTCAATTCACAGGTAACATCTGATTCTACCTCAAATTTTTTCGGTTTTATTTTGATACTTGCTTTATAACTCCACACAGTTTTTAATTTTGTCTTGTGTCATCGCTGGTTGTTTTTATAAAAAAAGTTTTTGGGGTTTGGGTGTTGGTTGTTGTGGTTTTTTGAATCAATTTTGAAATTTTAGATCGACTTTCAATTAGTCTTATTATAATTAATAATACGAAACTTTACATGGTGAAATATAACTTGAAAGATCACGTTGGCATATTTCAAGATAGAGGTCCTTACATTCACCTGTTATTAATCTGTGAACATATGATATATCGTTGACTAATCAAATTGTTTTAATTTTTTACTTTACAATATAACATAAGTTTTTTAATGATGCATTTTGTTGTTTGGTTGTTTATTACCTTATGGACAAATCCATAATTGTATTTTAACGTAAGTTTTATCTTTATATTTATAACCTTATATTCGCCAATTTTTACTTTTATTTACTATCTTTTAATGTTTTCAAAAATGATAGTTTTATTACCTGAATATGTCGTAATATGTTTAATACAAATACCACGAAACCGGTAGCTTAAATAATGAGTTTGTGTGAAAAAGGACCTATTATTTATACCACCAATAATCTTAATATCATATAACAATCTGACTGTCAACCAATAAGGCCAATTCAGTAACTACCATTACTGAATATAAGTAGCTATAGGTTTAATAACATGGTAAAGGATTACCATAAATCACAAACACTAATGGACCTAATAGGAAATCTTGAGGAACATCAAATTCTATATTTAAAATATCATCTGTAAATCTTTTTTATTTATTTCAGCCCATAAACTGGAACACTTTTATGGACAAAAGTAAGGGCTACGGCCTATGTACTCCCAGCACCAGAGCCGTTTGGTACTACTGCTTTAGTTTACATAAGTCTTACATAATGTACTTGCTTTCTATATTTTTTTTACACATCATACCAGCACTGATTGTGGATGGAGCACTAGTATGCATAGGAAAGTCACCAAGGTGAGACATACTATATGTATTTATAAAAATATACTGTGCGTTTAGTCTAAGCGTGCAGTATAGTAGAATACACAATAGAATAAAGATTGCATTGCAGTATGTGAAACCACTCGCTTGATACTATTACAAATAGTTACAAGTTATAAACGGTGTTAATTAATTAGTGATAAAGGTTGTAAAAATATGGGCGATAGCTCATTGGATTTGGAATGACGTCTAGAAAAAATTTATAAAAGTTGTTTACCAGCACATAAAAAATTGCAAAATTTATTAACAAATTAAGATAAAAAAAAGGCATTTAGTTTTTCGCAAATAATTCAGAACCAATTAATAATTAAGAAATTAAAAAAAAAAAAGATTCTTAAAGAGGACGAAATTTCCGATAAAAAAAGGTCCTAACTCCCGGAACTGTACCTCCATTATTAATAATTTTAATTTAATGGTGAAAATAGTGCTCCGCGCGGCGAGCGCGACGCTGCCGCAGACCTCAGAATCCGACCGTAGCAACAAAAAAAAGTTTTTTAGCTATAAAATATTAATTAAAAAATTTCAAAAAATTATTGGATCATCTAGACATCCCAAGGAACAATATTCACGTAAAAAAATTTTTTTCATTCATTTTTCATAAAATGCGCTTATTGTTAATTAACAAATTTTTTTTGGAGTTCACATTTATGTTTATAATCAGATAACTGTTAAACTAAAGACGTGAAAATTATAACCGATGCTGGATACATTGTGGCAAGTATATTTTATGAAATAATCACATCACGATATTTTTAATTGTTATAGTTCATTAGTTATTAATCTTTTACGTTAACAAAAAACTAATAAACGATAAAAAAAGGTGAAAAATTTTTTTATCAATATTTGTTATTATCACTGTTTTTGTATATCAAAGCACTATTAGATTTTATAATTTTTAAATTGTTAGTGGTATTTGTGTAAAGATATTTTATAAACAAATGGATTAGTTGCATATTTTAGACAAAAATTTTTTTTGCCAAATTATTAGTGGAATGATATGTCCGGCAATTGGATGGATGAACGATAGCTCATCTAACAGTCGGTAGGCTATCAACGGACAATTCCGGGAAGGCCGCTAGCCTGATGCAGGCGGAGAGGCAAGCCCGGATGGAGGGTCGAAGAGACCTACCCAGGAGGTGCAGCCGGGCAGGCCCAGGAGGTGGGTTAGTTGACAGTCGAGGACCGTGGTTCGGAGTCCACGCTAAACTGTAGGTCGCTAGGTAAAAGGGCCCATTGTGGCCTACTTGCCTAGTAAAATAAGTAGCTACTACTACTACTACTAGTGGAATGATATTATGATTTAAAAAAAAAAAATTTCTTTCAACATTTTTTTTATTGTTAATCATTTTTTAACTTTTTTCATTATTTAAATAATAGATTAACAAAAGATTTTTTTCTAAATTTATCATTTGCAATTTTCTACAAAGTAAAAAAAAATTTTTGTCGCTTAAAATTTATTTGTTTATTTAATAAACAATTTGTAATAAACAATGGTCGAATGTATTAATATGTTTTTTATTGAAAAAAAAACTAAAACAACCATATATTTAACCAATACAAAAAAAAATTGTTCAATTTTTTATAGAATTTTCAATCAGAAATCAAAGTGCCTCCTTCTTTTGTTAAGTTATTAACCTCTATATCTTTTAAACTATTAGAGATACGACAATGGATATTCAAGTCGTTTTTATAAAGGATTAATTAATCTTTAAAATGAGTTAACTATCTAGTTTGTAACTATTGTTAATCAGCTATTATACGCATTTGTTTATAAAAAATTAAGGTTTCCTTGTCATTTTCGAATCTTTTATGACTTATAGCTTATTAAATATTGCAGATACAGTAATAGACCTTCAAGACAATTTTGTTCAGTGATTAAATATCTACCGAATAAGCTTTGATCATATCCATATCTCTTATAATTTAAACTATAAACTTATTTTTAACACGCTTTTATTAGCTTCACCTGTATGTTTGCTTGCTTGCTTGCTTGCTTGTTTGTTTGCTTGTTTGTTTGTAACCGACTCTTTGGACTCGATTTTGACCCACTTTAAACGGACAGATTTAATTGAAACTTTGTACACTTACGAAGAACCGGTAACAATACAATAATTTGATAAGTTTATATCATTATCCTGATCAGGATCACCAATCCTTTCATCACGTATCCCTGCGTGAAAGCAAAGGCTTAATATATAAGTAGATTCCATAATTTTTAATTAGCTCGGTGGTCGAGTGGGTTAAGGCAGTCGACGCGAAACGACAGACTCCTCCGGCGTGAGTTCGAACCCCACGGCTGAAATAAAAAAATATTCTTTTTTTTCAGAAATATCTGTTGGATCGTAATATGTTATAATATCAGCATCAATAAGCAATATAAATATAGTTTAAAACAACTAAAAAAACACGCTTTCATAGCACATCAAACTAAAAAGTTAAAAATAAATATAGTTTAAAAAAACTAAAAAACACGCTTTTAAAGTACATCAAACTAAAAAAGAGAAAAATAATTATTAATATAAACTGAAAACAATAATGAACGAAAAATACTAGTATTATTGTGAGAAAAGCGTGGGGCGCTTTGTGCCATATTTTTCGTATATCGAGCAACCCACGCCTTTTTCACAATAATACTAGTATTTTTCGTTCATTATTGTTTTCAGTTTATATTAATAATTATTTTTCACTTTTTTAGTTTGATGTGCTTTAAAAGCGTGTTTTTTTAGTTTTTTTTAAACTATATTTATTTTATTAATATTCTTCAAATTCGTATTCCGTTATACAGTAACTATATTTTTATTTATTCATTAATAACTAATTTAAACTACATGCTTTGTTTATTTAAAAATTATTCAAAATAATATAAGGATGAAATGTTATCATTAAGTAAACAGAAATTTTATTTCAGAACAATTATATTTTCATAAATTATAAGAATAATAATGGTGTAATCAATATATAGTGATTATTTATACGAAACGTTTTCTTCTTTTTTTTAAAGGAGGAATTCCAGAACTGGTCGGTTCATCTATATTTTGAATTAAACCTGTTCCACCCTTTCTTCCATTTAAATTTTTGAAGATATAGCCGAGAAAATTGGAAAAAATTCGAGTAACACTGCATAATTTGATAAAAAAACTATTTATTAACACGCTTTTATTAGCTTCACCTGTATGTTTGCTTGTTTGTTTGTTTGCTTGTTTGCTTGTTTGTTTGTAACCGACTCTTTGGACTCGATTTTAACCCACTTTAAACGGACAGATTTAATTGAAACTTTGTACACTTATTAAGAACCGGTAACAATACAATAATTTGATAAGTTTATATCATTATCCTGATCAGGATCGCCAATCCTTTCCTCACGTATCCCTGCGTGAAAGCAAAGGCTTAATATGTCAGTAGATTCCATAATTATTAATTAGCCCGGTGGTCGAGTGGGTTAAGGCAGTCGACGGGAAACGACAGACTCCTCCGGCGTGAGTTCGAACCTCACGGCTGAAATAAAATTTTTTTTTTTTTTCAGAAATATCTGTTGGATCGTAATATGTTATAATATCAGCATCAATAAGCAATATAAATATAGTTTAAAACAACTAAAAAACACGCTTTCATAGCACATCAAACTAAAAAGTTAAAAATAAATATAGTTTAAAAAAACTAAAAAACACGCTTTTAAAGAACATCAAACTAAAAAGTGAAAAATAATTAATATAAACTGAAAATAATAATGAACGAAAAATACTAGTATTATTGTGAAAAAAGCGTGGGGTGCTCGATATACGAAAAAATATTGCACAAAGCACCCCACGCTTTTTTCACAATAATACTAGTATTTTTCGTTCATTATTATTTTCAGTTTATATTAATAATTATTTTTCACTTTTTAGTTTGATGTGCTTTAAAAGCGTGTTTTTTAGTTTTTTTTAAACTATATTTTTTTTAAATTAACAATAGCAGCTCCTTGAGTTATAAGCTAATGTAACTTTTTATAATGTATAGAAAGAAAAAGTATAGAAAAATATTAAAAAATGATACAAAAAAAAAATAAAAAATCATATATAACGGCAGCGTCGCGTTCGCCGCGCGGAGCATTATTTTCACCATTAAATTAAAATTATTAATAATGGAGGCACAGTTCCGGGAGTTAGGACCATTTTATCGGAAATTTCGCCGTCTTTAAGAAACCTTTTTTTTTTAATTTCTTAATTATTAATAGTTTCTGTATTATTTGCGAAAAACTAAATGCCTTTTTTATCTTAATTTGTTAATAACTTTTGAAATTTTTTATGTGCTGGTAAACAATTATTATACATATCTTTTTTCTAGACGTCATTCCGAATTCAATGAGCTATTGTTGAGCGGGTTGAAATTTAAATTATAGAATAGCAATCAGCATTTCAAGACTGAAGACCCGTTTTTCCATCTCCCATTAAATCTATTAGATAACTAATATGGAAACAATTATTATTATTAATGTTATGTACGTAGTCCGTCGGTGCAGCGTGTGGGATGTTGAGTGCTAGTCTAAGTGTTTTGCTTTGTAGTCGTTGTGGTCTTTCTTGTTTCGTCGGGGATATTGGAGAGTACCGTATTGGGAATGCATAGGTGTGGAGTCTCGAGCTTTACTTAAACATAAGATAACGAGTGATCATTCAATGTTGTGGCTTATAAGTAACGTCATCTAGTAGTAGTTTGTTGCCTCTTAATGGATATTATTGAAATGCAAATGCAAATGTATCTTGTCTTCTTCAAAAAATGACACATTATCTTATACTATTACTGATCATATTAATTAGTTAATCTTGTTAAAATTACGCGGAAGCAGTAACTTATAGAGGACTTTTTTTTATAGAATGTTAAAAATCTACTCGAAAATTCACAAGTTTTCTGCAGTTCTATCCTATTTCTCCACGAGGCAATGGAAATACCATTCCGAAAACGTCCAAAATCTCATCAGAGAAATGTCGGAAAAGGATAGGAAGTTATTCTTCTGTGATCTTAAGGGAGCTGGATTGGGATGAGTATTTTCAATCTTATCTTCGAGGAGTTAGGATTTACTTAATTCGTGACCCTCTAGACACTTTGCCAGACGCTTTAAAAAAGTGGAACAGGTGAGAGATTGATAAATTATGGAGATTATAAATTGCAATTCTCGTATACACAAGCAATTATTTTCATGTTGATGAGTACTTACGTAAATAAAATACATAATAATAAGTTGTTTTTGTTTTCAGGTTATACTGGGCGCATCAAATCCTCAAAGTAGTTGTAGGATTCTTGTTATTACGATTACTGTGGACTTTATCTTCCTTGGTTTATAGTCATGCTTTATGATTGGTTCTTAAGTATTCTTTACCTTGTAAATATGTTTTATTTTTAAATTTTGAATGAACTAGTGATATTATAATATAAGGCTTCCATGTTAATTATATGGATAATTTTATTTAAAATAAATTATTATTTTACATTATGTAAGACTTTTTCTTTACTAGCCAGATGACAGAATAAAGAACAACTCAGTAAACACCAAAGTATGGGCATTTACCGGAAGTGCTGGACGAATGAAAGCCCAGTGTCCATACTTCCTTATGTTTACTGGGAAGCCACCGAGGAAAGTGATAATCAGGATAGCATATAAGCATTCCTTACAGTCGTACGGCAATGGAAGTATTAATCGCAATTTCATTGGCCGCATGCTCAGTTACATGACATGTCAAAGTGTATTAAATCCTTTTGGAATCGTTTGTCACCAAGGAACTCGTTAGACGATAGAGAAGATACTCACCTAGCACGCGGGAGGTCCAGGGTTCGAATCACTAACTTACTATTTTTTTTAAATAAGTATTTTTTAGTTCGTTAGTAAGATTTTCCTTGCCCTTTATTATAGTTTGTTTATTTTCCTTGCCCTTTATTACAATTTGTTTATTTTCACGGTGCCGAATTCCCCTTTAAAAATGATATCTGCTGAGCACGCCATGCCGTGGCCTTGAAACGGCCAATGAAATTGCTAGAAATACTGCCAGTTCCGTATGACTGTAAAGGATGCTTATATGCCGCTCAGTAACACAAATTTCCATTGCATCAGAGTAAATAAAGTAGAGCTACCCACTAAACATGAAATATCACATACCGTTCACACAATGTACATTTTCTTCATACAAAAATCAATCTAGAAATATGAATTATAACCAATAAATCGATTAATCTGTACTTCTTCATTAGAACGTCGTTTGAACAAGGATTTCATTCAGCTTAAACTAAATTCTACTATTTCCGTTAAAATAATGTAAATGGTTATGGTTAGTATAAAAGATGTTATAAGCAGTTTATACAACGAACACTGTCATCAATATCATAAGAAAGTTCATCTAAAACTATGGGAATTGTATCATCAATAGGATGATTAATAGCTGTCCTTTATTAGAAGGATCGCGCTTGAATTCAACACGAGATGTGCCAGTGTAGGGTGAGGCCCATGTCACTGAACGTTAATGTTTACTACGGCTTTTTAATGCGAGTTTTTAGTAATTTTTGTAAAAATTAGCTGAAAAACATTTAACACAATGATGGCAGAACGGGAAAGTAAAAATTTACTTGCTCAGTAGGGAAATTTTACCTATCAGAGGTGTCTTATTATATCATTAAAGTTAGGTTATATCAAGCATGAGCATGATAACGAATGTGCATGATTATTATTTACGATTTTTAGTACTAGACTCCTTTGCTAATGCATAATCGTCAAGATTAAAATGTTCCTTTTTTCTTTTCCTTCCCTAAGGCTCGTCTGAGTTGACTCCGATGGCACTGCAGCCTCCTGGGCTTATTGTGCACTCCCTATTTTGCTTTACTGTACACATTCCAGTACCCCTGTGCCACTGATCAAATGGTACAGGTATATGACTGGATGAGTTCTGATGGTTTCCGGGTCGGTTTGTGTTTGCCCGTATATATTGTACCTCCTACGAGCTAATGCTTCGCATTCGAATATGATATGGTCCACGGGTCTTTCCCACATAGTCTGCAGTCTAAGTCACCACCATACATTCCCATTGTTTGCAGGTGCTTTTTAACAGCCATATGTCCTGTTAGAAGCGCTGTTACTGTTTTCAACTGAAACCTAGTCATTCTTTACAGTTCTTCAGTTTGTTTGGAGCATGGGTCTTTGATTAGTGTTTTTCCATGTCGGTTGCCTGGAATGTTCCTCCAGTAATTGTTATGTTGCTTCTTGACCCAGTCTTTGATGATTCCCCTTGCTGAGCATTTGGGAATACCCAGCACGGGTTCTGGGCCGAGAAATGAGTCAGCAGATCCTTGTCTAGCAGGGCCGTCTGCTTTTTCGTTGGCTGATATCCCAGAATGTCCGGGCACCCAGAGTAATTCAACTCTGTTCCGTTCTCCCAGAGTTCTGAGCTCTTCATGACATTGCCATACCAGTTTTGTTGACACTTTATATGAGGCTAGTGCCTTCAGTGCTGCCTGGCTGTCCGATAAGTTAAATATTTGTTGATTCTCGCACGCTCTACGTATGTTTTCATGTGCACATTGTAGTATCGCGCCGATTTCTGTCAGGAATACAGAGGAGTAGTGTCCCAGTGAGAGGCTTGTACTCTCCCTTGGTCTTTCTTCGTATATTCGTGCCCCAGCTCCTGTTTCTGTTCTAGACCCGTCTGTATACCAGGTCGCTGCCTTGCGTAGAATGTCAGGAGCTCTTGTATGCCATTCTCCCTCTCTCCAATAATGATGTCGAAAGGTTTGTGGAACGTATATTCTGGTGTCAAGTAGTCTGATCTCATGTTCAGTATATGATCTTCTACTATGTTTGCTATCCTCATATGTACCGATTGTGCGCTATGCAGATTCGGGCCATTTAAGTTCTGCAGCCTGTAGGCCCCCATTCTGGCCTCCCTGTGAATCACTTTGCTAAGTGGAGGAAAATTCAGAAGGGTTTCCATGACCGCAGTAGGAGTGATTTTCATAGCACTTGTTATTCCCAAGCAAGCTAGTCTCTGTATCCGGCTCAGCCTGTTGGTTGCCGCTGTTTGGGTTGTCTTAGGAGACCACACTAACGCAGCGTACTTGATTGTAGGTCTTATTACCTTGGTATAAGCCAGTGCATCGTATCAGGTCTGAGTCCTCACCGATTTCCAAATGATCGTCTGCATATTGCCAATGTTGCTACCGATCTTTGTATGATCCTGTCCAGATGTTGGTTCCAGGTTAATTTGGAGTCTATAATAACACCAAAATATTTTACCTCTCCCGACATCTGTAACTGTGTTCCTTACAAACACACGAATGTTTCGAAGTAGTAAAGTTATACCTGCGAATCGCTACCAACCACTGTTTTAGGCGAGTTTTGTATTTCGGAAGCATATGTCCGCCATTTGATTCCGAACAAAATGGAACTGCATAACACTGAATATAATTAACAAGTTTTTTTTATTTACTAGTGTACGAAATAATTATAATAAAGCTCTATAAACTTGTTCCGCGCCTAACAATAACTTTTGACAGCGACGTTACTCGCCAGTGGCGCAACTTGTGAGCCTAAAAACGGTAGCCCTCATTGCATTCTACCATTTCCGTGAAGAAAATGCATATTTTGCAAGGATTCACAAGTAAAGGCGGCCCAGGTTGTTTTAAATAACTTCGCTATTTTTTCAACATCAGTTCGTGGACGAACTAGTCCAAGAGCTTGCGTCCAAAATGTGCAAGAGTTTTCTCAAAGCTAATTTTTTGAGATTAGGTTACTTTTTAGTGATGGAAAATAACTGTAGAGTCAGCACTTCCGGTACCGGGACACCTGGCGCTGGGACGCTCGCAAAGGTGTAATATTAATTAACGTCTCTAAACTGTTTTCTCAAAGCTCAAAATTTATAGAGAACGAGCAAATATAATATAAAACAAGAATCCAACAGTCAGACAGTAAAATATAGGGACACGTGGCGTCAGCACTACTTCATACCTGTCAAAAATATGACATATGTTAAAGTGATTTCTCAAAGCTGAAATTCTCCAAAACATTAATTAAAACTATAAAGTCAATAAAGGAGACAGTCAGACTCATTTATGATAGGACCACGTCAGTCAGCAGTTGATAGATGTGAGAACGGTAACTGTGCGCATTAGTACGCCTTTTCTCAATACGTATCATTTATTTTATATAAAAAAATAATTTTAATTGTTTCTTAATAATTGTAATTGTTATATATCAGTTATTATATAGATATCAGTTATTTTATACAAGAAAAAAATAATTTTAATTATTTTATAACAGAAAAAAAAAGAATCATTGATTGAAAAAAAACACATCTAATCGTCAGAATCATTGCCGTCGTCGTGTTCTTCGCCACCATCTTCATTAGAATAAAACGCGATTGCACCATATTCTTCGGCGTCATCAGTGGTGGTTGATTCCGAATCTGTGTACAAATCAAAAATTCAGCGTTAAGCAATACATTACATTAATAAATAAGGTTTTGAATCACATTTGCGAGTCGACTGGCAAAAATTACCTGCAGGTGTATCATCCGGTTGAATCAAAACGTCAGAAATGAAATTAGGTAGCTGATCGTCTTCGTACCAACTGAAATCATATCGGCCATCGATCAACTGCCAACCGTTTTCCTCTGGAATCATTGCAGTGGGCACTTTTTCATCAGCATGACTCCAATTCGCTTCTTTAGCAAAGAGTAGTTTATTTTTTTGTTTTTAGAGAATAAATAATAAAATTAAATACAGAAAATTCAGAACTCGGTCAAAGAAGACTGGCAGTCGGCGCTCTATATAAAAACGATAAAACGTAAACATCAGAGCCACGACAACACTTGTACTCCGCTGGCCGATATTACTTTGATTTTTTGTTATCATACAGCACGCTTACCGATAGGCGAGCAGGTGCGGACTTATTTGGAGTGCGTGCTTTTGATTAAAATTTAAATTTAATTATTCAGAAACTACAACCGACTTGCGGCAAGTCAGCGCCCCCAAGATTGAGCGCCCCAGGCGACCGCCTGGCTCGCCTGCCCATCGGGCCGGCCCTGGTAACCCACATTCCATTGAGTTATAAAATAAACAATATGTATTGAGAAAAGGCGTACTAATGCGCGCAGTTACCGTTCTCACATCTATCGACTGCTGACTGACGTGGTCCTATCATAAATGAGTCTGACTGTCTCCTTTATTAACTTTATAGTTTTAATTAATGTTTTGGAGAATTTCAGCTTTGAGAAATCACTTTAACACACATCATTTTTTTGACAGGTATGAAGTAGCGCTGACGGCACGTGTTCCTATATTTTGCTGTCTGACTGTTGGATTATTGTTTTATATTATATTTGCTCGTTGTCTATAAATTTTGAGCTTTGAGAAAACAGTTTAGAGACGTTAATTAATATTACACCTTTGCGAGCGTCCCAGCGCCAGGTGTCCCGGTACCGGAAGTGCTGACTCTACAGTTACTTTCCATCACTGAAAAGTAACCTAATCTCAAAAAATTAGCTTTGAGAAAACTCTTGCACATTTTGGTCACCAGCTCTCCGACTAAACGTACATACTGTTGTCCGCCATTGTGATGTAGATAAAAATTAAATTGACAAAAAATGCGAATTTTGGAGATTTTGGTAATTCTAACTATACTATTTTAAATTTAAAACCGCTAAAGTAATTACACCAATGTGTGTCAATATTTAAATCACTCAAATTTGTGTATCCATGAAATGACAACTTTTTTTTTTTTAAAAACTCATCAATTTGAAGGGGCGCTTGTTTTCTTGGCCTATTTTACAATGAACTGGTCCACGTTGAAAAAATTTGTGTCACAAATATCTACCGAAAACATCACAATAAAAGACAGAAGGTGAAATTCTACTTTCCAGCATTGATTTAATACCTATAGGGTGTCCGGAAAAGGAGGCCAATCTGGATTCCTTGAGCAAAAATAATAGGACTTCCACAATGCCATTTTTCATTTTAGACCCCCATGTATCCATATAAAGGGTGTCAAAGTTTGAAGTTTAAAAATAATTTTTTTAAATAACTCGAGTATTTCGTAAGATATTTATATAAAATTTGGTACAGTAGTTTAACAGAGTTACATCTTTTGAAAAAAAAACCAAAAATTGTCAAATATTCAAAATAGAAGTGTTCCAGTACCCACTGACCCCCCCCACTTTTATAGTACCTGCGCCTAAACTATTTTTTTTAAGTTAATCATCCATTTTGGATTATTTTATGTCTTTTAAGAAAATTCGAGAAAATGCTTCGTTTTAGAGATAAATTGAAAAATATTGGTGCCTACGCGGCTTCCGGTAATCTCATAATTTTCAAATATTAAAACTAAACAATTTATTCAAATTTTGCAGTAAGTATAATAATATCAATAATAAAGGACAAACCAAAAATTATTATTTTTAAAGTCAATGGCGCCCAGACAAAAAATGGTAGGCGCAATGGATTCAACAATCTACAATTATTTATAAATTAGAAGCATTATAGAAAAAATAACAAATTTAATACACCTTAGTTTCTTAAAATTATTCATATCATAATTCGTTAGTAAAAACAGTAGAAATAAAGAAAATAACCAGTCTAAAGAAATTGTTCGATATGACCTCCATGTTTTTGTAAACACATACTTCTCTTATTAAAGAAAATCTTAGATTTTGAAAAATATTTGGCTTCAATCTGAACTGCCCTCTAGCTAGAAGGATTCTTTCTCTCAAATGATTCTCGCTCAAAATCAGAACCGTATGTCAATCAAAATATCAAAAGTCGAAAAAAAATCACGATTACTATATTTCCTTATTAGGTATAAGAAAGTAAAAATATATTGTCCTCTTAGATATGCAACCATGATATCAGAGTGTGGCTAATGTAGTTGCATAGATCGTAGTTTTTATTCTTGTATATCCCTTTATGATTAAATTTGATCTGATATAGGAAGTTGAGTTTTTGAATTTTGTGGTCCGGTTGTGTTGAAATTAATAATTTTTCAACAAATTACAATTAGCTGCATTCATGAACTACTTTTACAGCCTACTTTGTACAAATATATTTTTCTGTCACCAACATTTTAAATTTGAAAAATGCGTCATTTGTGTGTAAATAACACTTTTTATATATTTTTTTGATCGATTAACGAATTCAACTGATTAGGCAAACTGACTCCCATACAGCTAATTTGTATCAGTATTGGCTTTGTTTCTTTTGATGACCCCAATTTAGACAATTAAATGTTTACATGCTTACTTGCTTCTTTTGCGAGTTCAAGGCGTATTATAATTAATTATGCAAAACAAGCCCTAGTAATTGTTCAACAGTTTATTTTTTACTCAATACAAAAAAAAGAGTTTAATAACCTCAGAATGGTGCCCATAAGTCCTTTTAACACTGACTACATATTGAAAATACACTGTGCATAGAAAGTTGAGGATATTTCATATTTTCATGAAAGCACTAGACTAAAAAAAATCATGGGAGCGATTGACAACTTTTTTATTAACCTTTTTGGATAAATTGGTTACGAAAAAAACAATTTTAATTTAAGAAGTGGTTAGCCGTGGGGAATCAACAATGTCTCAAACCTATCATCAATACCTGTATTCTGGCCCCTCATTCTAATTACTTCAAGTATACGTCTGGGCATTCTTCTGATGATACGATCGATCACATCTTGTGGGATTTGTGCTCATAAAATGAGAAGAATATCTGATAGTTACCTAATGTTCTTTGGAGCCAGTTGATGTTGATGCTCAATGGGATTCAAGTCAGAAGAACGAGCATTATGATCAATAAAAATAAAATTTTCGTCAATTCCAGCTTAAAAGTCGTCACAATGTTCCTGACAATATCATTGGTATACATTTGTACAGTCATGGTCCTCCTGCAGATGTACATATCGGTGTCTTCTCCAACATATATTTATCCCTGTACCACATAACACTGCCTCCTTTAAAAGGTACTGTGAATTGAATATATCTTTGGTTGTATCTCTCCCCTGACATGTTCCAAACGTCTACTATGGCTGTATAACCGCAACGAACTTCATCACTAAATAAAACCATGTCCCAGTTTAAAGTTGGACTCACCGAGGGGCTCGATATGAAGGATGACTTGACAGGCCCAACCCTCTGAAAGGGATGCTGATATTTTGTAAAAAGAATCGATCGTTGAATCGATTCGAATCGTTGCTTAAAATGATCGATTCAATAAAATATCGAAAACGAAAAAAATCGATCCTTAGAAAATCGATTCTTTTATAGGTGATCAGTTGAAATTGTTTATAGTAATACTAGTAATATCCATAATAAGTTGTTTAAAATCAACCCAAAACTATAGTAAACATTTTTTACGTAAGTAATAAGTATTAATAAATTTTATTTTTTTACTAACATAACCTAATGCATTAAAATACACGGTAAAAGTTTAATTAGTATGTTATATAATTATTACATTACAATTCTACAAATCATGTACATGGTACTTACGTTTTCTTTTCATGTATTTTACCAGGACAAAATGGAGACGAAAGGGAACAAGAACAAAATAATGTAAGAGACGAAATGAAATTATCATCAAACAATACCAAACTGGCTGAGCTAGCACACTTCCTATCAACCAAATCAAAACAAAAGTCACCATTCATTCATAGTTTAACATATCGACAATAAATTAAGATGTCGATTTTCCGTTCCGATTTTTAATAAAAAGGAATCGATTCGGTAAAATATCGAAGGTAAAATAATCGATTTAAAATAGATTTTTCAGCCTTCAGGATCGATTTTCCTAAAGATCGATTACTGATTCTGCATTCCTACTCTGAATCTATTCAGTACCATCTAAAAATAAGATCTCAGTGCTACGGTGTGGCGTCACAACTGCTAGTCTCAGTCGAGCCAGCGTAATTTGCAGTGGGGACTGTAAAAACGAATAATAAACAGCGCTAAATTATTTGTAGCATTTAGTAAGGGCTTTCCTGTAAAAACGGGGTTGCCAGTCGTGAATTGAGCCCTTACATCGCACTCCATTTTTGCGCGTGTTAAACTATTGTAAAAATGAATATAACAAATGTCAAGGAAATAAATTAGAAAATCGACACCAATAATAAAATACATTTTAATGATAAATTTTAACAGTTACTTATGTTTCAAGGGCGAAAAGAACATGAACATGAACAATGGTGTGACTTTCAGAGGAACATGTTTATATCAATTAACGCGAAATTTATTAAGAAAATGTCGTCACAAAGTAAAAAACTCAAAAGATTAATCACTAATCAGTAGTACATCAAAAGAAAGTGTTCCTCAAAAAGTTCTTAGCATTGTAAAACATCATTCCTCACAGTCGTTTGATAAAAAAGAAATTGATCTCCTTAACAACGAATTAAATTTTGCTTTACCTGCCTCTGAAGGCATTTTAGATGAGATTGTTGAAAGTTCAATCCAATACCTTCCCGATTCCTCTAAAGGATTTGTCAGAGAAGCTTGCAAAAAATCAAATGTCGACAAATATTGTCACTAAAGTAAATAGAAAGTCAAAATCTACAAAAGACAGAAAAATTATCGAACGGTTGCGTGAAAAAGGGTGTTTTTATTTAAAAGCTGAAAAGGGCAATAAGGTTGTTATTTTAGATAAATAGGACTATTATGAAAGGGTAGATAATCTGATTAGTAATGGTCCTTATAAAAAACTTTCTAGAAATCCATTACCAAAAAAAATGATTACTGAAGTAAGAAATGTACTTAAATCCTGCAATAACCTTATTACTCCAGCTTTAGATAGGAGGATATCTAAGGGTGAAAACACAACACAGCGGTGCGATGTCGCATCGCAGAAATCAACGACGTCGTAGAAATTTGCGATGCGACGTCGCTTAGTACAAATCCTGGGCGAAACCACAACATTGCGGTGCGACGACGCATCGCAAATTTCCACGACGTCGTTGATTTCTGCGATGCGACGTCGCACCGCAGTGTTGTGTTTTCACTTATGAGATCGGTAATGATTCTCTCAAGCAACGCACGCGCAAATCACGGAAGTCTGGTTGTCTTTTATACGCGACTTTTGGTGGTATTATTGTCAACCTATAAATCTTTTATTGTATTTTGAGTGTTATTGTTAATCAAATATTTATTTTTATATTTATGCATATGGCTAGATTTGTACTGTGGATTGCGAAACAGAAATCTCGTTTATATCCTTTAGTATTGTATAAAAATAATTTATTTTATTGGAAAAAATGTTTTATGTTGCCAGCAGCTTATTTGGTTTTTATATTTAATTATAACACGCCATACATACATCAAACGTGTCGCTTCTGATATAGGTCTTCTGTGGCCGTGCAATGAACGTTCATCGCATCGCATTGCGGTGCGACTTCATTTTTGCGATGCGTCGTCGCACCGCAGTTTTGTGGCCTGCAATAGACGTAGGACACGTATTGTGCAGTCCACATCTCCCTAGAAGCGTCTTCTCTGCGATGCCGTGGCGATGAAGTTTTAACGTTGCGTCATCGCATCGCATCGCCGTGTGACGTCGTTTTTGCGATGCGACGTCGCACCGCTGTGTTGTGTTTTCGCCCTAACCCAAGTGTACCTATATTGTACTGCCTGCCTAAGATACATAAACCAGGAAAGTCCGTACGTCCTAGTGTTTCAGCGATCGGACCGCCGACTTACCACCTATCAAAAGGGTTAACAAGAGAGTTCAAAAATTCACCTATTGAACCACCTAGTTTCTCTGTGATTAATTCCAATGATTTCATTAATAATGTGAAAAATATTCAGTAGCAAGAAGGTGAAATTTTGATCTCCTTTGATGTTTGTCCATTGTTTCCAAGTATTCCGATACCACAGACCTTGGACTACCTTAAAGATCTACTCGAATTAAACAATCTCAGTCAAGACTAAAAGAATTTCTTCAATTCACTAAACTTTGCATGAAACAAAATTGTTTTCGATTCAACGACAATTTCTTCGAACACCATGAAGGAGCAGCAATAGGTAACTCTTTGTCACCATTAATTGCCAGTATCTTCATGAACGGATTCGAGACGGAAGCAAAAGAAGAATTTGAGTATTTTCCCAGAGTTTCTCTTGGTATGTATATGATATTTTTGCAGTGTTCGATACAAAAATTACTGATATTGACAACTCGTATTTAAATTCGTTTCGCGTCAGTTAAATTCACATATGAAATTGAAAACTCTGGACAATTACCATTTTTAAATGTATTAATAATTAGAAATAGTGAAAATAAATTAGAATTCGACATATACAGAAAAGATACAAGTACTATAAGATATATCCCTAAGGACTCTCATCATTGTGCTCAACACAAAATGGCGAATTTTAATTTTCTAGTCCATCGTCTATTAAGCTTCCCCCTCAATATGGAGAGGTTTGAAAAAGAAAGGCTTTGATTAAACATATAGCTTCGAGTAATGGATATTCTGTAAGCTTAATTAATAAAATAATTAGGAAACAAAAATTTAAAGTCGCTTTAAAATTCCTCGACCTTTCAAAATAAAAGAGAAAATCTGAAATTTTTATCGATTCCGTTCGATCCTCGATTCACCTGTAGTATTGGTAAGATTTTTAAAGAAACACACGAAAAGTCAGGTAGTTAGGAAATTAGCTATAAGGACTATTATCAAAAAATGTTGGACAGACTAGACGATCAATTTAAACTAGATTCAAAGAGCATATGGCCCATCTCAAATACGGTAGAACGGATAAGTTTAATGTTGCCCAACATGTGTTTAAGAACAACCATCAAATAGATATTAGAACTTTAAGATTAAGTAGGAATGTAACAAATACTAGACAGCTGGATGCATATGAAAGCTTGGAAATCACAAATTGTAAACCGAACCGTAACAATAGTTTAAGTATAAATAGGGTAGATTGTTAGCATAAGTTTGGTTTTAATCATCTCCAGATGATGCCAACTTAGTTGGTAAAACGCGCGTCGAGTGCAGTATATAGTGTCTTGGTGTTTCGTGGAAAACTACGTCAGTGTTGATATCAAATACCTGTAATTAAATGAGCAATTCTTGTTCTTATATATATTTCAGTTATTTAATTATATGTAAACTAAAACGAATCTAAGTTTGACCCTATAAACCGTTCGTGCAATAAATTTTGTAAGCGTATTACAGGTGTAACAAGCGTTTATGGCACTTGGTGTGTATAATCAAGCCGCGGCCCATAAACGCTTACTTTACGCCCTTGATACATAAATAACTATTAAAATTTCTCATTAAATAGCTATTTGTATGACAAGGGAGAAAGTGCATAATTTCCTCCCGCGGATAGTTTGATGCCCGACGCGAAGCGGAGGGCATCAATATCCAAGGGAGGAAATGGCACTTTGCTCCTGTGTAATACATATGATTTTTTTCTACGACCATTTACAGTGTTTTACATTGGTTTTACATATATTTTATTATATTTTCTTATGCATAACAATCAAAAAACCAAATATGTCAAAATGTCATAATAGGTATTTAGATAAGTAAATATTTTAAAAATCAAAGTACATGGAACGTTGCTAAGGTTGCTCTTGTTTTCAAAATAAACAAACTTCCAAAAAGTTTATAATAATGTATTCCGAATGTGAAGATGAAGTTCCTCGAGATATTCTGGAAGAAGCAATCGTGGTTTCGTTAAATCTATTACCGTTAAAGTCTCGTGAAAAATATGAAAAAGAGTACCAGCTATTTAATTGTTGGATGGAGACTAGGCAAATAAGAGAAATATGTGAAGAAGTGGTCCTATTTTACTTTTCCAAAAAAATGCGCCAATTTGAAGCCTTCAACATTATGGAGCAAATACAGCATGTTGCGATCTACACTCCAAATTAAAGACAATATCGACATTAAGTTTCCTAAATTAGTAGCTTTTTTAAAAGGGAAATCTGCTGGATATAAAGCCAAGAAAGCCAATACTTTTTCAAGGAAGGATATCAACAAGTTTATTGCAGAAGCTCTAGATGAAACTTACTTACATATGAAGGTAAGATTGATCGTTATTGTTGAATAATAAATAAAAACGTAACGCAGCATTTTTTATTAGAAAGTATATATATGACAATTAAGTGACATTTTAGGCAGTTATCATAAGTGCATTTTCCTTTTTCAGCTTGTGCTTATATTTGGAATTGCTGGGGCATGCCGTAGCGATGAATTAGTTAAAATAGTACTTGAGGATATCAGTGATAAAGGCGACATTTTGGTGGTGCAAATACCTGACACAAAAACTAATATCAAAAGGACATTTACAATACCAAATGAGATTTTAAACGTATCTGTCTTGGATATGTATAGAAAATATCTGGACTGTAGGTCCTCTAAAACATGTCATTCTAGATTTTTTTGTAACTTATGCTAAAGGGAAATGTATAAATCAGGTAATTGGCAAAAACACAATTGCCAAAATTCCATACAGAATAGCAATATTTTTAAATTTGGATGATTCGAAAGGCTATACTGGACACAGTTTCCGCCGTACTTCAGCTTTCATTCTAAAAAGACATGGGGGATGGCGAACAAACGCAGTAGCAGAAGGGTACTTAGATGATTGTATTTCTAAAAAATGTGAGGTAGCCAGCCAAATAATTACGGGAGAAAGTACTACTTCAAGTACCAAAAAACGTTGTCTTGTTTTTGAAAATTTTGTTGCTACAAGTACTTCATCAGCGACCAAGACTTTGGAAAACAACAAACAGGAACTGATCTCCACCAGCAGAGCCAATATTTCTTCAGGGGCAATCCCTATTAGTAATTTAATTAATTGTACCATAAATTTTAACAATATTTAGTTACTGATGTTAATTTAAACCTCAATTTAAACTGTTTTCAATTTTTATAAATAAAAATAAGTAATAAAAAAATCTGTTTCAAAGAAAAGCATTCATTTTCAGGAAGTTTGTGTATCAATAAAAGAAGTCTATACACTACTATTACAGCTATTTGAAGTTTTTACTTGTTTGCTTCCAGAGGGAGCCAAAGTATTTTCCTCCCTAGGGAAGCAAAGTATTTTCCTCCCGAGGGAGGAAAAGTACTACTTTGCTCCCTGAAATGAGGAAGCAAAATAGTATTTCTATGTAGGGAGTAGAAAAATGTATTTTATTATATATATGATATCGATTTTCTAATTTATTTCCATGACATTTATTATATTCATTTTTACAATAGTTTAACACGCACAAAAATGGAGTGCGATGTAAGGGCTTAGTTCACGATTGGGAACCCGTTGTTACAGGAAAGCCCTTACTAAATATTACAAATAATTTGGCGCTGTTTATTATTCGTTTTTACAGTCCCCACGGCAAATTACGCTGGCTCGACTTAGACTAGCAGTTATGACGCCACACCGTAGCACTGATATCTTCTTTTTAGGTGGTACTGAATAGACTGAGAGTAGGGATGCGGATTAAGTAATCGATTTTTAGGAAAATTGATCTTTGGAGCTGAAAAAAATCGAATTTAAATCGCTTATTTTACTTTCAATATTTTAACGAATCTTTTTTATCTTTTTTTATCAAAAATCGGAACGGAAATTCGACATGTTAATTTATTGTCGATATGTCAAACTACGAAGGAATGGTGACTTTTGTTTTGATTTGGTTGATAGGAAGTATGCAAACTCAGCAAGTTTGGTATTGTTTGTTGGTAATTTCATTTCGTTTCTTATATTATTTTGTTTTTGTTCCCTTTCCTCTCCCTCTCGCTTTCCTCTTTTTAAAATGGTTGGCTGTGTTTGAATAGTTTTCCGATTTTGTCCTGGTAAAATACATGAAAAGAAAACGTAAGTACCATGTACATGATTTGTAGAATTGTAATGTAAATAATTATGTAACATGCCAATTAAACTTTTACCGTGTATTTTAATGTATTAGGTTATGTTAGTTAAAAATAAAATTTATTAATACTTATTACATTACTTATGTAAAAAAATGTTTACTTTAGTTTTTGGTTGAATTTAAACAGGTTATTATTGATATTACAAGTAAGCATAAGGTTAGTTTTAATCATCTTCAGGTCATTCTATTTGTTAATGTTCACCTTTTATGTATAATCGTTGTACGTTTCAAGCTGCGATTTTGGCGTTAATATTAACATTTCACAATCAATATAACATTATTTGGTTTCCTTTCTTACGGAAAAAATGGTGGAAAAGATTTCGTAGAAGCCCATAGCGATAATCAACTAAATTTTGACGCATTTATGCTTATGGAGTCCATAAGGATGGGTTAATGTTTTTACATCGTCGCAATAGGGGCATCAAAGCAGAAATGTATTTTTTTTTAACATTAAATTAATGTACAAACATATATTAAGTCTTAAGTTTTAAGATTAAGTTATATAATTATTAACAAAGAGAATTGCGTATTTTTGTTATCTTATACTATTAATTAATAGAATTATTTTTAGAGTAGTGAGGAGAGCAGCTACAATAATAAATATACCTTGCCAACCATTAATCTAAACCTTGTACAGGGTGGGGCAATAATTCGTCGGATTTCGATATCTCGAGTTCTACGATAGCTAGAAATTAAAAAATATATACAACTAGATAAAAAAGTCTATAACTGGAAATTATTTTCGATTATACAGGGCGAACCAAGGCGAAATTACAGGATCATGTACCTTTTTTTTAAATATAATGCTATGTATATCAGTAGATTTTTTGAAGCCCCTTTCAAGACTCTATTCATTCTTATATTATTATTAACTATCTCCCAACCACTTTGATGTAATGAATTTTTTTGTTGAAATAATGCCATCTGCAGATGGATATTAAAAAAATCACCACAGTCACAATTATGGGTTTTAAGAAAAACTTATGTGAGTACTAGTTACGAGACATCTAATTAATATTTTTGAATCATTTTTACTTCTTAAAAATGTACAGGGTGGACAAAATTTATTTTTTTAATTAAAACCTTTTTTAAATTGAATTTTCTCAATGTTTTCAAATGGATCACCCTGTATATTTTTCGACGATATGATGTAGAAATGGAAAACGAAAATTTTTTGTAAGTACTTTTCTATGGCTAACTGCAACCATTTTCGTTTTATTGAGAACTAAATACAAAATTCAAGAATAAACTTAAAAAAGAAGAGGATTCTTCAAATAATTCATTAGAACAAATTATAATAAGTGCTCCACATGTTTCCCATTTTGATTGACACACGTTTCTATGCGCTCTTGAAATAAGGTTTATACTGTTCCTAAAATTGCCGGTATGATAGATCTAAAAGCAGTTATTATCCTTTCCTTCATATTTTGTACTGTTGTTGGTGTGCCTTTATAAACAATTTCCTTCACGTATCCCCATAAAAAGAAATCCATTTTTGTAAGATCTGGGGATCTAGCAGGCCATTTAGTGGGTCCATTTATTCCAATCCATTGAAGTGGGTAGATATTATTTAAGTGGTTCCTAACTGCATTTAAATAATGTGGTGGAACACCATCTTGCTGAAACCAAATCCTATTTATAATCCTTTCAGGAAGATTCACTAATAATTGTGGCAGATAGTTTTCCAGAAAATGAAGATAATGTACCATCAACGAAATGTGACCCTATTATATGTTCTTCAATAATTCCTCCCCAAACGTTTATAGACCATGTGTGCTAGTTATTACTTGCCTAAAAAAGTGAGGATTTTCCGAAGCATAGTAATGGAAATTATGCCTATTAACAAATCCATTTTTATGAAAAGTTGTCTCGTCAGTGAATAAAATATTACTGAAAAAGGTGACATTTTATCTCTGGCCCAATTACAAAACTGTAGACGCCTTTGAAAATCGTCATCAGATAGTTCCTGGTGCATTTCAATATGGTATGCATGAAACTTATTTGTTTTCAAGATTCGACCAACAGACCGTCTACTTATTCCTACTAACGAGCTCTCTTCTCTCTGACTAATATGGGAATCCTTAATCGTTGCCAGCACCACAGAAAACTCATTTTCTTCGTTCACAACACGTTTTATTTTTTTAATTTTTTTTTGTATTCGTCATTTCCAGTTTCCACAAATCTATCGGGAAGGTTTTGGATGCTGCTAACATTAGGAATCCTTCTTTCGGGATACCATTGTGTATAAAATCTATTAACAAGCAAACAATTTCTGTCTGACTCGCCCAAAACAAAAGTCATGTCTACAAGTTCCGCTTTATTAAAATTCATTTTGTAAAACTTGAAATATTTTAAATTTAATACAAATGATAACTGACGGCCGATAAGTGCGATAAATGGACGTTTGTACAAGACAATTTATACCAAACTGAGGTTTTATTGCTTGTCGAATAACGAAAACAGCAAAAAAATGTACAAAAAAACAGTAATACTATTGACCCGCTTCAATGGATTTAAGATGGTTCCACTAAATGGACTTATTTCCAAAGCGCATAGAGACGTGTGTCAGAGTTAATGGGCAACATGTGGAGCACTTATTATAATTTTTTCTAATGAATTATTTGAAGAAACCTCTATTTTTTAAGTTTATTCTTGAATTTTGTACTTATTGCTCAATAAAACAAAAATGGTGGCGATTAGCCATAGGGAAGTACTTACAAAAATTGTTCGTTTTTCATTTCTGCATGACATCGTAGAAAAATATACAGGGTGTATTTGAAAAAATTGAGAAAATTTAATTGAAGTTCTTAATTGAAAAATAATTTTTGGCCACCCTGTACATTTTAAGGAAGTACAAATGATTCAAAAACAATAATTAGATGTCTCGTAACTAGTATTCACATAAGTTTTTCTTAAAACCCATAATTCTGACTTTGGTGATTTTTTCAAATGCATCTGCAGATGGCATTATTTCAACAAAAAAATTTAATACATCCAAGTGGTTGGGAGATAGTCAATAATAATATAGGAATGAATAGAGTCTAGATAGAGGCTTCAAAAAATGTACTTATATACATAGCATTCCATTAAAAAAAAGCCACTTGTTCCTGTAATTTCGTCTTGGCTCGCCCTGTATATTCGAAAATAATTTCCGGTTATAGACTTTTTTATCTAGTTTCCTTGTATTTTTTGTTTTAATTTCTAGCGATCGTAGAACTCGATCTATCGAAGTCCCACGCACTATTACCCCATCCTGTATAGTTTTCCATACATTAACTCAAAATGAACAAAAAATAAAACGAAAAATACATAACCTGAAAGAAAGAAAAAGAAAGTGCAAAAATCCACTTACATTGAAACAATCATCACGGAAATCTTCTAGTATTTTCTAATACATCACCCTCATTCCTCTCCATAGCACGTAACCATAATTTTCGCTTCTTCTTTAATTTAGCACTTGCTCCCACCGGTAATGATACAAATATATTTTCTGGTGTTATTGAAACGACTGCCCTGAGGTACTGAACATTACTTTAAATACCTAATATCTTTCTTTTTCATTGGAAAATTCTAAACAAAACGCTATTTTAACAGCCTTTACACAGTATTACAGCTATCTAACGCAGATCTTAATACGGCACATCATAACAAATATAATGACGTCACAATACCACGGCAGCTATTTGCATAACGTCGACGTCATTTTTGCAGCAATTTGAGACAGCTATATTTTCCAGAATTTTTTTTTTTGACAACAGGTTATATTTGTGCCGTTTTTTGTTATTTCGGTAGCCATTTAGTAAGTACATCTATAAAATTACATTTAACTTAAAATGCGCCATACTTTATCACCCTACCTTAAACACAAACATTTTGTTCATCTGAGTATGATTAGATTAGCTAATATTCTTTTAATTAATGAAAATTATAATAAAGAATGAATTCGAATTAAATATTACAAAACAATATTTAGCTGTAAGTAATAGTTTCAAAGACACTATGATTTAAGTAAACGCAATACAAGTGTATCTAAAATTTAAGTAATTTAAAGTATAAACTTTAACTTGCATAAGCTGACCTACAGAGAAAATATCATTGAGCTAAAGAAAGACAATAGTACATTTGCATACAATGAAAACAATACTTTAGGAAAATTTATCAAAAATGACAAAGATAAAATAGAGATGATCAACAGAAACAAAACACAATTCACTGATTTTAAATAAAATGCATATTTAATAGATGGCGTTACACACAAAACAGATGGATTTTTGTACAAATCGCGAAATAAATTAATGTTTTGAACATTTTCATTTTGTCGGCTCGGTGGTGTGAAGGACAGTAGCCCGTGCTTCTACCCAAACTGCTCGAGTTCAAAACAGGTCAGGAGCAAGTCGATGAGGTACAATAGTAGTAGGAGAGCTGGTAGACAAAATGGTAAACGATAATTTTCAAAATTTTCACTGATGGGAATCAATTTATTGGTCTTTGAATATGGCAAAACCGATCAGCCGTCTCAAAATCGTAGTATTAATTTGGGGGTTGTATTAAAAAAGGGGAAGTTCTAGGATTTTGGTGAACGACATTTATCAAGAAAACTGATGTAGTGGTGACTAATACAACTAGTTTACATAATAGTTCTACCTAGACAGATGATTTTCTTGGTAGCTTTATGTGTAGCAGAGGTATCTCAAAATGACAAAAATCACGATTCGGTGAACTATATTTATCGAAAAAAATTTTTGCGTCCTCCGATTCGTCAACTTATTGTACAATAAGTGACGGATCGGCAAACGAACAAATCGGTAGCAACTTCCGAGCAGACGTTGTTAAAATGACAGGTCCAATTTTGATGAACGAATTTATCAAGAAAAATGATTAGTACAACAATTCAAGACCACACTTTCAGTCATACGCCTTTTTGGTAGCTATATCTATGGCAGACACCGTGAACTTATCACCAACAATTTCCACGCCAACAGATTCGTTATTTACCATAAAACAAAAAACGCATCAGCAGACGAAGAAAACAGTAATAAGAATAACTTCTGAGCGATATTTTTCTAGGAAAATGGTGTCAGAAATAATATATAATATAATAGAAACGACTATTTTACATGACATTTTCACCCAGACGGGCAATTTTTTGGATAGCTTTATCTGACAGACGCCTGTCAAAATCGAAAAAATTATCTTTATCAAGAACAATTTACATGAAACCGTTGGCCGGTTTATGTTAAAACAAAGAATGCCTCTGCAGACAAAAAAATCGGTAGCAACTTCTGAGTAGAGGTAAAGTGACAAATCTAGTGATACTTGTGGGTATAGAATAAAAATAAAAATCTGATATTAACCGACAAATAGATTTAGTGGTTCATTGCAAATAAAAAATATCTGATGTGGCCAGCACATAACTTTCTAATACCAGTATATATTATCCTGATGTAAAAAAATCATTCTATTTAATTCTTCACTTACTTCAATTAAATTTTAATGGCGTACCTTAAATGTTTCATTAAAATTTTTAAATAATTAATTATCAGTGTCATTCGATACTGTCAATAATAATTCATGTCATATATTTTAATAATTTTTTGTTATTGATATTGACATTTTTGTAACTAAATCAGACCTTTCAAACGTGAAACTGTTAAATTTATCCTAACCCCATTTTACCCGCGATAACTCAAAAAATACTAATGGGAGACTTCCCAAATTTGGCAGTTAAAATTGTCAACAACATTTTAGGAGACACATTAAATTTGGTGAATGTGGTACCACTAGAAGAGACATAATAAATGAAAGAAAACGGTACGATTTCTGGAAAAAATTTAAAAAATGTTATTGCATTTTTGGATGAATCTCGACGAATTATAATGAAAAAACATAACTTTATGAAAAAAATCTGTCCGCACGTCTGTAGTATCGCGATAGCAGCCACAGTTTTTGAGATAATAAAGCTCTCAAATTTAGTACACTTCTTCTAAAGGCCAAAGACAATGAGAAATTCGGTGTAGAGCAAAATTGGCCAGCCACGAGACCTAAACTTTTTTTGTATTGGACTTTAAAAAAAATGTATTTATTCTTGATGAAAGATTATAAATCATGTCTACTATATCAGGCGAATAAAATATATTTTCCAAGTACTTAAATAAAACTGATGTAAACTGAAATATTTTACACATTTGGCCTCATAAAATTGGGTTAGGATAAATTTAACAGTTTGACATTTGAAAGGTCTAATTTAGTTACAAAAATGCCAATGTCAATAACAAAAAATTATTAAAATATATGACATGAATTATTATTGACAGTATCAACTGAAGCTGAATTAATTATTTAAAAATTTTAATGAAACATTTCAAGGTACGCTATTAAAATTTAATTGAGATAAGTGAAGAATTATATAGAATGATTTTTTAAATCAGGATGATGTATACTGGTATAAGAAAGGTATGTGCTGGCCACATCAGATATTTTTAAATTAAATTAGACATTTCAAATGTCAAACTCTTAAATTTATCCTAACCCCATTTTCTGAGGTCAAATATGTAAAAATTTCAGTTTACATCAGCTTTATTTAAATACTTGAAAATATGTTTTATAGGCTTGATATAGTAGACATGATTTATAATCTTTCATCAAGAATACATTTTGTAAAGGCAAATACAAAAAAGTTTGGGTCCCGTGGACTCCCTTTCAGCTGGCCAATCTTGCACATCATCGGCTTTATCATTGTCCTTGACCTTTAGAACATGTGTACCAAATTTGAAAGTTTTATCTCAAAAATTGTGGCTGCTATCGCGATACTACAAACTTGCCGACAGATTTTTTCCATAAAGTTATGTTTTTTTATTATAATTCGTCGAGATTCGTCCAGAAATGCAATAAATTTTTTTTTCCCGAAATTGTACTTTTTTTCTTCTTCATTCATTATGTTTCTTCTGGTGGTACCACATTCACCAAATTTAATGTGTCACCTAAAATGCTGTTGAAAATCTTAACTGCCAAATTTGGAAGTCTCCCATTAGTATTTTTTGAGTTATCCCGGATACACACATACACACATACACACACATCCACACACACGCACACATCCACACACACACACACACACATACACACAACCACACACACACACACACACACACACACACACACACACACACACACACACACACACACACACACACACACACACACACACACACACACACACACACACACACACACACACACACACACACACACACACACACACACACACACACACACACACACACACACACACACACACACACACACACACACACACACACACACACACACACACACACACACACACACACACACACACACACACACACACACACACACACACACACACACACACACACACACACACACACACACACACACACACACACACACACACACACACACACACACACACACACACACACACACACACACACACACACACACACACACACACACACACACACACACACACACACACACACACACACACACACACACACACACACACACACACACACACACACACACACACACACACACACACACACACACACACACACACACACACACACACACACACACACACACACACACACACACACACACACACACACACACACACACACACACACACACACACACACACACACACACACACACACACACACACACACACACACACACACACACACACACACACACACACACACACACACACACACACACACACACACACACACACACACACACACACACACACACACACACACACACACACACACACACACACACACACACACACACACACACACACACACACACACACACACACACACACACACACACACACACACACACACACACACACACACACACACACACACACACACACACACACACACACACACACACACACACACACACACACACACACACACACACACACACACACACACACACACACACACACACACACACACACACACACACACACACACACACACACACACACACACACACACACACACACACACACACACACACACACACACACACACACACACACACACACACACACACACACACACACACACACACACACACACACACACACACACACACACACACACACACACACACACACACACACACACACACACACACACACACACACACACACACACACACACACACACACACACACACACACACACACACACACACACACACACACACACACACACACACACACACACACACACACACACACACACACACACACACACACACACACACACACACACACACACACACACACACACACACACACACACACACACACACACACACACACACACACACACACACACACACACACACACACACACACACACACACACACACACACACACACACACACACACACACACACACACACACACACACACACACACACACACACACACACACACACACACACACACACACACACACACACACACACACACACACACACACACACACACACACACACACACACACACACACACACACACACACACACACACACACACACACACACACACACACACACACACACACACACACACACACACACACACACACACACACACACACACACACACACACACACACACACACACACACACACACACACACACACACACACACACACACACACACACACACAAAGGGGGGGGGGGGGAGGGTAAAAATGTGTGTAACACACACACACACACACACACACACACACACACACACACACACACACACACACACACACACACACACACACACACACACACACACACACACACACACACACACACACACACACACACACACACACACACACACACACACACACACACACACACACACACACACACACACACACACACACACACACACACACACACACACACACACACACACACACACACACACACACACACACACACACACACACACACACACACACACACACACACACACACACACACACACACACACACACACACACACACACACACACACACACACACACACACACACACACACACACACACACACACACACACACACACACACACACACACACACACACACACACACACAGGAACCGAGAGACATCAATCGAAAAATAGTCGGAATGGATTCAGGAGGGTTCAAACCGTATAAATTAATCAAAATCTCGAGGTCGAAAAAAATCACGATTACTATACTTCCTTATATTAGGTATAGGAAAGTAAAAAGAGAAATAGGCAAATATAAAAGTTAAAAAAATATTATATACTTCTTGTAGCTACAATGGCAAAATAAACAAAATACAAACGTTCAGAAAAATACAAACGCATACAAACATAAAAAAAAATATTTTTTTAATCATAATCATCGTCGCTGACTGATTCTACCAATTGGTCAATTCTGCCTATCACTTTCCCATTTACTTAAGTACCTGTCTAAATCGAAAAAGTTTAGTTAAGTCCCCTTAAAGGTTTATTTAGCAGCATCAGCACTACAATACCTTTAAGTTAGTGGGATAGCAAAGATTTGGTTTGTCACGTATCAAATTCGCGAAAGAACGAGGACTTAAACTGCGAGGGATAAAATCCGCAGAGAAGTCTCTATGTGTGTGGCCGGTTAATAATGCTTGAGCAGTTCCATAGTAGAAGTAAAAAAATCTTATAATTTTTTTCTTAACCCATTTTGTCCCAATGGTGCGTTAACGCACCACATATTTTATGATTTTTTTTGTTAAATTCAGTAAATATTTTTGCATATCCATTTATAAATTTTATTATTATCAGTATTAGAGAACTTAGTACCGTACGAACTGTTGATTTTTATTTTAAAACAAAAATTTTATGACACCTCAAAAATCAAGAAAAACGCTGCATAATTTTGTGTCAAAGGTTGAGGTGAATCTAAAACAGTAAAATATTTTATTTTTGGAAAGTATTGTCATTTTTGGTAGGTCTATAATATGTAGATTACATGGTAGAAAAAATACATTTAAAATGTAATATAGATTATGGTTTATTTTTATTAAATAATTACTGGTGCGTGAACGGACCACTGGTTTTATCTATGAAATAAAACCAAGCTATTGCCAATCTCGACAAGTCAGCCTATGTAGCGTAAACAGTCGCCGATTAGTGTGTTGTTTAGTATTTGTTTGTTTCTTGTGCAGTACACGTGATATTTAGTTGAAATCAGTAAAATATGCCGTTTTCGAGGTATTTGACTCAAAGGAAATTAGAAGCGGCTCTGGAGGAGATCGTTACGGATTTGGAGAATAATGATAAATTTCGTATTACTCGTATTTACGTATTTTTATATTTTATAGATACAACTCATTCTAGCCTTGGTCTTAGCGGTGACATTGTCATGAGTCTACTTTCTGTTGTGGATAAGCCAGTGAATCACCAAATTTTTTTCGACAACTTTTTTTCGTCATTCAAAAATAATGGTTATTTTGCCACCGGTACTATCCGCGAAAATAGGACAAATAAGTGTCCAATCGAAAATTGTAAATCATTTAGTAAAAAAGACCACGAGTCCCATATTTCAGCATATGATTCTGAATCAAAAGTTTCTATTGTCCGTTGGCACGATAATTCGGTTGTAACGGTGGCAAGTAATGTTTATAGTGTAGCTTCTGTTCAAAATGTTAAACGTTATAATAGAAAAGAACGAAGAGATGTACAGATACCCCAACCTTATATAATTGCTCAATACAATAAATATATGGGTGGGGTAGATTTACACGACAACGGAATTGCTAATTATAGATGTCAAGTATTTGGGAAAAAATGGTGGTGGCCTTTATTTTGTAATTCATTGGATAGCTTAGTCGTCAACGCATGGAAAATTTATAATGTCAATGAAAAAAAATTTCCCAGGTAGATTTTAAATCTTACGTAGCCTTGCGACTTTTAAAAACTGATAAAACAATAATTGAAAGGAATCTTGCTCCTGCTATAGATGAACTGCATTATGATAATACAGGTCACCTCATGATTTCTCATGCCAATAAAGCACGAAGGAGGTGCAGAATTTGCCATAGCCACACAATTTACATTTGTAATAAATGTAATGTACAGTTACATACTTCATGCTTTGTACAGTATCAGCAAAAATGAAGCCGGGTGTTACCAGTGGTGCGTTCACGCACCATGAAATATTATAATGTTTTTTTTATTAAGTAAAGTTCTATGTAGAAAATAATTTACGCTTAGTTATTTTATGTAAGATTGAAACTTTCTATGATATATTTTCGTTAAAATTATTAGTTATATCTTATGTGCCTCAAAATAATATTTCATGTTTCCACCCAGTGGTTCGTTTACGCATCAGTATTTTTTTTATATACGTTAATTTTTTTAATTTTTTTTGACACAAGGAATGTATTCTTAAGTGTAACAAAATAAATATTTACAAACAAAAATGTTCGTTTTTTGAATTTTTCGATGCTTGGGATACAATGGGTTTTAAATATCATATTCGCTTATTGATCTAATTAATTTAATTCCTTCTAAAATCGCGCAAGTAATTCTGCGTAAGTTAGAGTGTCTTTATTCATAGCGATTATTCAATTAAACTCTAAGCGTGCAGTTCAAGGGCTGACCTTCCGCCGAATTTTAGTATTACCATATATTCATTTTTAATTGTAGTACTTTTACTTAATTTAAATACCAGTGTTCTGTACTAAGTAATTTAATCTTGTACTCCATATATTTGGTGAATCCTCAGTGCGATGTCATAATTTTATGTAAAAATAACAATTCTGTAAAAATCAGATATACAGGGTTTATTTTCGAGTCCAGGAGGTACGATTTATCCAATAACGGCAAATCTGTCTTTCACAATTAGTACCCCTCGTAAATTTCGCGAATTTAAAAGATATCATATTTGCGTTAATATATTCCCCTAAATACATTGTTTAGTTAATTAATGCACCTAAAATACTTCTTGAATAAAAGCGGACTGTCAACAGGACAGTACAGAAGAACACGGCGGAACATCCTTATCCTGTTTTAAGACTATATTCGTTTTAAGTTAAATTAGACAGGAGTGAATAGTGAAAATAGGCAAACTATACCATAATTTTTGTTCATACCATGGCCAGTACAGGTAAATGATTTTGTTATCTCGATTTAAACTTTTGTTATCCCTAGAACGGTCCACCTTTGAACGGATATGGAAGTTTAGATTTTATTGTATGTAAGTAATTTTGGTAGAAATAGAAATAGAAATAAATTGATTAACTATAAATCTTGTTACAAGAACAATATCGGTTTTGTCACAATAAAGGTAAAAGTGTATAAAACAAATTAAAGTTATATAGAAATGTATATAATAGGTAACATACATGAGAACATAAAATACAGAGTAAAACATAAAATTACATAGAATTAAGAAACTCGGTCATGTCATCCCAAGTAACAACTCTAAGATACTTTTGATTTATTTAGGTTTTAAAAGTGCTTTAACATGTTCAATAAAATGATAGTGGTTTTAAAATTATCTTAAGATAAACTAAAAGTTCTTAAAGACCACTGATTCTTATGCAAAGGATTTAATGCACTCTTTAAATTAAAATAAAAAAACTGTTTGCTCCTAATGCCCTATTGATCTTATACTAGTTTTATAATACTCTTGACATTGGCTATTTTAAAACTAATTTGCCTTTTAAAGAATTAAATAGCAAGTTGGTTTTAAAACAATCCATTTTGGAACAAATGGTTTTAATGTAGTTTTATGAAGTATCCTTGATGTAGTCATTAAAACCCATTAAGAAAACTATTTTATCTTGAGCCTATATGCTCAATGAAATTCCACATTAAATCCTAAAACATAGTTTTTACTTTTTAAAGAGTAAATTAAGAATATTTTAAAGTTCAAAGGTTTTAATTTAGTCAATTTGATTAAAAGAAATGCCTGTTGGATTTTTGATGACTTTTTTAAAACTAATTCTACCCCCTCCATAATCGGAGAAAACACGCCATCTGCTTAATAAACTGATTGCTGATTTAGTGAACCAGTGCAGTCCGTGTACCTACTTTATGCATGAATGAAAACTAGAAGACATATTTAAAATGGAAAATATTAGTGACAAGTATTTTAAATTAAAACGAAGTCACTAAATCTAGCAATCACAAAACCGGCACAATTTTAAGGTTAGGATTTCATACGCGCGCCAGATCCCTTTAAATCAATAAGGCCACGAGTTTGAACATATTAAAGCAACTAAGTTTTAAAAGGAAGAGTAAATAAATATCTGGGAGAGTAATTGTACTTAAAGTGGTAAATAAAATTCTATTTTAAGTCTTGTAAGATTTAAAATGTTCTATTAACTTGCAATCAGTTTTTATCTAGACCACGCCATTTTTTATATAAGATACACCCCCGCCATGATGATTATTTTCAATAGCCAAAGAAAAAAATATTATTGAAATATATGCGCTTTACATCCTTTTAAATAACTGAAGGACGGTGTGTCCAAACATGCAATTTAATAAAAAAAATGCATTTGGATGTTTAGATGCAAAATAAAAATTGACGGTATTTTTAAAAAATTGTTTAGATAATAAAAAAACATATTGGTGGCGCTCGAGTTATGTAGAAGTATTTTATTATATTTTGTCAGAAAAGTGCCATCCGTTGGTAATTTTTACCAGAATAGTTTGCATTTGAATATTATTTTTGATCAGCTTTATATGCGTTACGTTTAAAATATTACCACTCTGCCCCATTAGAGACTTACCGTTGTTTTAACTATTTCACGCATAAAGTTGTTCGACTTTAAAACAAAATAAAACCCTTTTAGGATTAATTATAATGATTCTCTAGGCAATTTAGTCTGCTGCAATTTTATTTTAAATGCAAAACGTTTTAATACATAAAGTTAAGGTTGCCTTGAAGAACTCTTTAAGAATATGAAATTAAAACTAAATGGTTTTTAATATAGTTAGTCTTCAAGACCCGTTTAGGATGGGCCCTTTTTGGCTAGAAGCTGCTTTATGGTGATCCTAAGCTTGTCTTGAAGATCATTTGGTTTTATTCGAAGTTTTATTGTATAATTTTAAAGCGTCCTTGGAGATCTTAATAAGAGCATTAGTGTTACCTGGGATAGAATTCAGTCAGAAATATTCAAGTTTATTTCTAAACAACTTGAACGAATTTTCTGATTTTATTTCTAGAGGAAGTTTATTGTATATAACTACCAGCAACATAAGGTGATTTTTTAACACATGTGGGAACTTTTCTCTAAAGCGCTTATTTGTTGCGTCACCTATAGCGTGTAATAGTCGATTTACTTCATCCACTATTTGTAGTGGACACCGTTAACCTTGAAATAAGTTGATAAATATTAAAAATATTTAACAGTTTAGTTAGGGATAGTGACTTTTGTATGTTTTTTCAATTTCTAAAGGTAGGTACTTCTGCAAATATCTATATTAAGTGGTAAAAAATTATTTTCCACAATACGTACTTATACATTTTTAAATAGTTTCTGTATGTTTGTTGTGACGGATTTTTATTAATTTATTTGGTGTGAAAAAAGAGAAACAAAAAATCCATCTTAAAAATTCAAACATAGATAGGTATCTATTTTAAATATTTAATTTGTATATGTTCGTTGTGGTGGTTCGCAATTTGTCCATTTTCTTGGGATCCACCACACGTAAAAAAAATCTTTGAAAAATCGTACTAATTAATAAATTATAATTTTGTGTAGTAATAAGCCAATGCGTAGCATAAAAAGATAAAGAAAAAAAATCTTCAAATATGATTAGTCGGTGACGGTGGCTTAGTCTGTCTCACAGTTTAAAAAAATGAAATGCCCAGTTTTAATTACTAAAAGTATTAACTATTTTTTCCAAAAGGGGGGTTGAAAATTATCCCGAAACGTTAAGAAATTCGTTTTTATGTTTAAAAATATTTTAAGTAGGTAATTAAAACTAGGCATTTTATTTTTCAAAACTGTAAGACAGACTAAGTCACTGACTAATTGGATTGAAGATTTTTCCAAATTTTATTTTTAGCAACGCCGTGGCTTATTTTAACTAGCGTATTTTGCATTGTTTAATTTGTTGTTTTAGAGTGTCTGACGCGCAAAGAAAATTGTCTGGCAATTAGTACAAAAAGCGAAGGTTAGAGAAGGAAACCCGAAAGCCAAAACAAGCTGGTGCTCTGCACAATTATTTACAGGGTAGGTTCGGTAGTACCATTAGTACAAAAACAAATATCTCCAAAAATTCAGATAAAAAGGAAAACACGGAATCATCAGAGAGTGTTGGTGACCAAGACCAATCAATACACGATATTTCTAAACCAACTTTGTCACCAAATGAAAGCAGCCTACCAACTGACACCGCCTTGGCACGTATAGAAGGCACCCTGGCTAGCACTAGTAGCACTCTACCTCTATAAACTGACCCCACCCTACCACCCACGGAATGCATTGTACAAACTTTAGGTACGGATCCAGCATTGTGGCCCAGAATTTTAGGAGATGCCGAAAGAAGTTTTTTAGTACAAGGTCCACCTAAACCTTTCTTTATTTACAAATTTCCTTATGATGGCATTGGTCGAAAATTTAGCGCAAATTACTATTCTCGAATTTTAAAAAATGGAGAGCAAGTTATAAGAGACTGGCTAGTGTACTACACCTCAAAAAACTGCATATATTGCTTTTGCTGCAAAATTTATGGCTGTGTGTCAAGTTCCCTTTCAAAAGAAGGTTTTAAAAGCTGGAAGACATCGTTAAAACGAAATTTTGAAAAATCATATTCAGGCTGAAAAATCCTGGCTAGAACTCAGTCAAAGGTTAAAGTGTTGTAGAACTATAGATGCAGCTACCCAAAGAGTTATTAACGCTGAAACGAATCACTGGTACGAGGTGCTTTTAAGGATTGTAGCAATTACTAAAATACTCGGTAAAAGTTGTTTAGCTTTTCAAGGTACAAGCGACAAGCTCTTTGAGCATAATAACGGCAACTTTTTAAAAATAGTTGAATTGCTATCTGAATTTGACCCCGTCATGGAGAAACACGTGCGTAGAGTGCTTAAAAAAGAGGAAACCAAAGCTCACTATCTTGGAAAAAACATTCAAAACGAGATAATAGACTTGCTTCACGAAAGTGTAAAATCGCATATTATTGCTGAAATAAAAAAAAGCGAAATACTGTTCCATAATATTAGATTGTACTCCTGACGTCAGTAAGATGGAGCAAGTGACCCTGATAATTAGATATGTTTCCATCAATAAGTCTGATTCTGATTCAAACGATGTAGAAATAAAAATCTACTATAGCTTTTTAGGTTTCTTACCTGTGGAAAGATCTACAGGAAGACACCTATATGAAATTATAATTGAAGAGCTTCATGAAATGGGACTTGATGTGCAAGATATAAGAGGGCAGGGATATGATAACGGGGCTAACATGAGGGGCAACAATGCAGGAGTGCAATATAGAATTAGGAATTTAAATCCACGAGCATTCTACGTTACGTGTAGTAGTCATTTGCTCAATCTGGTGGTAAATGGAAAAAGCATCCTTGGAAGCAGAAATTTTTTTCTAATATAGTCCAAAAAATATATTTCTTTTTTTCTTCTACTTGTCTATTGGCAATATTTTTAAAACATGTCCAAGGATTAACATTAAAACCTTTGAATGACACTCGATGGGAAAGCAGGATAGAAGCTTTAACGCCCTTAAGATTTCAACCAAGACATCGATATTTCAATAAGAGACGAAGCTTCGGGTTTGCTAAGTTGCATTAAATAATTTAAATTGTTATGTTCAATCGTCATATGGTATAAAATTTTAAATTGTATTAATCTCACAAGCAAGCTTATGCAAACAAAAGATTTTGATTTGAAAACTGCACTTGATCTTCTAGAGAACTGCAAAAATGTCTTTAAAAATCTTCAATCAGATAAGTCTTTCAATGAAATTATTGTTGACGCAAGAGAATTGGCTGATGAAATTAACATTGAGGCCAATTTTGAATCAACAACGCCGCGACACCGCGTAAGAAGAAAAAAGGCCAACTTTTCATATGATGCAAGGGACGAACCAATCGAAGATCCCAAAGAAAAATACAAAATTGGATTTTTCTTCAATACTATTGATCAACCATTTAACACACTAGATAGTCGATTTGAACAACTTAATCACCATAGTAATCATTTTAAATTTCTATATATATATATATATATGATATTGGCTATCGATCTATCATGATTTGAAGGTGTAATTCAATGCAGGTCGGGGTATTTGCCCGCTGAGTAGTTGTTTCCTTCAAATCATATTTAATCACATTAGTTTAGTCCACCTGGGCTAGGGGTTGCCGCTCTCGGTACTTGCTGTGATGCAAGTCGCTATCCGCCACAGAGACATCGAGGATGTCGGTCGGATAGTAGCATTCAGACCATATGAGAAGTTTCATACCTCTCACCACTATTCACTTCACCATAGTTAGTATATAACTAGCAGGTTGGCCACTATCATTTGTCTGTTCCATAACCTATGGCATACTGAAGAGAACAAATAAGTTCGAAATCGATCTATGTCTGGTTAGGAATTGACAAATGATATTGGCTATCGATCTATCATGATTTGAAGGTGTAATTCAATGCAGGTCGGGGTATTTGCCCGCTGAGTAGTTGTTTCCTTCAAATCATATTTAATCACATTAGTTTAGTCCACCTGGGCTAGGGGTCGCCGCTCTCGGTACTTGCTGTGATGCAAGTCGCTATCCGCCACAGAGACATCGAGGATGTCGGTCGGATAGTAGCATTCAGACCATATGAGAAGTTTCATACCTCTCACCACTATTCACTTCACCATAGTTAGTATATAACTAGCAGGTTGGCCACTATCATTTGTCTGTTCCATAACCTATGGCATACTGAAGAGAACAAATAAGTTCGAAATCGATCTATGTCTGGTTAGGAATTGACAAATGATATTGGCTATCGATCTATCATGATTTGAAGGTGTAATTCAATGCAGGTCGGGGTATTTGCCCGCTGAGTAGTTGTTTCCTTCAAATCATATTTAATCATATATATATATATATATATATATATATATATATATATATATATATATATATATATATATATATATATATATATATATATATATATATATATATATATATATATATATATATATATATATATATATATATATAAAGAAAAAAAAATGAGATTTACTCGGGGATCATTACATTACAGTAAAAGAAAAGTTAAATTATTGGGTATGCCCGCATAGAAAGTAGCTAACCGTGGACACGTGTTTCGACCTTACGGCACTCATCAGCACGGTGAGAAAAAAGTTGAAAGGATGGGCTCAACTTGTTAGAAGACACAAATGGAAACACCACTGACAGGTATGCGGGCATACCCAATAATTTAACTTTTCTTTTTACTGTAATGTAATGATCCCGCGAGTAAATCTCATTTTTTTTCTTTTTTTTATATTCCTGGGTAGGAAACTCCACGCAGGCAGCATACAGTTGCCTCCGTGGCGATGTTGGTCGATCCCGAATACTGGGAACGTCCAATTGAAGCCACAAATGTGCCCTGGCTACCTGTCAGTGGTGTTTCCATTTGTGTCTTCTAACAAGTTGAGCCCATCCTTTCAACTTTTTTTCTCACCGTGCTGATGAGTACCGTAAGGTCGAAACACGTGTCCACGGTTAGCTACTTTCTATGCGGGCATACCCAATAATTTAACTTTTCTTATATATATATATATATATATATATATATATATATATATATATATATATATATATATATATATATATATATATATATATATATATATATATATATATATATAGATTTGAAAACCATACATAAAAAGACACTGATAAATATTTGCAAAGATTTGGAAAATATTATGTCTGATGGTGAATCAGCTGACATTAACGGTCTAGAATTAGTAGAGGAAATTTCTGCAGTTTGTGCACTATTGGGCAAAAAAAGAAAGTCCAAGTAATGGTCTTAAAATAATAACAATGCTAAATTTTGCTCTAAATCTTAGTATTGCCTTAAGAATACTACTGACTATTCCAATATCAGTAGCAAGTGGAGAAAGAAGTCTTTCCAAATTAAAATTAATCAAAACCTTTTTCCGCTCAACTACTACGAAAAATGTACTAAACGACTTGGCCATTTTAGCAATTGAACAAGAAATTGCTGATCAAATAAACTTAAAAGAGATAATAAAAAAATTTGCAGAATTAAAAGTGAGAGAAAAAAATATTCTTCTGATTATAGCTCAAACAAACAATTTATTATTGTGGTTCTATATATCTACCTTTTGTTTTCTATTTAGGTTTTAGGTATAAGTGAGAAAAAACTCTAACTCGTAATAGCGGTAAAATTGCACCCTGTATGTTTAAAACTAAGTAAATATTTTTAAAATATAACAACTAGGTATCTATAGGTACTGCAACTCTATTTTATTTTAATTTATACTGTTTTGTACCAAATGTTAAGTTTTAATACTTGTTTCTTTTTAAATATACGTTTTTAATGCAAATTAAAACCATCTTTTATTAAGAAAAAAATAACTTTAATAGGGGTGGCAATTTGTTTTTTGTCCGAGGCGACGTAAACGCCAAAGTGGTCCCTGAAAGATTGTAAAATAATCGTCTTATTTATATTAACGATTTTTAACGCACACGCTAATTTTCAATTGGAGAATACATTTTAACGTTCATTTACGATAATTTAGGGCATGGTTAAATTTAGTATATGCAGAATTACCACTTATATGTCATACGTTTTCATGGTTAGTTTTATAACTTTCAATCTCCTTTTCTTCAAAAATTTTTCTATGTAAGATGTCAATATTGTTTTTCTTTGACAACTGATGTGTCAAAATCAAGAAAAAATAAGGAGTTGCCATTTAAAAATATTTCGAAGACGTTGTTATTTGAAAACAAATGATGGTCGGAAATTGAATTTGATATAAAAATGTGTATTTTTATAAAATAAAATCGATCTGTCCGGGGATTTTTCCAAAAGAAATTCAATGAATTTGCTCCGCACTTTAGTGGCTCATTGTATGTATAGATACAAATAATTTTTGATTTGAAATGAAAAAATTGATCGATATGAAAACTAAAGTCCTAAACTGAAATGTTTTAATTAACTAAGCAAATTTTCAATTCCAGATTCAGAGAATTTGCTGAACCTGGGAGAAGACTCAACACAAAAATTAACTTCAATCCAAGAATTTTACACAGGTACCAAGATCTTAATTACCGGCGGTACTGGATTTTTCGGGAATATCCTCATAGATAAACTTTTAAGGTCTTGTACCACTATTTCTACAATTTACCTTCTAGTCAGGAGCAAAAAGGGAAAAGATGTGCAAACCAGATTAAACGAATTATTTGAAGACGTTGTTTTTGAAAGATTGAGAAATGAATATCCAGACTTTCGAGAGAAGTTAGTTATAATTGAAGGAAACTGTGCATTACCAGATTTGGGGCTGTGCGTTCAAGATAAGAGCATGCTGAGGGATGAGGTATTTGACATATCTATTATTTTGTTGATTGTACCACTCGTGATATCGATTGCATAGTGGCAATACCACGTATCAATAAAATCGCAACTTTTCAGGACAAGGAAAAAACATTATATTTTTTGTTTTAAAGTTTCAGTTCAGTTAAAATTTTGTATTACGTACTTTTAAATAATTTTACCTATGGGTACATAAATATAAGTCCACAAATAATTATAAGCTATTTATAAAGTTTGTTACGTGGTATTATAGCAACAAAATTTGGTTGTTACGAGTTATCAAATTAAGAATTAAAGAACACATTATTTTCATTAGAAACAAACAAAGCTAACTCTAACATTCGCTTTCTTCTGGAATTCATATTTCGGAAAGTAATAAAAACCCCTTTCAATGATATTGTTAAACACCGATATAATCATAATAATAATACGTATCATCTAAATTTTTAATTTGTAATAACAACACGTATCAAGAATCACCAGAATAATCGTATTCTTTCTATTTAAATATTAGAATTTAATGGAAAATGTACCTTCTAATATTAAATATATGTAATATAGTTTATGTATTAAGTAGATCCATAGTTAATTAAACAACTTACCTGATTATTTACAGAAAAGCTGCTAAAACCGGTAGAGCATAAACTTCCATAATAAACATACAGCTGATTGATGATACATGTTATTAAAAATCGGTAGCGAAAAACTTTCAAAATATTGGTTCCTATTGGCTAAAATGTTATTTGAAATTCACTAGAACATGCAAAAGTTAATCTTTAATAGAACTGTACATAAATCTTAATACCGCTAAAAACGATGATACGTGGTATTGCCACTAGGCCATCGATATAATATTTCCCTATACCATCACGTGATTAATAAGCAGAGGTCGGATTTACCAATCGGATATGACCTAAAACTAGGGTTGGCTTTAGATGGTTATGTATCAGATTTGCATCAATATATAAAATGATATCTTACCTTATTTTTTTAGTGAATTCTGTATTATCCAATGTTGATGAAGTCAGTTTATTATAGACACTCACTCGAAGAGAACTGGAGGTATCGGGGAATGTACTTAACACAAAACTAACACACAAAAGTATATTTCACTGCCGGTTACAAGAAAAAAAATATATTACTAATATCTGTTCTAAATGTTTTGGAGTTAAACTTTGGCGCCTTTCGTTGAAAATCCATTTATATTGCGAGAAGGACTGGGGTATATTTAAAATATGTAAACGCAAAGCCACCACATTCATGCCCGGTGTAGCAAAGTCTACTTCTTTGCCGTTTAAAAAGTCTATTACATTTGTTATCGTAACAAATCCGGGATTTTTTTTTAAACAATTAGAAATTTTGTTTGTACCCTCGCAGCAATTTCTCCCTGCAATTGAAAAATATATTGTCGAGGAACGAATACAACGTTTATTGCATCAACTGTAGTAAATCCTGATGTTGGCTGATATTCAAGGTCCCGTATGATTAGAGGAATTCATGAAAAACTTCCGTGTATGACCTTCAGATATTCTTGAACAGTAACAACTATGTCACACTTTCGTTGGTACAGCTGTAGTCTACTATTTCCAACATTTTGAAAGCGTAAAATTGTTTAAATTCTCAAAAAACCGAAGCTATAGGACGAAACCAGGCATTATTTCAAGTACCAGACCTCAAACACAGTTACGTACTATACATGAGCGGTTCTAAATTTTAATTCAAGCACTTACGAAACTAGAATTTATTGCACACTACTGTAGAGAAATTTGTAAATATTATCCATAATGTGCAGAATTAATCGGACCGCGTTGTAGTATTGCTGTTAAAATTAAATTACATCATGTGTTAACTAACATTTTAAAATTTTACACGCGTATCTAGATATGCCGTGGAGGAACTATCTTAAAATTGCACCGCTGACATCTGCGTAGATTGTCCCTTTTCTTTATACGAAGTGATGTATCGCACAAATCGTTCCAATCTGAATGTTGTCCACGCAGAACAAATTCTGATAATATCAATCTATACTAATGCCATGAACACAGTACTAGAGGTTTTATGAAATGTAAAGACACACAAGATATATATTTTAATTGTTCCGTACAAATAATTGTTTTTGTCTCTTACCCCATGTGCCGGCCATGCATACACGGGAATTGTTCGGTGTCTATATGTTTTCACGTTGGGTTATGATTCTTACCTTAGTAATTTCCTCGGCCTATCTTATTGACAGAATTTGATGATAATCTTTAATATATCAGACCAAATTATTAGCCATTTAAGCAGGCGCAACACATGACATAATTTTAATCAGTTTTTCTCACGTTAGGTAAACATCGTCTTTCATATGGCAGCTACTGTACGCTTTGATGAGAAAATAAAAACTGCGGTTGCTATCAACATTCGTGCCACGAGAGACCTTCTAACACTTGCTCATCAAATGCCTAAGCTCAAGTCCTTTATACATGTCTCTACAGTTTACTCCAATTGTGATAAAGAGGTTATCGAAGAAAAATTGTATCCAGCTGCACTAGATTACAACTGTCTAATTAGGATGACCGAAAGTGTACCGGAAAAAATTTTGGAGAAGATAACACCAGCGTAAGTAATTATAGTTCAATACAAATTTTTAATTTACATTGTGAATATTTATAGTAGTCCAGTATCCGGGTACTTTAACTTAGAAAAATATATTAAATTAAGTATGGATTTTTTTTTACATAATGATAACGTTTTGTGTAACAATCACTTGCAATTATTTCTTTTATCCACGTCGATTAAATAATATATCTACTCCTCAAGGATAATTTAATCCATTATTCACTGTAGTGAATAATGAGTTCATTATTCACAGGTTTTGAAATTTATTACTAAAATTACATCGAATATGCCATAACATGTCAGTCAAAATGCGGAATTGTTATTAGATTTGAAAAGTCAAAGTTTGTCAGAATTATCACCATATTTTATCCAAATTGTTATTATTTAATAGTCGTAGTTAATGTACAGTATTCTACTCGCATGTAATGGTTATTATTCACTAGTGTGATTTATGACACTCGCTTACGGCTCATGTCATAAACTTCACCCCCGTGAATAATAGCCATCATTACATGCACGTTGAATAATGTACTACTGTACGAGTATTAGCGTAGGAGCAATTATACCGTGTGTCCCAAATTCGATGCTCACCATTGCAATCTCAGAAACCATAGGAGCTACAAGGTCGGTTAAATGGGATAAGTTTTAGCAAATTTTATGCTGGTTCCAAATCCGTTAAGAATTCACGGCTAACTGAAACCGTTTTTGGGATTTTCCAAAAAAACGAAAATTTTGTGATTTCTCTTTTTTGGCTGTAACCAAGTAATTCTTGTTCAGACAGGTTTTACACTTTCACATTATTAGGGCACTTTTTTGAGACTAATACTTTGGTGTAGAAACTAATATTTGATATTCCTTTGTTTTCAAGATATCCGAGGATAATTTTGTTTTTCTTATGGCAGCCATATTGGATTTTTCATTTTATAGATTGCGCTTAAAAAGAGCTTTCAAATGATGTATCACATGCCGAGGAAAAATTGTTTTTCAAGAGACTTATTTAAGAAAAGTTATCCATAGTAAAACAACATAATAGGCCATGAACAATAAAAAAGTTATTCTGATTTGATGGATATACCTAATACCAACCATTATAAAAAATAACAGTTAATATTAAGGTTACCAGTTTGACATATTTAAATAATTTTAATTTTCTGTTAAAATACTGAACATAATCAATATGGAGAAAATTTTTTGATAATAGCAAATTAACATAATAGAAGAAATGATAGTAAAGAAGTAAGAAGATTTAACAAAACTATTCAATATGACCTCCATTTAGCTAAATACGTTTTTGGTATCTACGCCTAACTGAGCTGATTACTCTTCTGAGAGTATTGGCATTTAATGTGCCGAAAACGTCCCTAACTCTGTCTTCCAAAATATCGATAGTTTTCGGGCTTTCAAAATCATACACTTTATTTTTCACCCTACCCCATAAATAAAAATCAGGAAAAGTTATATCAGGCAAGCGGGGAGGCCACAATACTGGTCCTCTATTTGAAATTATGCGGTTACCAAAATTTTCTTGTAATATCGGTCTAACAATATTAGTATTATGTGCAAGATAGCCATCTTGTTGGAACCAAAATTCGTTTATTTCTTGTTCTGTAAAAATGTGTCTTATCTCGGGTAAAACTTGATTTTCTAGACGTTCACGATAGGCTGCTCCCGTTAAATTATTGTGAAAAATGAATGGACCAATTAAATGACGATCTAAAAATAATATTTAACGAAAGGGTTATTGGCAGATCATAGGAGTAGAATAGGAAGAGAAAAGATAATACCTATCATGTCGCACCAAACATTTAATCCAAATCTAGTTTGGTATCTTCTTTGCGTAGTTACATGCGGATTTTCTGTAGTTCAGTGGTGATAATTGTACTTATTAAAGACTCCACAATTTGTAAAATGACTTTCATCGGTCGATATCTCTCGATTGAAAATCAGGTTGTTCTTTGTATTCCTGATTAAACCAGCGCCAAAATTCAAGTCTTCTACCAAAATCATTTTTGTTTAAAGCTTGTACAATCATAGGTTTGTACAGATGATATTTCCTTTTGTTTTAATGTCTTGTGTACAGTTGTCTTAGAAATATTTGTTTCGCCTGAAATTTGTCACACCGATATGCGGGGAATATTGTTAACAGCTTGGAGAATATTATATGTGCGGTTAACATTATCAATATTACACCGGTCTCTTTTATTATTAAAACTCTCGTAATTTAACAAATTGCTTACAATTCTTCCAAAAACTGTTTTATGTGTTTGTATTCTCTCCGGAAATGTTTCTAGATCGGAAGCCGATGCGTTTTGCGAATTTCAATTTACTTTTGAATAACATTCTAACATTCTTCATTTGAGAATTTGTGCGCCATTTTGCAATAATCACACTCTTGAACAGTATAAGTATTCTTGAACAATTTACAATAATTCCATTATTATTAAGTGAACAACTGTCAACTAACAGTAATGCTTATTATTTGTTTTAAACCACAGCCTTCTAAAGTTATGTGTGAATTTGGTCGTTTTTAGAAAAACATTTTTTCAAATTTTACTAATTACTAACTACTTGCCCTTGATGAAGAGGATTTCTTTGTTAAAATTTTGAACACTTTATTGACAATTTGATGACAAATAAAACCTTAATGATCGAAAAACAAATTAAGTTCCTCTTCTTGGTAAAAAGTTTAAAATATATAGTGGAATGAAAAATAATATTAACTGAAAATTTTTTTTTTAATTATTATTTACTAACTTTTACAAATCTTATCACAGATAAGTATAACATATATCTTTTTAAACAATTATTTTCTCGGCTATTTGCCAAAACGCTGGAACTTGGATTACAAAAAAGATAATATGCACATTATGTTCAGTACAACTGACTCAATAATGTTATTTTTAATTTCAACTATTCTGCCTAGTAAAACCAAAAATAAATAAAACACCAGGTACTCACCAGTTGAACACTCACTTTAAAAAACTTTAAAATACCTACCGACACGTGTTCTGCTTGCATTGCTTCATCAGAGTAGCCAGCACATTTAAAGAATCAAAAGCAACTAAACTTGTAAACCTTAATGTAATAAACATGAATGGCTTCAGAGAACAGAATAATTGAAATTATATAGTGGAAATTCCCCTTAGGGTCGAATAATTTAAAAACAAATTAAGTTCCTCTTCTTGGTAAAAGTTTAAAATATAGAGTGGAATGAAAATTAATATTAACTGAAAATTTTTTTTGCTAATTATTATTTACTAACTTTTACAAATCTTATCACAGATACGTATAAGATTTGTAAAAGTTAGTAAATAATAAGCATATTTAAGTATCCTTCGGTTAGTAAGATATTAAAACATTTTTCGATAAGTCAATCGGTGAAGTTAATAACTCGCCTACTGACTACAACATTTCATTTGTCATTTGTGTCTGTTGTGTTCTTGAGGCTGCATAAATTGGTGTTTTAACGTAGCTGTTACACATCTGACTACAATTAAACTTGAAACGCCGAAAAGTAATTTGAGTTTTGTCTCCTTTTTTAATATAGTGTTACATTATAATTTTTGTGTAAATAAATATTTAGAGTTTATTACAGTCAGTATAAAAGAGATCATATGTTGGCAGAAGATGTAACGAGTTTTTGAGTTTATTCTATAATGTGATGTTTTTACAAATTCCAGCCTTCTGGATAAATTTCCAAATACCTACGCTTATTCAAAGCAGATTGCTGAAAGTGTTTATAGCGAAGAAGGAAATGGTTTGGCAATTGGAATATTCAGGCCATCAGTAGGTAAATATAAATTACGATAAAAATAATATAAACTTTTTGGAGCCCATATTATTCTTGAGAAGTAAATGTTACTTGGGTATGAACTATCTGTAACAAAACCTGTAACCAAAAAATTTGTCGGTAGTACACACAATCGTACCACAAAAATTTAGTGACAATTCGGTATACTGTAACAGCGCTAAGTTTTTAACCGCTTTAATATTATTTATATCATTATAAAAATAAGTTAATTGGGGCCAAATCGGTGGATTTAACTGGACATCAGGTGATTCCCTGTCCACTTAATAAACGATTTGAAAATGAATTATTTCTGTAGTATTTCTAAACTAAATCAATATTGTGGTAAGGTAACCACCTTGTTGAAACCATATCTTGGCCCTGCTATTCAAAATATCAAAATCTTTCAGTGTGCCATCAATAAAAAATAGAGCGATCATATTTCGATGGTTCTCGGGATGGAGTTAATTCTAATTTTGGGTAAAATAAGTTAAGTATATTTGGGTAACAAGAGATGCTATGGGGTAATGGCAGATTTGGAAAAATTTTGTGAAATAATTGTACACGATCTGGTGCTTTAAGAAGAACTTTCTTTACACCAGATATTAATTTATCAGCATTAAGATCGCAGTTGGTTATATAGTACTATCATCTTCGTCGAGGGCGTTGTAGTCGTTTAAAATCAAATAAATTTTCCGTTTACTCTGCCTAATCTGTATTAGATGGCGCATAGTATACAATAATTGAGAGGTTTTATTTTCCTAATACCTGTACTACCGCACAAGAGATGGCGGCGGAAATTAGGGATTGCTGTGACAAACCTACATAGTAGAAAGTAAAATCTCGCGGGGGTGTTAGATCAAAATATATTTTATGCGCTTTATTACTCTTTTTCTGACGGCTGTGACGTCTCAATTCGAGGCGCCATATTATTGCATAGTAAAATGGCGGGCTCTTTGAACCGTACTTCTAAATTAAATTCAGATTTTCAGTTTAAACAAAATCAGTATTTAAAAAGGCAAAGACAATTTTCTTTGGCAGTAATTTGCTTGCCTTTTAAATATCGGTTTTGTGTTTTGGAATATGTATAAATGAAACATGTTTTATGATTTTTATTTATTAACCATAATTATACATATATTATTGTAAGTTCATTTTGGTATTTGATAAAAAAAATTAACAAAAATAAAAAATAATTGTTGTAACTCACAGTAACAAAATATTTACAACAATATTATTTATAGCAGTCGCTTTCCACTAAAGTTTCCGGTTCAAGATTCGCTGGTGTAATTTTGCAAAAGTGATCCGAAGTCTTTCGTTCGCTTAATGTGTATATCCAGCTTTACATGCAACACTAAAAACACAGATTTTAAAAACCACAGATTTTAAAAACCACAAAATACCTACTGAAAAATTAGGACTTACATAGTCACTTGTAAATTAACTCGTTAATATTACGTCAACCGTGTCTCAAAAAATTCTTTAAAATTTTTTATAAAATACAGAAAACTCCGTTTGTTTGGTACTTCCTTATGGAAATGGCAAATTGCAACTTATAGTTTCTTAAGAATTCTGCTAAAAACAATATGCCGCTGCTCAATTCTCTACATTCACCATCGCTTGGGCCCAAATTATTTCACTTTTTTTCCATCAACAATCAAATCAACTGAAACATAAAATAACATATATATATATATATATATATATATATATATATATATATATATATATATATATATATATATATATATATATATATATATATATATATATATATATATATATATATATATATATATATATATATATATATATATATATATATATATTCGTTTTCCGGGTATACTCCCGCGTAGGTGATAGGCCCCGAGAGGGACCGTGGTTGTCTGAACGACGTTTCGGCAGAATCTCATCTGCCATCTTCAGGTTCTAACCGATAACTGCTTACTGCGGCTTCTGGTTACTCGAACTGAAATTGAAATTGATTTCAGTTCGAGTAACCAGAAGCCAGCAGTAAGCAGTTATCGGTTAGAACTTGAAGATGGCAGATGAGATTCTGCCGAAACGTCGTTCAGACAACCACGGTCCCTCTCAGGGCCTATCACCTACGCGGGAGTATACCCGGAAAACGAATTTAACATTCACCACCCGCGAAAACCTGAAAAACAACATATATATATATATATATATATATATATATATATATATATATATATATATATATATATATATATATATATATATATATATATATATATATATATATATATATATATATATATATATATATATATATTAGCTAAAATAAACAGGATAAGATACAAATATACGACAGTCAGATAGTCACTGAATATTGTTATTAAAGTTATTATAATATAATAAAACAACTAAAGAATTAACAAAGTGACAAATCGTTTGAGTGTGACAGCTGATACCAGTTAGAAATATATAATTTTTTTTATATTAAAGTAATCCTATAAAATTAACTACACATAGAACATAATGAAACATATAATAAAATATCATTTACAATCAGAATCTAATAGCTAAAACACAAACCATGTTAAATAGAATTACGACCGGTGACAACCGCTGGTAACCGATAGTCGTTCGAAAGGGGATATTGCATAGACAAGAATGTTGAAGTATCAGCAATGCTAGTTTCAGAGCAGAGACATGCAAGTTTTACAAAATCACCTTCTTTAATAGTGCTTGGAGCAAACAAAAGTAATTATTTAGTATACGATAAGATGCTTAAATTTTCCTGAAAATTTTTCTACCCCCCAAAATAAGGTACGGTGAACACGAATATGAAGTTTTTTTTCGCCGGAGACAAGCCGTTATGGAGAAATAAAATAAAAAAATTTTGCACTTTCACAGACACCTGTCACTTTTTACACTGGATATATCAAACGATTTGCATTATTTCCCTCACCCCAATAACGCTCTGAATGGTTTAGAGTATAGTATACGTCATTTTTTTATAATAAGAACAATTTTTTTCCTTAGAAAAACAGCTTTGTATTTGGGATAACGCCATTACATGATAAAAATGCAACTAAAATGTATGTGAAATTAGCGTCGCGTTTCAGATAGTGTCTAAAGTGCCTCGCAAACAATTTCCCACTATATTTAACAGTTTCGTAATGACAGGCGATTGGGCGACAAGGTAAAATTTGTTTCATTAGCTTTTATTTATTTATTTATTGCAATTTTTATTTATTTCCTGAATTCTTATTTTCGGTGATTTTCAGAACACGCCCCTGTGAGATACCACAAAACCAATTATACCGACACTATACATCATCAAATGTTCATTGCACATTGTCATATCCTGTGCAAACATTCCTACTACCCTTAAATAAGTTAATAAGATTGCATTCTTCAATAACATTAAGAATTATTCCTTGCTCTATAAATTTTGGGTGGAAAAGGGTGTTTTAAATAGAGTGCTTTTTACATACGATTATGGTTACAATAAAAGGGGTTGGTTTAGCGAATAATTTTAATATGACAAAAGGATGGTTTCATTATAAGGGGTTATTGTAACCATAATCCAATGTAAAAGGCACCCTATTTAAAACGTATCCTTTTCCACCCAAAATTTATAGGGCAAGGAATAATTCGTAATGTTATTGAAGAATGCAATCTTATTAATTTATTTAAGGGTAGTTAGGGATGTTTGTACAAGATTTGTGCAATAATACAACCTAACCTAACCTAATACCTGTTCCTCTCCTTTCCTGGCAAAGATAATTGCTCATACCTTCTCGTTGGTCCTTGCTGAACAATAACATATTTAAAGATATAATCCATTTCTTTAATTACGTTATCGACTAAATGAGCAACTTACCCTAAAAATGATCCGATCTGGTTCTAAACTGAACGCTAGTTATACAATGTCGTATCTTTAGACAACAGAATATAATCGCACCTAACTTCGTGACTATGAATGATTTTACAGCATTTTCCATGCATTTTCTTATTTATAACATGGTTTTTAATGTGTAAAACATTATATTTCTGTACAAAATAAAAGTAACATCGTCTTCTAAGCATTAAAATAGTAAAATTAGTAACAGGGAGTGTTAAATATATCACAATAAAAAGTGACAGATGTGAGTGAAAACGCAATTTTTTTTATTTTTTTTCTCATGAACGGCTTGTCTCCGACGAAAAAAAACTTCATATTCGTGTTCAGCGTACCTCATTTTGGGGGGTAGAAAAATTTTCAGGAAAATTTAAGCATCTTATCGTATACTAAATAATTACCCAAACAAATTTATTCTCTGACCACTGCCAGTGCTCGTCTTTCCCAAGAACTAACAATCACTTTTCCAATATCTCTCCTTTAGGAAATCTAAAACACGTAATTTGTAGAATTTAAAAAAATAACAGATTAAAACTAACTTACCTATGAAAAGTTATCCCTTTAGGTTTAAAACGTTTTACATTAATAACATCCCTCCACCGCACAAGATATTATTTACAAATGTTTTTTACGAAAGTACCAAATACAATTTGCATTTAAATATTTTATTTTCACTACACAAAGTTTTAAAATATCCTATCGTAATAATAGAAAGGCGCAAAAAAATTATATCGCACTATAACCATAGAAAACTAAACCACAGACTCTGTGCCTCGAGTCCGGCGCCCATGATGTCGCCAGATTTTTTGATGCGCAAATGTTCAAGAGTAGGTATTCTCCCTGCTCCATATCTGTTCCAGACCCGTGATAATCAAGCTTTCTACATTCTTCCATCTGTCAGTAAATAGCTGAACTAAAATAATTTAGTTTATTTCCGACTCTTTCCTATCATTTATTTTATAAAGATAAATGTTCCTATTCACCTTTTGCGCAATGCCGCCTATCCAATTAAATTTTAATAAAAACTTTGATGCAGAACCTTTTAATTAATTGAAAATTTAGCCACTCCAAAATTTTAATATGTATTAATAACACTTCAATGTATCTAATGAATACCTTTTCTTCTAAGTGTTTCCTTATAACCGTACAAGGAGCAGTTTGTGCTCTACATAAAATAATTAATATTTTAAAATTTAAATACATTTTCGCAATAAAAAATAATTCATCAGATTCGTTAAATTATCCTTGTTAAATAAACATCGTGTTTCTAAACATTTTTTACTATATTATGTAAGTTATCCTGCACAAAGAAAATGACAAGAGTCTCCATCTAGCGTCAACTTTGAATCGACCCTGCTCTTAAGGTAGCACCCCATAATAGTGTCAGCAATGTTATGAAACCCATGTGATAAGCAAGCTATATGAAGCATATTCTGTATGTTTCCTTCAATATTCTTCCAGCAGCTTTCATATAATTAACTCCATCGTAACAAACATTAATAATTTGTGCCTATTTTCTGCGTATTTGTCGCCCTATCCTGTTGTAGATTTGGGTGTACTACATCCACTATAGTGCTAGAATTTGTAATTTCTAGTGATGTAGAGATGATCGGTTCTATACATTTTCACCCTGTTATTACATACGACTCGACGTTATGCAATATACCGGTGAATCGCATGTATTCTCCCACTTTCTGTTATTCTTAGTTGACCTACATCGCAGGTATCTACGTAAATTCCTAGAATTGTCACAGTGTAGTGCAATTGTAAAATTACCTATTTCATTTTAATTTAATATAGTACGTTTTCCGATAAAACTAGTATACGTATTAGCATTTTAAAATGAAATAAAATTCACTTTATCGTATTGTATAAATTTCTGTTTTTCCATTGTTTGGGAATGTTCCAGTAGATGTTTACAATATAATATTATGTCAGCTTAAAAGCCGTCACTGGAACCGATATCTAGCTCTAATTATAAGATAGTCCACGATAACTTGGCCCGTATATAGCGATAAACCACCAATAACAAATGAAATATGAACGGGAGTATCATTTGACAGGAGGTCAGCTCTACAAAGATCAATCAAGTCTCGGTAAAATGACAGAAGGCGACTTTTCTTCTTTTGTTATGTACTTTTAATTATGACAAACGTCAAATAATTTATACATTAGATTATCTTACAGTTTTTAGTTATGTCACACTAGAGATGCAAATTCAATAATCGATCTTTAGGAGAATCGATCTTTGGAGCTGAAAAAAATCGATTTTTAATCGATTATTTTCCCTTCGATATTTCCACGAATCGATTCCTTTTTATCAAAAATCGGATCGGAAAATCGACATGTTAATAATTTATTGTCAAAATGTCAAACTACGAAGGAAATGCGACTTTTGTTTTGATTTAGTTGGTAGCAAGTAAGCAAGCTCAGCCAGATTGGTATTGTCTGTTGGTAATTTCAATTCGTTGCTTACATTATTATGTTTTTGTTGCCCATTCCTCTTCCCCTCCTTTCCTTCTTTTTAAAATGTTTGGCTGTATTTGTGTAGTTTTTGGATTCTGTCTTGGTAAAATACATGAAAAGAAAACGAAAGTACCTACATGATTCGTAGAATTGTAATATAATAATTACATAATAAAATAATTAAACATTTACCGCGTATTTTAATGCAATATTTGAGGTTATGTTAGTAATAAATAAAATGTATTATTAATACTTATGTAAAAAATGTTTATTTTAGTTTTTGATTGAATTTAAACAGTTTCATTATTGGTATACTAGTCTTACAATAACAACTGCAGCTGATCACGGATTAAAGAATCGATTTTCTAAGGAACGATTTTTTTCGTTTCGATTTTTTGTTGATCGATCTTTTCAGGCAACGATTCAAATCGAATCAAAGATCTATTCTTTTTACAAAAAATCAGCGTCCCTGTGTTACGTACGCTTTGGCCCTTTTTTTTCTATTTATTATTAGAGTGGGCGTTACCTCCCAAATAATATACAGGGTGTCCCAGATTTAAACAGACATACTCTAATGGAAGGTAGAGCACACTCAGCTGAGTTCAAAACACCCCTATACTTACCGTTGAATGTGAACCGTTTTTGAGATACGGGGTGTTTTATGGTTTTTGACCAGAAGTTTAGTCCACCATATTTTTGAAATGACTGCACATATTTAGATAAAATTTGGTATACATATTATACTCTTTTAGGTTAATAAATAGTTTAAGTAATTTTGGAAAAATTCAGGGACCGACCTCCATTTTTTTAATATGGCTCTTAGGGTCATTAATATCACACTGTATATTATTTTTTGGTAAATGTTAGTAAACTTTTAAAAAGCCTATGGACCAGTTTATGAAACAATGTCATAATATTTGATGCAACGTTTATGGTTATTCTTCAATAAATTTTCAAAAGTATTGAAAGACCAAATTTGACATTCTACAAATAACACAATCCAGTTGCTAACATCATTATTTCATTAATTTTAGCTAAATACCCCGCAGAAGAGGTTGTTATTTGTTTTTGTTTTGACAATTAGTGTTTCTAAGCGTTTTTAGTTTAAATGTCATCCAAAATAATACACATTCCATTTCTTTCATGAAAGAAAAATAATGTTAGTGAAGAGGCTTGAATTAACAAGCACAATTTAAAAAAATATTAAACACCTTTTGAGAATAACTTGAAAATATTAAAACAAAAGTTTGCAATTTTATTTTGACAAAATAAATTTATTTAGAACTTTAAATAATTAAAAAATAAAATCAAAAACTGTGCAAATAATTAAAACTATAACAGGTTTTCAAAATGAATGCCCCAGCGTCAATACATTTTCGAGAACGTTTTAATATGTTTTTCACTGACTTATCACTTCCGAGTTATTTCTAATGTTATCACATATAGTAATAATTTTTTCTAAAAGCTGTTCTCGTGTATTGAACTCTTCATTGTACACCTCTGACTTGAGATGACCCCATAAAAAATAATCCAGAGGTGTAAGATCAGGGGACCTCGGTGGCCAGTTTACCGGACCTCTGCGACCAATCCATCTGTTGGTGTAATGCTGGTTCAGATGATCCTGGACCGGTACAGAAAAATGGGGTCCAGCACCATCGTGCTGAAACCACAAACCCCTAGTATTGATGCCTTCTAATAAACTTCACCAGTTAGCCTTTCTTCAAAAATGTGGGGCCCTATTAGATGATTATTGTAAATACCACACCACACATTAATATTAAATCTGTATTGGGAATGTTTCTGAATCACTGCATGTGGATTTTTACTTGCCCAAACATGCTGATTTCTACAGTTGTTAATTCCGTCACGTGTGAATTGGGCTTCATCTGTGAATAGAACTCTCGATATTTTTCTTCCGTGAGCCAAAATCCACCTACAAAATGTTAAGCGGGGAACGTCGTCGCCGTCTTCTAGAGGTTGAACTGTTTCAACATGAAGTGGATACCAATTTTCCTTCTTTAATGTTCGCCATACTCTTGTCTTAGGTACTGCTAACTCATTGCTTATTTTTCTAACACTTATGGATGGATTATTTTCCACAACCTGTAATATTTGCTCTTCTTGTGGAAAAGCTTTGGGAACATGTTCATGCTTTGTCATTGACGGAAATTGTCCATGTTCCCTACTAAATTGGTATACCTCTGAAAACGTTTTATGACACGGCGATTTGGAAAACGCCTTTGATACTCTCTTTTTGCAGCTCTCCCATTTCCGCCGCTAAAGCCATACACAAAAATAATATCCGCATAATCTTCATTACTAAATTGAAATGGCATCTTAAAATTTTTAGTTTTATAACTGGTTTTTTATCATTTATTCTAATAATTACTAAGAGCGAACAGCAATTCTTATTTGTAAAATTACACATTTGACATGTGCCTACTTGGGATTTTTAATGCATCAATGTCATGTGTTAATCGCATCGTTTTATTACTTATTTTTTATTCGTGAAATAAGTGGAATGTGCTTTATTTTGGACGGAAAACACTGAATGTCAAAACAAAAACAAATAACAACCTCTTCTGCGTGGTATTTAGCTAAAATTAATAAAATAATGATGTTAGCAACTGGATTGTGTCAAATTTGGTCTTTCAATACTTTTGAAAATTTATTGAAGAATAACCATAAACGTGCCATCAAATATTATGACATTATTTCATAAACTGGTCCATAGGCTTTTTAAAAGTTTACTAACATTTACCAAAAAAATAATATACAGTGTGATGTTAATGACCCTAAGAGCCATATTAAAAAAAATGGAGGTTAGTCCTGGAATTTTTCCAAAATTACTTAAGCTATTTATTAATCTAAAAGAGTATAATATGTATACCAAATTTTATCTAAATATGTGCAGTCATTTCAAAAATATGGCGGACTAAAGTTCTGGTCAAAAACCATAAAACACCCTGTATCTCAAAAACGGTTCACATTCAACGGTAAGTATAGGGGTGTTTTAAACTCAGCTGAGTGTGCTCTACCTTCCACTAGAGTATGGCCGTTTAAATCTGGGATACCCTGTATAATGTAATTGTTGTTTCTCAATGGTCTATTTGTTTTTAGTTGTCTCAACCTATAAAGAACCAATAGCGGGATGGATTAACAACTTCTATGGAGCCACAGGAGTTACAGCTGGCGCTTATTCCGGTATTTTAAGGGCCCTCTATTGTGATCCGAAATGTAATGCAAACATAGTTCCCGTAGATATATGCGTGAATTCCATAATAGCCACTGCATGGGAGGTTGGAAATACTTTCAAAGAGGCCAAGGAAAAAAATGGAAATTATGAAATACCTATTTATAACTATGAAAGTAGTAACGATCAGGTAAAATCAGGTAACATTTATAATAACGATAATGATATAAAATTGAGAGATCGAACGTAGGATTTTCTAGATATGAAAAATGTGTATACATATTTCTTTGCCTTTTTTTATATTTTCCCTACCACCTTTTACCTTAGAAACCAAGCATTCTTGAATGTTACTAAAAATATTTTAAAAATAAAATTGAAGTAGGTTTCCTCTTCTTGGTAAAAGTTTAAAATATAGAGTGGAATGAAAAACTAATAACGCTGAAAAAATTTTTTGCTTTATTATGTACTGATTTTACAAAACTTATCATAGATAAGTACAACATATATCTTTTTAAACACTTATTTTCCCGACTATTTGCCAAAACGCTGAAACCTCTGACACCATCAATGTTTATTACATTAGGGTTTACTAGTATTCAGTTTCTTTGCACCCTTTAAGTGAGCTGTCCAGAAGACGCTAAAAGCAGAAACACGTGTCGGCAGATGTTTTAAAGTTTTTAAAGTGATTGTTCAACTGGTGAGTACCTTTCGTTTTATTTATTTTTGGTTTTACCGAATAGAATATTTGGAATTAAAAATAACATTATTGAGTCAGTCACACTGAACATAATGTGCATATTATCTTTTTTTGCAATCCAAGTTTCAGCCTTTTGGCAAATAGCCGGGAAAATAATTGTTTAAAAAGATATATGTTGTACTTATCTATGATAAGTTTTGTAAAAGTAGTAAATAATAATTAGCAAACAAATTTTCAGCGTTATTATTTTCTCATTCCACTCTACAAAAATATTTGCTCAAAATAAGTTTTTCTACAAGAAGTCAAATGATTTTAATACACTCTTCATAACAAATATTTCCTACCTGTCTATTTATACTTAAAGATATGTAAAGTTTATTTCAAACTTATTTCCAACATAAAAAAGTCGGCTTCTTTGATGGCGGTAAAAGGGATCAAAGAAGCCGACGTTTTTATGTTGCAAATAAGTTTGTAATAAACTATATATTTTTTTAGCCAATAAACTGGGAACAATTTATGTCCATCTGCACACGCATAGGCTGGCAATATCCTTCTGCAAAAATGATATGGTTTTACAGCTTTTATTTATATAGGTCTTATTACATCTACCTGCTAGTGGTACTTTTTAAACACTTCATACCAGCCATTGTTTTTGATGCAGTTTCATTCTGTATAGGAAAATCACCAAGGTAAGATTTCCATTTAATATGCAGTCTGCTTTTGTTATTCACCGAGGCAATAAATTTACTAAACATGTAAAATTCCCAAAGATTTGCTGAAGATTTAAACTGCATTTGCAAGTTTAATTATGTTCTCGTTACGTTTTTGCCTCTTCCCCTAAATTCAGCCTCAGCAACGTGGCAATATAAACTTTTCATATATAAAGATACTGCTAGTTGTGTGTATTGTTCAATATGTTTGGAGTAAACTACTAAATGTTTTCAAATGCAACTTTACAGTAACTTTGTATTAAATTACACAGTGAATCGATTACTTTTTTTATTGTGAAGTGCATGAAAATCAGCAATTTTTCACCATATTGCCATCTTGTACACGCACGGCCTACTACGATTTCTTTATACCACCAAAATTCGAGAAACAATTTTAGCGATCTTCTTATCCAAAATTTTACACCATGACATAAATTAGAACCTCTCAAAATGCCTTTGTACATAATTTACAAAAAAATGTCAAATGGCATTTTTTTTGTTAAGGGGAAAAAGTGGGCAAAAACCATCAAAATATGTAACAAAATAAGCTCAGTATGCCTTGGAAAGAAACATTCGACTGTCGAATAGAGAAAATATGTCTTGTTATTAAAAAATAAATCGGGAATTCAACGAATTTTTAATTTTTTTTAAAGTAGTTATACATTTTCAACGCAACAATCTTAATTAACGTTTCCAAAGAAATTAAGTGTGCCTTGATAAATTTTACATTAAAATATATTTTTTTTCTCCCATCACGTCGCCAACTTTTTGGAGATTTGGTCTGACATTAGCATTAATTGTCCACTGTTCAATCCATGTTAGCCTCTGTCTGTATTTTAATACGAGTTATGACTAGACAGCGAACAATTTTCGTGAGTACAGGGACGGCACATAGGGTAAGAGACAATAATAATCATTTGTACAGAACAATTAAAATACACACCTTGAATGTCTTATCTTTTCATGAAGCTTCCTGTACTGTATTCAAGTTCGAAACCGGTCTATGTTTAGTGAGGAATTGACAAATGATTTTATCTACCAAAACTAGACTTGCAGGTTTAATTCAATGCAGGTCGGGGCTTTTGTCCGTTGGGTAGTTGTTTCTTGTAAGTCTTATTCAGGACATAGTTGTTATTATTTATTTTGATCCTCGCGCCGTCTACACTCTGCCACGTTTGCAGGTAAACTGAATGGGTACATTTTTAGGAATAAATAAAAAGATCCCCATAACGTTTTACCCTTTTGGTGGTTAACAATGAACACATCATTTTTTCAAATTTTTTCTGCTGAGAGCTTAATGTATTTAAGGTGCTCTATCCCGATTTCCCAAAATTTTGCAGATTACTTTTGGGACACCCTGTGTATTTATAATTCGACTTTCATTAGTTCCATAACATGTATTTGTTCTTACAGAATGGTGAGGCTGTATTTAAATATTCACAAGTTTTCATCGGTGATATCTTATTTTTGCACACATAATTGGACAATAAAATTTGAAAACGTTCGAAAACTTATCAACAAAATGTCAGTGGAAGACAGAAAAATATTCTTTAGCGATCTGAAAGAATTAAACTGGGACAATTTTTTACATACGTACATGATAGGAAATAGGATCTATTTATTGAAAGATCCTATGGAAACTCTTCCAGAAGGCCTTAAGAGATTTAACAGGTAAAATATGAAATCTTATTTTTTGAATAAACATTTGTAGAATAGTGTATAATTTAAGCATTAACTAATTCAGCTGCGTCCAAACCACAAATTTAAAGTATACATTCTGTGGTCCAAACGGAACCTGGTATTACTCCTAACCATCAAACTTTGCGAATGGTGGAATGACATCGCATGCTTTAATTCACTCAAATCGTAAAGGACATGACACGGAATATAAGGGTTCTTGGGATTCCACAGATTTCGTAAAAATTTAGTATTTCATTCCATTAATATGACTGAGTAAATTCTATGAATTACAAATTTCTGTGATGATCCTGTTAGAAGTTATATAGCATATAACTTACAAACCTTGTGCATTACAATAAAATACTAGGATCTGTTTTTTTTCTTTCCACACCAAAATTAATTGTTTCCATGGTTACGCTTTTATAGATAAGATCATGATAATATAGATAAGGTGATTATACTTCGTTGTTTGGATCTTTGCATGTACGTCACAATCACAAGTTGTATGAAGTAAATAAATTGAAGGTGAACTTTACTTTTGAGCAGTAACGTGTACGTGAGAACCGTATTTTTTTATACATTTCAACACTGAGATAGGGCATACCCTAAATTTCACCGGCCGCCGCTGAGTACTTGCCAATGCTCAAAGGTAATTTTCAAGTTATGTGATTCATACACAGCTACCAGTATAATGTCAAAAATATAACATATTATGACGCCGCAGAATCAAGTGACAAACAAGTTGGTCAATGAAGCTGAGACATAGGTTCATAATCGTGTCTTTGTTTCACCAATTATTAACTTAACGGTCAGATGTCTTAGCCTACCTAAACATACTTACGTATCTCTATATTTGCTTATGCTATAAATTCATTGCTGCGGACACAGGTCGTAAATAAATTGATACACACGCAAAAATCCAAACAACAAAGTATATATTATTTTTTTAATCAGGTGCTGTTACAGGGACATAATCACCTGCAAATAAAACCTTTGGTGAACTGCTACATATGCAATTCACAAAATAGAACCCATAATCTGCGCATAAATGTGGTGGTTGCAGATGACAATATTATTAATAGGAGAAACGAACTCGCTTTTTTACATAGAAAGCGATTTAAATTAAATGAGAGGATATAACTTCAGCCTCCAGAATATGTCTTCCCTGCTATCGTCGAATTATAGAAGTGATTAGGAATGAGGACGATTGATCTGCAATTCATGTGGAGGATTTGGTTAAAAGAACAAACGACAGATGTTTTATATGTTTCCAGAATTTCAGATTTAGGTTATAATTATCCGCGCAGGTTGATGTTTACTTTGAAACCCAAATATTCATTCCGGGAGAGACAAGATGTTGTCTACAACACAACAGAATCCTCGCAGCTTATGCAACTACATGTATACCAAAATTGGTACTGTATGAAAAACTGCATTGTTCGTACGATTACGGAAAATTCGTCCGGCAACCGTATGAGTACAAAAAACATTTTCGTCCTTATATCATACACTATTTTTTATTCTAGTGTAAGAAGAAAATAATGGTTTTTTATTTATTATATTCATTTTAATTAAAAAATCTGATCGTAATCGACTTCAGGTCTCTTTGACACAAACTATTAAGAATATTATGACAGTTTGTTTAATATGTTTATGGTATCCATTACTTTGTTCATAATTGTTTACCGTCCGAAAATTATTTTTCTGAAATCGCTCAAGAATGTCTACTTTCTCGGAGCAATTTCAGATCCCAAAATACGCTATTCTAGTATTTTAGTCCTTTGTTAAGCAACCATCATAAAACAGTACGAGAAAGTTACTTTTCCGACCTAAGCCGGGAATGTAACTTCCGTACAGGTCTTTTTATGTATATTTTGGACAGTAAATAGATACACGCAGACAAACCAACTCACATTAAAAATGCATTTTTTAGTATAAAATAGAACATTAAATTTAATGTCACATTTATTGCAGTCGTTACTAACTCTGGTGGTGGCCCAAACACCTACATCATTATCATCACTATCCATTTTAAATATTTTTTTAATATTTTGTTACCACTTACACGTTTTAAAGCGAAATATGCACTGAATTTGACTTTTATCATAACAATAAATAAAAGTGAGTGTCAAGGAAACGATTTCATAAGCAACGAGGGCTACCGTTTTTAGGCTCACCAGTTGGCGCCATTGGGAAGTAAGGTCCTGTCAAAAAGTTATTGTTATGTGCGGAACAAGTTTTAAGGGTTTATTATAATTATTTCGTACACCAATAAATAAAACAACGTGTTAATTATGCCTCAGTGTTGTGCAGTTCCATTTTGTTCGGAAACAAAAGGCGGACATATGTTTCCGAGAGATAAAACTGGCCTAAAACAGTGGTTGGTAGCGATTCGCAGGGATAAATTTACTTCTTCGAAATATTCGTGTGTTTGTAAGGAACATTTTAATCTTGACGATTATGCGTTACCAAAGGAGTCTACTACAGAAAATCGTAAGTAATAATTATGCACATTCGTTGTTTTCATCATGCTCATGCTTGATATAACCTAACTTTAATGACGTAAGACACCTTAATATTTACAATAATTTCCCTACTGAGCAAGTAAATTACTACTTTCACATTCTGCCATCACTGTGTTAAATATTTTTCAGCTCATTTTAATAAAAATTACTAAAAACTCGCGTTAAAAAGTCATAGTAAACATTAACGTCCAGTGACATGGACCTTACCCTACACTAGCGCCTCTCGTAGTGAATTCAAGCGCGGTAACCCTCATAAGATTGTAATGAAAAAATGCTATGAATTAATAAAAATTCCTTAATTTATAATAATATCGATTGTGATTTCAGAAAAAATAGTACATGTACCTCGTAGTAAAAGCATATTCCCGCACTTTAATGCTTTAACTATTTACATCGTCGCCCGGGAATGTATTGCTTTTACTACTAGATATACAATGTATTATTTTCTACGATTGTTGAAAGTCAAATTTTCTAACTTCAAAATGACTGCGGAAAATGTCACTTTGCTGCACGCCGTGCGGCAAAGAATTTGCCACACGCCTCGATTGCATCTTCTCACACCGGAATAAAAGAGTGTGTTTACCTTAAAAAATTATATTATTTAACTGGTAACAACAATTAACTTCTATAAATGTACATTAACTAAACAGGAATGGCAATTACTTAAGTTAATGCTTGGAAAAACTGGAACATTTAAATTGTTAGAAATGCTAGAAATATTTACATCTGGACCAATGTTTATGGCATTTTCGTTGTCGCTCATTATTTTCTTGGAGACACTTATTTTGTTGTTAACACTATCTTCTATATATGCTTCTGCTGTTGTTGAAGAACGCCACCCACCGTGTCTTTTCAAACTCTTAAAATCCGCTCCAGCATCAACCAAAAGAGTCGTTGACCTTCGGTGAAAGCAGTGCCCAGTAAAACTTTCAGATTTAGTAAGTTTTAAATATTCTGCAATTTTTTTTCACATCTGTCCAAACATGTTTATCCCTACCAATCGAACTGTACACTTGCCATGTTTGTATTAAATGAAGAATCATTTATGTCTTATGGATGCAGGTCTAAGTTGAACATATCGACGATAAAAATCCAACCAATTATCTCCTTTTTTAACCGAAACCGTTTTAGATTTATGAGTTTTAGAATCTGGAATAATTATGAGCAAAAATTCTCAATTGTACTGAATATCATCTATGTATTCATCAACTCCTCTCTTCAGAGGACACCAGCCACTCCAATAATTAACACTACCTAAAATAATGTCTTATTACAACAGATTGAAAACAACTGAAATTTATATTACCTTTAGAAGTAAAAATTTGTCATCAGGAGCGTTAAGTAAAAAAGGATTAATTTGTTCTCTGGTAAATACTTCAGATTTCCTTGCCTTGTATCCTAAAGGTTCTCTTTTTAAAAGGCAATTAGTTTCGGAAACCTCGAAATATCTACATTTTCTTTCAATGACAGAGTGCTTCTGAGCATTGAGTAAATTGACCACATCGTGGAAGATTTCAACGTTTTAGCCTTTTCGGCGAAATAGGCGAGTAGGACCACTTCCACATAAACATTCACCTTCTTTTGACGGCACCAGTTTACGAAAAGAAGTTTTTTCTTCTTATAACGTTCTTTTGATTTACGTGGAAGGAGGTCGGAACTCACAATTTCAACGGGTGCAACAATTTCTGCAGGAAGATCATCGTCTGAAGTCATCACTTCCTCAAAAGCAGCAGATACAAGACAGAACGCGTCAGTTTAGCAAAACAATTTGTTTTGTTTGTTAGTCATGACAACCGTTTGAGCAGTACTTGATCTTTATTATTTTAAATAAAATCAGACAGGCGGCAAATTTAAAATTTTGGAAAGACTTTAAGGGAAAAAAAAATTCACAACCGTAGAAAAAAATAGTATGTAACACACATGTGGCAAACTTCATTGCAAAACTCGTATGATAGAATACTTTCATACATCGTTTTGCAATGAAGCCCTTGCCACACTTGTACTTCAATGTACTATTTTTGGCTGGGAAAAGTAGTCGCCTAGCAACAACAACAACAAATAATATCTGCTATGAAAAGTGATCATCTCTTCAGATGTTTGAACCAAAAAGACGTTATTTTTCAAGTCAATGGAATAAAGAAATAGAATTCCAATAAACAATTACGAAAAATAGCATCTCCGGACCCATGTTCATAAGGTTTTTTTTTCTCTAAAATCGTCCAAGGAAACACATACCGACATCACCTAGGAAACACTCTGTATAGTAAATTAGTCTCAAACTATTAAATTATGCAAAAATTATTATTAAACAATTTTTATTTTCAGATATTTCTGGTATCATCAAATTACAAAGGCAGTGTTAGGAATTTTGCTGTTACGGATATTATGGTCCCTGTTTTCCAAAGTATACAGTGTTATTTACTAATAAGAATCTTGTTTAAATAATTAAATACAGTATATCCCTAAATGATGAGTTAGGTATCTAAAGAAATTCAACTGTGCAATTTTTCCATGTACACAAAATATTTTTAAAAGCTGTCACCATAACAACGAAGACAGCTGCCCCTACTTAGTTAAAATTTCAAATTTAGTTACAAGTAAGATTACAATTTAAACAAGCTATTGCTACGTGCTTAAACCACGAAAATCATTGAACTAAGTAATATAATTTTTAAGATTTAAAGTTAATTTAATCAACCATAAATGTATACTTTAATGTACCGTAACAGTTATTGAGGTATCAAGGGTGTTATAAGGATAATAACGCATCGAGGTCATCAGTGTATTTACCGAGGGAAGCATTGTCATCTGAAATAAAACTTCAAATTACATTACGATACTTAGCTACTGGTGACTCGTTCAGCACCCTTGAACATATGTACAGGGTACCAAAGAGCACAATTTCTAAATTTCTAGTGCCCGTTTTGCGAGCCATATACAAAATTCTACATGTTTATGTGAAGATTCTGGATTCTGAGGAAAACTGACAAACAATCTCTAATGGGTTTGTGTCGAGGTGGAATTTTCCGGGATGTTGCAGAGCGTTCGATGGAAAACATATTCGTATCCCTGGTGGAAATAGTTGCTGCCAATAATCTAATTTAGTCTTGCAGTGTTCTGAAAAACAATTCCAGAAGAATGAGTAAGTCTAAAAAAATTCTGAAACATTCTGAAAAAGTATGAAAAGAACTATGTAAAACTTACTAATCATTTTAAAGACTGCATTTTTACAAGTTTTTGGACTCTTCTAGAATATTTTTTCAGAATTAATCAAATCTTTCATGAAAATTTAGCTAAAGTAAAAGTAAGACTTTTTCAGAGTTAATCAGTAAAATTTAAAACATTTCAGATTTTCGAAAAATTATTTACTGTAGGTTTTCTCATATTTATTACTTCTCGTAAGGAATATAGAAACTTGATAGGAGGGTTATTAGTAAAAAAAAATATTAATGTTTATATTCTATACATTTTTAAATTTTATTTACAGATTTTTTTTGATAATTAATTATATACGGTTAAAATATACGAACTGTTTTTATTAAATAATTTACAAGGCGATAATTATTATTATTATAATATATATAATACAAAGAAATACTTACAAATAAATATTATATAATACAAAATATTTCAAAAACATTTAGGAAATACTTAATAAAATACATATAATTCAAATTATTTCAAAAACATTTAAGAAATACACTTAATAAAATGTTATATAATACAAGTGATTTTAAGAAATATTAACGAAATGCTTTTAAGATAAATATAATATAAACTATTTCAAGAATATTTAATTAAAACTAATAATAAATATATATACCTGGTACAAAATATTTCAAAAACATTTAAGAACTACACGTAATAAAACATACAATACAGTATTAGTACACAATTTATTCTAAAACCATAAGTCTATCGCGTCTAGCACAGACTACACAGAGGTTCTCTGTGGCGTCTAGTCAGTCATAATCAGGGGTTCTGATTGGCCATCCTAAATCGAATGATTCATTGTTGCGCATGCCATCACCCCACTTTCAATTTCACTTCTACGTTCCACGCACAGAGAGGTTCTCTGTGGTTCCACGTATGATGCCAACTTTATCTATGATGACAACAGCTAATGTAGAAGAGGTGCCTTTTGTGTTCGTTTATAAAATAATAGTGTAGTGTTGATTGTTAGGATTATATCGATATAAACAAAAGCACGTATGTCCAATCGAAAATATTGTAAAAAGTACAGATATATCCGGAGTTATGTGAACATTAATAATAATTCATGCCCACTTGTTTTACCAGCAACGGCTTTGGCGGTGCAAGATTTGGAATTTTTGGAAATGAAATGAATGCTGCTACTAATGATAGAAATCAAGAATGCTCTGTGCATCATGATCCAAACGATCCAACTTTATCTGAAATACTTTGTATTATATATATTATAATAATAATAATTATCGTCTTGTAATTATTTAATAAAAACAGTTTGTATATTTTAACCGTATATAATTAATTATCAAAAAAAATCTGTAAATAAAATTTAGAAATGTATAGAATATAAACATTAATATTTTTTTACTAATAACCCTCCTCCTATCAAGTTTTTATATTCCTTACGAGAAGTAATAAATATGATAAAACCTACAGTAAATAATTTTTCGAAAATCTGAAATGTTTTAAATTTTACTGATTAACTCTGAAAAAGTCTTACTTTTACTTTAGCTAAATTTTCATGAAAGATCTGATTAATTCTGAAAAAGTATTCTAGAAGAGTCCAAAAACTTGTAAAAATGCAGTCTTTAAAATGATTAGTAAGTTTTACATAGATCTTTTCATACTTTTTTCAGAATGTTTCAGAATTTTTTAGACTTACTCATTCTTCTGGAATTGTTTTTCAGAACACTGCAAGACTAAATTAGATTATTGGCAGAAACTATTTCCACCAGGGATAAACTGCCCCGCAAACAGCGGAAGTGAAATTCTACAATTACAAAGGCTACTTCAGTACGGTGTTATTTGCCATGGTTGATAGTAACTATGAATTTATATATACATATATATATATATATATATATATATATATATATATATATATATATATATATATATATATATATATATATATATATATATATATATATATTGACATTGGATCAAATGGAAGAATGAATGATTCGAGTATTTTTGGCGCATCGCGTTTGAAGGCAGCTATAGAAGATAACAGCCTGTGCTTTCCAGATTGGGGTGTCATTGTTGGAGATGATGCCTTTCCACTAAAAATGTATTTAATGAAACCTTATTCAAGACATGGCATATCCCAAAGCGAAAGAGTGTTTAATTATCGCCTTTCGAGGGCACGGCGAATAGTTGAAAATGCCTTTGGTATTCTGGCATCTAGGTTTAGAATATTTTTACGAAGTATTGAAGTATGTTTTATATATCAAAAGTTTATTTTTATCAAATAATGTATTCACAATCCTGAAAGTAAAAACTAATTATGTGTAATTCTTAATAAAAAAAATAATCAAACTACAATTTCTTATTATTTCCAAATTTCTTACGTATCTAATAATTTCTAAATTTCTAAAATCTTAAATACTAACAATGAGTATTTGTAAGAATAATTCCAATTGCTTGGGACTAAATATCATCACTATTATTTGTACCAGGTCCAGCTGAATTATTACTGGATTGATTGGTTGTCCATTCTGCTGAATTGGAATCTGGCTGGCTAATAAGGTAAGACACTTGCTGTATACATTCATTTACTGGTGATTGTAAAGGTGACATAGGTGAAATGTAAGGCAACGAGGTATTTGATGAGCGGGAAGACAAGGATTTTTCTCGTTCGTAGTCGATACGCTGCCGCATTAATATGTCTTGAAACATTGATTGGCATTTTAAGGCCCTTTCAAGAGATAACGTACGTAACTGATGCGCAATATTCATGGCGAAGTAATCAAATTCATCTTTTTCTACTGAACTCTTTTTTAATTCTTCTAATTTCTCCATGGCTGTTGAAACATGATCTGGTAGAGCAGTATTTGTCTTCCTTTTTAGGATTTTGTTTATTTCGTGCTATATTAGATGTTGTTTGTAAAGGTGCTTGTATAGATATTCCCTGACTAGGCTCACTATTTTCTCCTAGATATTGGGAAGACTCATCCAAATGCACTTCTGTTGAACCCTGTAACAAGAATTTTCTTATTATATTTCACCATAACATTCATAAATATTTTTCTTACCATATTGTTAGAAGAGCCTCTACCAGAACAGTAGCCCAGGAACGTAGCTGCTTCGTTAAACCAAATAAGTCGTGGTTTAAATAATGCATCTGGCAATGTCCCGGATTTATTATGCTTTTTGATTTTATTTTTTTCCAAATTGTAAGTGTCCCTAACAGATTTAATTTTTTCCTTTATCAATTTTCATCTCGAAAATTCCACAATACTTCACATTCTTTATACAAACTCACGAATTTAACGGTATCTTTTTTCGGTCCAGCTGTTCGTTGGCGCCATTTTAATCCCTCGACTATTATATAAAAGTACAAATGCATTCAACTTTACTAGTGCTAGTAGAATAAGCGCAATACTAGCGCTTGTCACAGTTTACATCATGCTTGTAACCTGCTAGTCAATTAGCACTAGTTTACTGGTATTAGTGAACTAGCATAATGTCAACGCCGATTAAAAGAGATTAATAATCAAAATTAAAGACTGTAACTATGCAACACATTTTGTTTGTCAATAACGCCATCACCATTTAGTTGTTTTGTGTTGTGTTTTGGTGAAAATGTTAATGCGTTATAAATTTATAATGCCCTAGGGCGTTATTTCTGTATCTCAAAATAGAGTTATTATTGCAAAATAACAGGCTAGTAGGATATTATAAAAATTAATGTTTAATTTAACTTGAAGCTGTTATCGTTTTAAAATGGCGCACATTCTTACCTAAGCCTGTAATATTATTTTTGATGAAATAGTGCTAATCATGTAAAAATAAATACATTTTATAGAAGCTGTATTTATTTCGTATCTTGTTATATGTCACAAATTTATTTTTAGTTAATTCAAGAGAAATAAAATATTTTTAAAATTATTGTGTACATTTGCATCATCCTCTTTTTCTTGTTATTTTCACACTTTCTTTGAATATTAAGCCACCATTTTTCAAAATATTTAAGGAAAATTGTTAAATAAACGTGTGTATAAAACAAATAAAACAGAATAAGACAAATTGGCTGTTGATAAAAATTCTCCAAATTCGCACGCCTAAAGGCATGTCGACCTAAAAAAATTTAAGTCTTAATTCAGTCATTTTATTTTTATATTAATTCATTTTTCTTCACCAATTCAACACGATAAACATTTTTAATAGTATACTTTCTGCATTCATGTCTAAATTATAACCAAACGACCATGAATTGAAATATTCAGAAAGTAACAATTAACACACCTCCACCACACCATAGAAGTTGACGATTCTCCGAAAACTAGGACCAACAATTTGCTGCCCAAATGAAGCAAGTTCTAAAACACTGGAAATTTTTGAAGGAAAAACTGTTATTATTATTTTTATACTTTTTAGAATATATATGTATTAATATAAACTTTCTTTTGGCCCTCTTGCAAAATTTAAATTTTCCAATATGGCATGAGACCACCGATTTATGTAATTTATTTTTTTTTTTTAAGAAAATAACAGATTTTTTAATGCTTCATGCAGTGGAAAATTAGGTGGTGTTCCTATTTATTTCTACAGATTGTAAAATTCAACACCATCCTATATTGCAGAGTTTCTTTAATTAGATGATAGATTAGATTACATTTGTGAAAAATTTTATCAAAATTGACATGCTTTCCACTTCTCAAAATTATTCTTTAGAATGTTGCGTACTACATACTGTTATAATGTAGATGTAAATTTTCATACAATTTTTTGTGGTTAGTGAGAGTACGGAATTTTGTACCATGTACTTTGTTTTATCAAAAAAAAGTGTTATTTTAGAACCAGAATGTTTTTTTCTGGAACTCGGTACATTATCATCTCCTTACCGGTATTTCATCTGATACCCAACTGTTTTATAGCCAATTCCACTATACAATCCATATTATACATATACCTAATAATTAATAAGTAGAGTTGGCAAAAATGCGCCGCAGGACATAGGCGTACACATCATAATAAGTGTAATAAAAGAAATTAACTAATAATAAAAGCAATAAACTGTTACAATTTATAACAATATATGCACAACTTACCCTTTTAACTAGCTTGGTTATCACAAACTGGAAAATATCTGTAAAATCTTTGCAGCCATGTATGTTTCTATGGTTGTCTCCCAGAGTAATGTTCGATGTGGTGAAAAAAATATGCTTATATCTTGAAAACGACCGTTCGACATCTATAGATGTAATACAAGCATATTTAAAATAGTCTTTGAACTCACTTAACGGATTTGCAGATGCACCAACAGTACCATCACAAATTTGTCTTAATCTGGTAAAACCGGTGTCTTGCTTTAACACACGTGCGAACTTTTCTCCAACGGGCTCATTTTTTGCGTCACATATAGAGTGTAGCAGTCGATTTACTTCATCCACTATTTGCAGTGACTCCGCTAACGACAACGCACTGTTCTGTAAGTTTTGTATGGCGTCATGTAATCCTTTATAGTTCTTGCGAATAGTTTTTTAAGCTGTTTCAACAGAAATATCCTCGAATTTTGTCTGGCTTTCCTTAATAGCTGCAGCCTTGTCTCGATTGAATTGTAGTATCACAGCATTTATTTGTTGTAAAGATTCAGCATAATAAAAAGCTGTCCTCAACCATGTTCTCCAACGTGTAAGAATCAGCTGTGGTGGTTCGAGAATACTGGGATATTTGCTATGAAAACAGCGAGGACGTTTAGGAGATTTAAGAAACACTTTTTTTGCACTTGCTATTAATGCATCTACCTCTGGAAAACCTTGTCGAATAATTTCTGCCACAAGGTGTAAAGTATGCACTTTACGAGCGTAACATGTACCAATCTACAATAGTGTTCTTGAAGAGAATGGCCTACCAAACGCATTGTCGCGGCACCATCGGTCACAAACATCAACACTAGACTTTTTGACATGTCAAATTTTTCTAACGTCTCCAGCACCACCCGCGTAATTGTTTGGCCAGTACATTCAGTTAGTGTTTCGCTAATATAATGACAGTGGAAATGTCGGTTTAAGAGGTACACGTACTATAACATTTAAAATAGAATTTTTATTACAATCTGTCGTCTCGTCAACACATAACCACAGCAGTATATTTTTTTAGTACACATTTGATCTTATTTACAACGTCTTCGCTTACAGTTGGTACATGGTTACGCAACGTTATGCGACTTGGTAACGTCACCTTGGGATTATATTTATTTCAGAACTCCTGAAATGGTCATCTATTGAGTATGTGCAGCGGAACATTACAGACAATCAGCATTAAGAGTAAATCGAACATAAACTGTATTGTCGAGGGCACGCTATTTTTTTAGTTTTATGTTGCACATAATTTACGTGACGTTTACAATCACGTTTGTCCCAGCACATCAGGTTTGTCTCGCACACCTTACAAACTATTATAGCACCATTGTAGAATAAATCCGGAAATTCACTGATAAATTTATTCACTTTGTCAGCGTATGGCCGTTTTTACCCTTGGGTAGGTCTGATATACTTTATTATTAAATTAATATCAAGAATAAAATACAACAAATAAAATTATCAACAATACAACGAAGAGGAATAAATTGCGTTGTATACACCACGAGGCATAACAATAGACTAAAATCAAATGTTAGTCTTTGCTAAAATAATAAACAAGTCTCGCTTATGTATTTGGGTATTTCTCTACCTGGCACCGTCCATGACTTACGGACCGATTTGCCAACTCTATTGATAAGTAATATCAGATACTGAAATCACCAACAATATAGTGGTATTCTATAAATGTAAATGATTTTGTAAAAACGTAGTTCCACACCAATCGCCATTCAAGTAAGGCTCGATTTTGGATTGAGTCCAAAATTTTTCAAAACTCTGTCAACTTATGTATTCAAGTTCACCTTATTTATTTGTTAATTGAAAAATACAACTGCCTAGATTGAAAACATCCAATTACAGGGCAGGAACTACAACAAAGTTTACTACAAACTTAATTAACAGTGATATAGCTCTATATTGACAAGTGTGGACATTATTTAAATGGAACTAAAGAAATGATAAAAATAGTGACCGGAACATACATTCGAAATGTAACTAGGATAACAACAAAAACGTGAAAAACTAAAAGTAAAGATTTTTATTATATAAAATTGCAAATAAATATATCAACATCATTCATAAAAAAAATCACAATTGTGAGACATAACTTAAAGTCTGGGAAACAAAAGAAGATTTGTTCTAGGAACAGGTAGGTAATAGGGATAAAGTATGATGTGCCGACAAACTTGAGACATGAAAACTTAAACTACTCAGAAGTATTAGACAGTCAATTAAATAATTTATAACTTTGAATAAAAGCGAAACTCATTGATATATTATTCTTGTATTTAAGTCCGTTATATTGAATCTCGATAAAAGATGATCATTTGGAAATCTGAATGTTGAATAAATTCCATCAACTTAGCAGAAAATTTTGGCAATACCCCTCTGGACTGATTCAATAGCTGTTGTATCTAATTCTTATCCAAGATTCCATCATGCATACTCTAGTTTTGATCTTATATAGCAGGGGCGGTCGGTCCATGGAAGCAAGGGAAGCAGTGCTTCCCCTGGGATTATTAAAAAAAACACATAAATAGAACCTAATTATTATTTATCACATATATTAATCATTAAAATTTACTTTTACCCAATTTCAATAGATACGGCCCTGCTTTTCAGCAGCTGATATAATGTTGCACGATAAAACCGTAACGATGACGCACTCGATTAATCGAGCCAACACGAACTCGCGCAACTTCGATATATGTAAGCAGAGACAACTGTCTCTGGTAAGTAGGTAACTTATTGAAATGCGTCCCATCCCCACTTCATAATCTTGATATCTGAGCTGTATAGCATCGTAATACGTTTTATTTTATAGATTTTAATCTCGATTTTAATATCGATTTTAATATTATACTTAATATTAATCTTCCTAAGTATTATTCTCAGCTTTTGTGCTATATTTGTAAAAACTTTTTTGGTGTTTCTAAACCTGTGGTGCGGCGACAAGTGATTTTTAAAACGTTGAATATTAGTGCGCGTGTACGCAGATTTAGAATTACTTATTAAATTTGGAAGCTGGTTCTAGCACTGTGGAAAATATTATTTGCGTTTGTGTGGTGTGCAATTTGTTGAAAAGGGGATTTTCAACATATTCGTTTCAAGATAAACTGGATATTATTAGAAATGGGAAACCAACACCTGATTTAAAATTCTTAAAAACGAAAGTTAAATCATGCTATAGGTACTTTAATATTGAAGTGTACAGTGCTAATCAGTGGTTAAGGGGTTGTGAAAATTTGTGTAAATTGTTTTGTTGGCCATGTGTACTGTTCACAAATGAAAAAGGTGTTTGGAATAAAAATGGCTTTTCAGATTTAAACATTCACAAAGTGATAAAAAGGCATGGTAAGTGTGAAACTCATTTGGGAGCGGTGCTAAAAGAATAAACATTTGGAAAATCACGAATTGAGCATTCATTAGATCAGCAGTTGAAAGAAAGTGTTAAAAGGACTTATTGATATTGTTTGTTTTCTCGGCGAAAATGAACTTAGTTTTAGAGGTCATACTGAATCTCGAAGCGTTGCTAATAGGGGCAATTTTATCAATTTAGTTGATTTATTAGCAAAATACGATACAATTTTAAGTAACCATCTGGAACACTCCACGATATTTCGCGGTACATCAAATCATATTCAAAATGATTTGATTCAGTCGATAAGCAATATTGTTTTAGAAAAGATCAAGCAAGAAATAAAAAAGCTCCTTTTGTTGCAGTTATGTTAGATGAAACAACCGATATTACGAATATTAGTCAGTTGTCAATCGTAGTACGCTACATAAATCCAAATGGGATATTCCAAGACGCTTTTTAGGATTTTTAGACGTAGCAACGCCATGAACGGCCGCAGCTTTATATACTATAGTTTGTCAGATAGTCGATGATCTACAGTGTGGTGCCAAACTTATCGCCCAAAGTTATGATGGGGCCGCTGTAATGGCTGGTGAATTGGGGGGCCTGCAGGCCAAAGTAAAAGAGACTTTTCAGAATGCAATATTTGTACATTGTTTTGCGCATCGATTAAATTTAGTTCTAGCTCAATCTGCAGTGTGTCTTAAAGAGTGCAAAGTGTTTTTTTCAAGTATTAGTGGAATGGCTGCCTTTTTTTCAAAATTATCAAAACGGACACGAGAATAAAAACTTTTTCAAGAAATTTAACCAGTGAAGAGCGGCTTTCAAAATTGTCCCTGTTAACAATAGAAAGTGACTTTGTGAAGATATCAAAAAATTCAAACTTTTACGACGAAGTTATTTCCGACATCGCAAAAAAGGAGAGGCGGATTAAACTACATTGTAAATAGGTAGGTATGTGCATGTTAACTACTTAACAAACTCTCTATTTCGCTGCGGGTTCAATCCTCGCCACCGGCGCTGGCAATGTCGGTGGATATGGTTGTGTGTCTGCGTTTTTTTCATAAGTGTAACCCTCGCCCGTGCAGCTTCGGCTTTGGAATCGGGGGGTTGTCTAATTTTTGTGGTATTTTTATGTTTTATGTTTATTGAGGAGTGGCGGTCCTACAAGTGTACTTTTTTCTAGATGTCATAACTTTGCAGCTTTCGACATTTGTTTTAAAATGAGTATACGGAAGCCACGTCCCTTTTCTTAAAATAATTTTTGCCTCGCTTCGCTCGGGGCCTCGCGCTACCCATCACTCTATATCACAAACTGCTTCCCCTGTATCAAAACTCACCGCACATATAGGCATTAAATAAGAGTATGAGCATTTCTGTGTTATTATTAAATTGTTTGCAATTTTTGAGATAACAGTAATATGGAAACACTCGAAACCAAGTTACTGTTTATAGCGTTTTCTCTTATTTATGTAGGTGAAAAAAAAACGTATGAAACTATTACCAAGTCCTTGCTTGGTCAATTTCTTTACTAATGTACTACGAACAAGTCTGTCAAATGTTTTAGAAAAATCTGTGTAAATGACATCAACACGGCCTGCCATCTAAGTGTTAAGCAATATATTGCGTAATGCATACTAAGCTGCCACAAGTTGATCGACCCGGTGTAAATGGATATATGACTTCATATGACTATACAATATATCATAGTGTACAGCTTCGAACACTTTAGCAAAGTTGCACATGATTACAATAAGGCTATATTTCTCAGTTAGCTGTTTATCGTACCCTTTGAAATTAAGAATGCCTTTAGACATCTTTTATATACAGGGATACATTGAGAACTAAAGCGATAAAGTAAAGATATCGGTTAATGGTTTAGTAAATAAAATGGTCTCGAGGTCTCTGAAGACGAAAGCTGGGGTACCATCTGCGTCCGTGGTGCATTTTGGTTTAAACTTTTTTAAAGTGGCTAACACATAACAATTGATAAGGTATAGGACGACTAAAAATATGTAGCAAAAGCATTCATAATTTCACGCCAATTGTTGGTAGGGGTATTATTGATATATAAAGTTTCCGGAATGTTCATCATTTCCTTTTTTATTAACATGACCAAAAAGGATTAGGATTAGATTTGATTTTTTCTTTAATGTGTATTATGTATAGTAGGAGAAATCACTTTAGTGACGGGATGTGCTACTTTCTCAATGTAGATTTTTGTGCTCAGTTTAGCTAGCAACAATTTAACAATTGCAAAAAAAAGTATTAATATGAAATAGAACTATTGAATTTAAAGTATTGACTACACATACAGTAGTTGCAGTATTAAAGTTCGCTCAATATAAATTGTTACTACCCAGCAAGAACTGCTAGGAAGTATAAGCATATCTTGCCAGGATAGGATGAGTATGGAATATTAAATTAGATAATGAAATTATTTAAAAAGTAACAAGAAAACTTTAAAAACAAAATAAAAACAAGGTATGGCGTGCCTTGAGCCAGACAGTGACGTCACACACCTGGCGCCAGACGTCAAGTAGGGGATCTGCATTACCGACAGTTCGGCCCCCGGGAAATTCAAAATGTGCTGCTGCCACCTAGTGACCAGTAGGGGGAGTTCGGGCCGCATATAAGCATTCCTTACAGTCATACGGAAATAGCAGTATTTCTAGCAATTTCATTGGCCGTTTTAGGGCATGCGCAGTTACATGACATGTAAAAGTGTATTAAATCCTTTTTGAATTGTTTGTCAGCAAGGAACTCGTTAGACGATAGAGAAGATACTCGCCTAGCACGCGGTAGGTCCAGGGTTCGAATCACAAACTTATTTTTTTTTTTAAATAAGTATTTTTTAGTTCGTTAGTAAGATTTTCCTTGCCCTTTATTATAGTTTGTTTATTTTTCTTGCCCTTTATTATAGTTTGTTTATTTTCACGGTGCCGAATTCCCCTTTAAAAATGATATCTGATCTTCGATCGAAGTATCTGATGAGCACGCCATGCCGTGGCCTTGAAACGGCCAATGAAATTGCTAGAAATACTGCCATTTCCGTATGACTGTAAGGAATGCTTATATGCGTTCGGGCCTATCAATTTTCAATTTAAAACGGAATATATTGTGTCCTTTAATCGTGTAACAATATCGAACCATCGATCTCTTGATTGTAAAGGCAATGCTTTACCCGCTAGACCACTAACCAGTTATTTATTGTTTTTAGTATAGACAGCATTTTCTATTTAAACATGTGCAATTAATTTAAATAATCAATTTGTAGCATTAGACATACATGTTATTGTCTATAAGTATGATAATTTGTTATAATTATATTGCGAATGCATTAAGCATTCATTGTAAAAAAGATGCATTGTTTGTAGATATAGGTAATTAGATTACATGCAACTCTCAAAATTATAACAAACAATTATTTTTCTCAATAAATAAACTAAAAATAATATAAAAAAATCTGAAAATCGCTTGACCCTGCAGGCCATCCTTGAAACTTCCCGCTATTTTCGAGTTTAAAGCGCTCAAAAATATACGTATTAGTTAATTTTTGAGCTCTTCGAGCTGAAAATATTATACAAATACATTTTTGAGCTCTACGCTCAGGTGCAAAATCTCGAAGTTATATTAAAAAAAACACTTTTTAACTTCCCGCTAAGAAAAACCCCGATTTTCGAAAATCGAGTTTTTGTCAGATTTCGACGTTTTGAGGTCTTAAGAAGCTATTCTGACTATTGTGTGTGTGCGTGTGTGCGTGTGTGCGCGGTTGTGTGTTTGTGTGTGTGTGTCTGTGTGTGTGTGTGTGTCTTTATTCATAGCGATTATCAATTAAACTCTAAGCAAGAAGTTCAAGGGCTGCCCTTCCGCCGATTTTAGTATTATATTCATTTTGAATTGTATTACTTTACTTAATTTAAATACCAGTGTTCTGTACTAAGTAATTTAATCTTGTACTCCATATATTTGGTGAATCCTCAGTGTGATGTCATAAATTTTATGTAAAAATAACAATTCTGTAAAAATCAGATATACAGGTTTATTTTCGAGTCCAGGAGGTACGATTTATCCAATAACGGCAAATCTGTCTTCCACAATTGGTACCCCTCGTAAATTTCGCGAATTTAAAAGATATCATATTTGCGTTAATATATTCCCCTAGATATATTGTTTAGTTAATTAATGCACCTAAAATACTTCTTGAATAAAAGCGGACTGTCAACAGAACAGTACAGAAGAACACAGCGGAACATCTTTATTCTGTTTTAAGGCTATATTCGTTTTAAGTTAAATTAAACAGGAGTGATTAGTGAAAATCGGTAAACCATACCATAATTTTTGTTCATACCATGGCCAGTACAGGTAAATGATTTTGTTATCTCGATTTAAAGTTTTGTTATCCCTAGAACGGTCTACCTTTGAACGGATATGGAAGTTTAGATTTTATTGTATGTAAGTGATTTTGGTAGAAATAGAAATAGAAATAAATTGATTAACTATAAATCTTGTTACAAGAACAACATCGGTTTTGTCACAATAAAAGTAAAAGTGTATAAAACAAATTAAAGTTATACAGAAATGTGTATAATAGGTAAGATACATGAGAACATAAAATACAGAGTAAAACATAAAATTACATAAAATTAAGAAACTCGGTCATGTCATAGAAACAGTGTTCAGTCAGAAATATTCAAGTTTATTTCTAAACAACTTGACGAATTTTCTGATTTTATTTCTAGAGGAAGTTTATTGTATATATAACTACCAGCAACATAAGGTGATTTTTTATACTTGCTAAGATTAAAATTTTTAATATGTATTTCTTGTGCAGTTCTGGTGGGATAATTGCGAACGCTATTATTAGTACTAAGTTTATGCAAATTTTTGTGTAAGAAACAAGAAATTTTAAATATATAAATGGAAGTAATAGTCATTATTTTTTTTTGTTGTTTAAATGTGGTCCTATATATGATTCTCTATAGCTCAGTTCGGTATGTTTGTGATCAGGATAATTTGTAAACCTATCCATTCAATTAGGTAATTCTGTAGTCCATAAGCCAGTTCATATTCGTGGTGACGCAAGAACTAGAGGATGATAAAGAGGAATTTCCAACGTTTATAAAAAAATACAAAGACTCTTTCAAAAATGTCGCTTTGGATATGTTTACAACATAGTAGCTTACAACTGGATTAATAAGTTTATTGCCAAGTCATTATTTGAAAATTGATTCTGAGACTAATGTGAAAATTTGCAAAGCTTATGTATATTTAAAAATTGGTAGGTACAACTTCATTTCCTGGGCATAGCATTTTTCTCTCCAAAAAGTAAATTACTGTTAAAATATAATTCAGATTTTCTATTTATGTTGAAGTTTTTGCATACAGAATGTCTTTCATAGGATAGTCCAAATTTGAATTAGGCGCAGTCGCCTAAATATAATAATGGGTGCGGTACGAGATTAATATATTTGCCAGAAACTTCGCTCTTTGAAGATGGGTTGGACTTTTGCACGTTTTGAAACAGTGGTGTATACAACATAAAAGGCGCATATCGCAAAATAGTACAAACTTTATTTAAAATGTTTTTTTCGAAAAAATTAATAATTACGAAAATTTACATAAAAATATCTGACGTGAGCAGCACATAACTTTCTAATACCAGTATATATCATCATGATCTAAAAAAATCATTCTATTTAATTCTTCACTTACCTCAATTAAATTTTAATATCGTACCTTGAAATGTTTCATGAAAATTTTTAAATAATTAATTATCAGCGTCATTCAATACTGCCAAAAAAAATTCATGTCATATATTTTAATAATTTTTTGTTATTGACATTGACATTTTTGTAACTAAATTAGACCTTTCAAATGTCTGTTAAATTTATCTTAACCCCATTTTATGAGGCCAAATGTGTAAAATATTTTAGTTTACAACAGCTTTATTTAAGTACTTGGAAAATATATTTTATTCGCTTGATATAGTAGACATGATTTATAATCTTTCATCAAGAATATATTTGTTTTGTAAAGTCAAATACAAAAAAGTTTGGGTCCCAGCTGGCCAATTTTGCTCATTACCGAATTTTTTCATTGTCTTTGGCCTTTAGAACACTTTATCTTAAAAACTGTGGCTGCTATCGCGATACTACAGACATGCAGACAGATTTTTTTCATAAACTTAGGTTTTTTCATTATAATTCGTCGAGATTCGTCCAGAAATGCAATAAAAATGTTTTAATTTTTTTCCCGAAATTGTACCTTTCTTCTTCTTTCATTCATTATGTCTTTTGTGGTGGTACCACATTCACCAAATTTAACGTGTTACCTAAACTATTGTTCACAATCTTAACTGCCACATTTGGGAAGTCTCGCATTAGTATTTTTTGAGTTATCGCGGATACACACACACACACGCGCAAGCACGCACGCACGCACGTACGCACGCACGCGCACACGCACCGACAGACTTCATTCGGAAAATAGTCAAAATGGATTCAGGAGAGTTCATAAATCAATCAAAATCTCGAGATCGAAAAAAAATCACGATGTACTTCCTTATATTAGGTATAAGAAAGTAAAAATGATTTTTTTTTGAAACCTCAAAAACGAGTACGAAACATAAAGTATTATTTGTTCATCTTCTATTCTAAAATCCTCCATAAAGTTTTATTTATTTATGCACAAATTGTTTTTTATAACCCGACTAGATTTGGTTTACGTCATGATCAATCGTAATATAAGTAGATAGTGCATACTGCACAATCGAAGAGTACAGTTAAATAAGAAGTCACAATACTAACGTAGTTTGTCACTAAACACCAAAACACACTGCACTCGACGCGCGTTTCGCCAACCAAGGTGACATCATCTGGAGATGATTAAAACTAACCTTATACTAACAATGTACCCTATTTATATCTAAAATATTGTCACATTTCGGTGAACCGTGACCAACTAACCAATAAAGAAGGCTTAATAGACAATGGACTAGAAAATTAAGACTCGCCATTTTGTGTTGAGCACGATGGTGAGAGTCTTTAGGGATATATCTTAGAGTACTAGTATCTTTTCTGTATTATACATTATGTCATATTCTAACTTATTTTCACTACTTTTAAATATTAATACATCTAAAAATTGTAGTCTAGAGTTTTCAATTTCATATGTGAAATTAACTGATGCGAAACGACTGTTTAATTAGAAACAAAGTTGTCAATATTAGCGAGTTTCGTATCAAACACTGCAAAAAAGTCATCCACATACCTAAGGGGAAATACTCGAATTCTTCATTTGCTTTTGTCTCGAATCTGTTCATGATGACGCTGGCAATGAATGATGACAAAGAGTTACCCATTGGTGTTCCTTCATGTTGTTCGAACAACACTTGGAAACAATGAACAATTGTCAAAGGAGATCAAAATTTCACCTTCCTCTTGCAACTGAATATTTTTTTGTTTTATTAATGAAATCATTGGAATGAATCACAGAGAAACTAGGTGATGCAATAGGTACATTTTCGAACTCCTCTGTTAACAATTTTGATTGGTGGTAAGTCGACGATCCGATTGCTGAAACAATAGGACGTACCTACTTTCCTGGTTTATGTATCTTAGGCAAGCAGTAGAATCTAGGTACGCTTGGGTTAGATACATGTAACCTCCTATTTAAAACTGGAGTAATAAGGTTATTGCAGGACTTAACTTAATAACGCCTTACTCATAGAATAAATATTACATAAATTTAAAACAAGAAAAGCATTCTTCTTTTAAATATACGGATATGTTTAAAAATTTGAGAATATTATACCAGGTATGTCTAAAAAATAATGAAGTTGGTGCTATAAAATTTATTAACAACTGAACTACAAATCAGTAATATTCCCTTCAAAGTAGGAAATAGTGCTCCCATTCCCGGTAGCATTGCTGGAAGTCTTCAACTGAAAGTGCTTTCAGCTAGTCTGTCACAACATTTGGTATGCTATGACAGACATGCTTCAAAAAATGTCGTCAACTTCGATGCGTTAAAGAAGGTACAGGTACAGGTCCTTCGGTTTTCCTTTTATTCGTTCATGAGGTTTTTTGGAACCAGCTTGGCACAAGTTTTCCATATGTGCATTTGGGAACCATTTACCTTGAGATGAACATTACTCCAATCAAGTGGAAACATATTTCGTCGTTTGATGGAAATAACTGATAAAGTTGATGTAGTTGATGTAGTTTTCCACGAAACACCAAAACCCCATAGACTGAACAATATGGTATTTTTGTGTTTAATGGAAAGCTACGTCAGTGTTAAATTCTATAAAAAAAATTATACATATTTTTCCGTATCTAATATTATTAAAATAGTACAAGCAACTCAAAAAATACATACAGAGCGGACGACGAAGTAAATGCGCAACAATATGTGGATACTGCCATTAGGTCTGGGCAAGACATCGATATATCGATTTGGATCGATTTTTTTTAATCGATTCACCGATTCAAACAAATTACTGAATCGAAATATCGATTCAAATCAAAAGATTGCTTCGAAATCATAGACGTTGTATGCCACTGTCACAGTAAACAATAACCAGTAGCTTATCTCTCTGGCGGTCCTTTTGATGCTTCGCTCGACGCTCGGTGACCTCGGCTACATTAAAACAATACCTCGACTGCGTGCTGCGGCGAAGTTTTATGATTTTTCCATAGGCACCATGGATAAAACGCTATCTTAAAATATTATTTTAGTTTTATGTAGTTCATCATTCTATGCATATTATAAGATGTATACAGAGTGTTCTAGGATAAACGATATTCTAAATAGGTGTTTTACTATTGGAGAAACAATCGTAATGGAGTAACATAAATGTATTGCGACGTAGAGGTAATATCTATTGAGTTGAATTAGTATTGTTTTTTAAATTACAATTTTTATTATTATTTCATTGGTAATTTATTGTAGGCTTATGGGCTTGATTTAACGATTGTTCATTTAATGATAAGGTAATAGTAAAATAAAAAATTTAATGATTTTTCTAAATAATTAACCTATATTTCCGACATTTTAAAATTTCTATTAATAAATTTGTTTTGTATATAAACAGAGTTGTATATAAACATTTGCCTTAAATCAGTTAATTAAAATAATTAAAAATACGGAATTATTTTTGTAGAGGTACCTATCGATTAATTATAGTATACCCATCCTATATTGCAATATTTAAATATAAGTAACTCCAAAACGATAGCTTACCTATATCGACATTTAGTAAGAGCACCTTTTTTACGCACACTGGCGTTTCTCTCCGTTACAAATGTGTAAAAAAAGACAAAAAGTGGCGAATATTCACCCCCACCCCTTTTGTAATTACCCCAACAAATCATGATACTTAGATAAAAATTAACAAAATATGTAAAACATTATGAAATTAATAAAAAGTCCAAATTTAATTTTTACAACTTCAGACGTTTCAAATTTATTGGCAAATAACTATGTTGTACTTACCCTCTTTAAAGGATTGTAGCTCCCTTATGAACTGACTTAATACAAATGTCTATATACAAAACCCAACTTATTTTTTATAGTCCTATCACCCCCCCCCCCTTGAAAGAAGGCACTTAATTATGGGACACCCTGTATATGCTTTAACTTTATTTGACCCTTTCACCCTGTAAATGACCCGCAAATAATAGAACCCCAAGATACGTTATGTTAAAAATTATATTGCTTTATATAAATCTAATAACCCGTCGCCGCCGGTCTCAAATTATCAGTGTTGAATAAAAAATATGGATTTACAAAACGGAAGCACCCATATCATTTAAAAAATGACTAAATTTTTCATAAAATGACTAATTTGTAATTCGTCTACAACATACGTATGGCAAAAGAGACGGGTGAGGCGAGCGGTAGCGGATAGATCGCGCAGATGTCGTTACGCCTTAAGTTAATTGAACAGAGATCTCAACGACTCAGCACCTACTATATCGGTTGATAATAGCTGTTTTCTTTCGTTCTGAGTAAACTAATTGAAGTTACCACTTCTGAACGCAATCACTTTTACTGGCGCTCTTTTATCAATGTTCAGTCTCCCCACTCTTCTCATACAACTGATTGCATTCAGAATTCCCTTCACCCCTCGAGCACAAATATTTTTTGCGGTTAGTTCGATTACTTCAATCAGTTATTTACATAACCTAAAATAAGATGAATAATAAGGGTGTTCTTCTGGTGAGTGAACTGAAGTGAATATTTTGTTCATTTTCAGTTTACTCACTTTCGGTACATTCAGTTCGATCAGCACGAAAGAAAACAGCTAATAATATATAGTTGGATACTACTCCAAGCGGGAGTCACGAATTTTAAATGGTAAGAGTAACCAAACTTGTAAGATTTGAGTAAACAATACAACCTTTTATATCCTTTATAATTCTTGATTTATTTATGGTTTTCAGAAATTTCCGGAGCAACGAATGAAGTTTTAAGAGAAAGAGCCGTAGATACATCTGCCGTCTGACCCCCGCCATGCCTAATACAATGCGAAACAAATATCTGAACCAATACCCAGATTAGAGCTCAGGTGGAAAATTGTGCATATCTCTATTTTTATATAATAGAGAATAATAGATACGAAGAAAATGTATATAAATATTTTAAAAGAGGATTTTTAAGCTTTATTTTTTATATGAAACATAAATCAGACATGGGTAATGACTAGCGATATATAAGCAAAAGACTGTACCGGAGCACCATCTTTTCAAGGTGTCGGCTTAAACGCAACATATTGAGTTGTAACGTGGCTTATTCGACCAATCATTAGAGCAAAAAAAGCAAGAGTTAATAGCCAACTACATTTATTCAGAAAAAACAATTTATGACTCTTTTCTCCGGGCGGGGAAGCGAGTAATTAACTAGACAAACTCAAAAAAAACTTAAGACTAAACAAAATAAGAAACATAGACGGCAATCGCGATTTATCTACAAAAATATTAAATCAACATAATTAATTGTTATTAACCGACACCACTTTTTGATTTTAGTCCTCACCAAAATCTCTTTCTAACTTAGACCATTTACTACCGTTAAAAGATGGAAAAACGTGTAGCCACTTCCAACGGTCCTTCATTTCGTTACTCATTAATTACAAGAAAGAGCCAAACATAGTTTATAATTCAAATTCAGAAACACGGACAGATTTGCAAATCATTAAAGTCAGTTAGATAACACAGCCCCACAAAAAAAAAATTTTTTTTCTGACCCAGCAACGAGACGAGTATATCCTTATGTATTTTTGATCGCTGATTCCGAATCCGGGGTCAAAAAAAAGTCGTACACCCCCAAAAAAAAATTTTAGAGCCAAAAAACACTCCCTGAATAGGGTATATGAGATAACGCTCTGAAAATGATGTTATCATTTTAATCAATCGTTTTGTTTAATATTTTCGGGAAAAATTGAATGTATTACGATAAAAATAAAGGTAAATTACAGCGTTCACCCTATCGGTATGAAACGCAGCCCTATAGAGGGTGAGAACCACCCTCATCTCCCACCAAACCAATTGATAACGACAATGACTAAAAAACATTTAAAAATGTTTAAGTTTCGTTAGGTTTGCAATAAACTGACGTAGAATTCACGTAATACCCCAAAACTACCCCTATAGCGTTATGAAAAACAACTCTTAACTTCACATGATAGCAGACTACTGTTGGTCTCTGAAAAGAGACACGAAAGAACAACACAAACGACAGTCAGTAAGAAGATCGTTTGAAAATAAAGTTAAAAGATACCATAAATAAATATAGTTTAAAAAAACTAAAAAACACGCTTTTAAAGCACATCAAACTAAAAAGTGAAAAATAATTATTAATATAAACTGAAAACAATAATGAACGAAAAATACTAGTATTATTGTGAAAAAAGCGTGGGTTGCTCGATATACGAAAAATATGGCACAAAGCTCCCCACGCTTTTTTCACAATAATACTAGTATTTTTCGTTCATTATTGTTTTCAGTTTATATTAATTATTATTTTTCACTATTTAGTTTGATGTGCTTTAAAAGCGTGTTTTTTAGTTTTTTTAAACTATATTTATTTTTCACTTTTTAGTTTGATGTGCTATGAAAGCGTGTTTTTTAGTTGTTTTAAACTATATTTATATTGCTTATTGATGCTGATATTATAACATATTACGATCCAACAGATATTTCTGAAAAAAAAAATATTTTTTTATTTCAGCCGTGGGATTTGAACTCACGCCCGAGGAGTCTGTCGTTTCACGTCGACTGCCTTAGCCCGCTCGACCACCGCGACCTAGCTGACAATCGCGGAATGTACTTACATATTAAGCCTTTGGTCTCACTCAGAGGATACGTGAGGAAAGGACTGGCGATCCTGATCAGGATAATGATATAAACTTATCAAATTATTGTATTGTTACCGGTTCTTCGTAAGTGTACAAAGTTTCAATTAAATTTGTCCGTTTAAAGTGGGTCAAAATCGAATCCAAAGAGTCGGTTACAAACAAACAAACAAACAAGCAAACAAGCAAGCAAGTAAACATACAGGTGAAGCTAATAAAAGCGTGTTAAAAAAAAGATTAAAAAAGAAGAATTAAAAGCTACTAAAGTAAAAGTACTTCTCACCCCCTTTAAGGATGCGTTTTATACCCAAATGGTGTTAAGATTGGTGACAAATGACTGCTAATATCCTAGCCATAAGGATCTCTGCAAATAAGAACATCCATATAATGAAATCGTTATCAAATTTTATGTTTTTTCCTTTCTTTTTTTCTGTAATTGAAGTTAAGGGTTGTTTTTCATAACTCCATAGGGGTAGTTTTGGGGTATTACGTGAATTCTACGTCAGTTTATTGCAAACCTAACGAAACTTAAACATTTTTAGATGTTTTTCAGTCATTGTCGTTATCAATTGGTTTGATGGCAGATGAGAGTGGTTCTCACCCTCTATGAGGGTGCGTTTCATACCGATAGGGTGAATGTTGCAATTTAGGGTGTACGACTTTTTTTGACCCCGGATTCGGAATCAGCGATCAAAAATACATAAGGATATACTCGTCTCATTGCTAGGTCAGAAATTTTTTTTTTTTGTGGGGCTGTGTAATTTATTTTACACTGGCGAGCACTTCCATCTGACACAAGTTAATGTATCATCGTTGCTAGGTACCTAGTTTCTATAATTTAGAATGGGATGAATTTATGTAATTTCAGTTGTCGTGTACGACTCAAATATAACTGTAATTTCTTACTCATTTCCTCTGCAAAATATGAACGACCTGGGCCTTGTAACACATACTTGACCTCACAAACTTTAAAACACTTGGGCATCACCCTCTTATCTCGGGTGTTAATCAATCACTCATTTTGTTTTTAAACAATCTCTTCTATATTTTTTTTTGAAATTCTTCCAACCTCAACAGCCTTGCCTCTGCGGTGGCTCAGCCTCATCTCCTCTCCGCAATCGAACACTACCCGAAAATCGCCAGTCCCGCGCGCTCACGTGATGAAGCTTCTTAGGCAACAAAATTTACACAGTACTTCCTAGAGCGGACCGTTACAAAGTTCAGAACTTTTAGTATACTTAATGGTACGCCTGAACGAACATCTTTACCAAGTTTCAAAACATTATCAGTTGTTATTTCCCTCCAGTTTTCCTGATTTGACTTGATTATGTAACCAAGTAGAGACATCCACATTCTACATTGACATCTACATATAATTTCAGTTTAAAGATTTATTAGTCATAGTATAAACATTACATATATACATTTGGAACAAATTGTAGAATTCTTCATTTAATTAAATACATTTATTGAGAAACTTGGGAAAGTCAACTACTAAATTTGAGAGAAGTATATTCAAGTGACCACGTTTTGTCGTTTGTAAAATATTTTATGAGCTCTATTAAAAATTTTATAATACAGAATTTTTAAATTGGAAAAAAAGTGTCCTTAACTAGCTGCAATTCTCGGAAAACAGGACGAAAGTTTAAGAAGAAACATTCATTTTCGATCTCTGGCCAAGAATACTGGTATCAGTTTTTAATCGGTTATCTGGTCCTTACAATAATTATTTCCAATTAAACTGTACCTGTCGTATGAGTTCCTACAATTGTGTTACCTACACAGAGATAATTTGAAAAGCAACAATTAAAACTCAGGGACTTTGTGGTTGTCATTTCGCTAAAATTATTAATTTAAAGTACACAAAATTTAAGTGTTGAAAAGTTATATTATTAAAAAAAAAGTAATTAAAGAAATAAAGGTATTTATCTGAAAGTTAAAAAAAAAGAATTGTCACGTTAGATATCAAACAATACTAAAATTAACTTAAGTACATTAAAACAGAATTTAGAATATTAAATACGAATAAGACGTCAATTTAAAAATTTATTCAATTTATGTGCAAATAGACTTCGTGCAATAAATTATGCATTCAAGCAATGAATCGAAAACCACTTAAACTATAAATCTGACCGATATAAATACTATTAGAATATTGACATTGTATATAGAGTTCGTCAATATAGATTTTATAAAAAATTTCGTTCATATAAATTTTTCTGTTAATTATTCCACAGGGTGATTCAGCTAAAACTCCCCAGGCCGATTACTCGGAAACTAAGAAAGATATTGAATTGCTGTAAACGCCAATAAATAGATACTTCTAATGACTATACATTGAAGTTCAAACGACGTGCTTGCCGATTACGGTATGAGCGTGGCGACGCCGAGAAAAAATTTTTAAGTGACAGGAAGTTTGAAAATGTATGATTCTAGTAGTACATTCAATTCTAAGGTTTTTTTGTCTTACGCACATTTTTATTTAAATAAGTAGTTTTTAAATTATAACAAATTTTAATGTCAAACGCCCATAATTTTTATAATCGCATTGAAACAAATTAACATAAGTTGACTTTTCTTACAATTTGACAAGTGTCGACAATCTGTCACTGCAATACAAGTGACGAAAAATTTTTATATTTTGTAATATTCACTTATAAAAAAGGCAATATTATGGTTCAACACAATAATTCCGAAAAACTGGATATGATTATTATTTATGGTGAATGTGGCAGAAACTCAAGAGAGGCTGCAAGGCTTTACAGGCGACGTTACCCAGATCGAAGACAACCAGATCATAAAACGTTTTTAAATTTAAAGAAAAATTTGCTACAATATGGAATCTTCGATAAAGGCAAGCGTGAACGTGTACGAAGAATTCGAAATAATCGTAATACGGCGGAAGTTCTACAGTGTGTTGAAAACAATCCTCATATTTCAATAAGAAGTGTTGAGGAGGCCACTGGCATTTCATTTTCCTCTTGTCAAAGGATTCTTTCTGATAACAAATTTCATCCCTATAAAGTGCACCTTGTTCATCATTTGTGTGCTGAAGATTCACAAAGAAGTTTATATTTTATCTCCCGCTTATCAATACTGCATGCGCAAGATAATACGTTACTACGAAATATTTTATGGAGCGATGAAAGTCATTTTCACAATAATGGTATGGTAAATAGACATAATTGCCATTATTGGTCAGATGATAATCTAAAATGGACCAGAATAACCCATAACCAAAATGTTTTTGGTATCAGTGTGTGGTGTGGCATTTTAAATGGGCATTTAATAGGACCGTGTTTATATGATGGTATATTAAATAGCCAGCGATACCTAAATTTCCTGCGTAACGAGCTTCTAGCATTATTAGAGGATGTTCCCATCAACGTGCAGCTTAATATGTGGTTTCAACAGAACGGTGCACCGCCGCACACTGCAAGAATTGGTTCAAATTATTTAGACACTGTTTTTACACAGAAATGGATAGGAGCAAATGGACCACTTCGTTGGCCTGCTCGGTCATCTGACTTAACCCCACCTGATTCTCTCTTGTGGGGTTACTTAAAAAATATGGTTTATGAGGAACCAATACAAGACATGGCTGAGTTGCAAAATAAAATTTATGCCAGTTGTGCAGCAATTAGTCGAAACACTTTATTAGCTGCCTGTGATTCGGCTCTTAGACGTCGTTATGACGTGCATTTATCAAAACGGGGGAACTTTCGAAAACTTGCTTTAGTTTTATTTCTTTTAAAAATCATAAAATTAGGCCTTGTTTTTATGTTTTCAGGAATAAATGTTAAAAAAACGTAGTTATTTCATCATTTTAGTGTTGTATTAGTGTTATTAATGGTAACAATAACAATATTATAAGAAATTCTATTCAATGCGATTATAAAAATTATGGGCGTTTGACATTAAAATTTGTTATAATTTAAAAACTACTTATTTAAATGAAAATGTGGGTAAGGCAAAAAAGCCTTAGAATTGAATGTACTACTAGAATCATACATTTTCAAACTTCCTGTCAACTAAAAATTTTTTCTTGGCGTCGCGACGCTCATACCGTAATCGGCAAGCACGTCGTTTGAACTTCAATATATAGTCATTAGGAGTATCTATTTATTGGCATTTACAGAAATTCAATATCTTTCTTAGTTTCCGAGTAATCGGCCTGGGGAGTTTTAGCTGAATCACCCTGTATATGTTGATATTGTGAAGTAAGAACCCAACAAGTTTTAACAGATAATCATAATAAATAATCAATAAAAGATTAAAAAACGACAAATTCAAAATTTCTTAATAGTTAAATCGAATTGACCCACACCAGTTTTTTACTGTCAAAAACACTTCATGAAATGGGACTTGATGTGCAAGATATAAGAGGTCAGGGATATGATAACGGGGCTAACATGAGGGGCAACAATATAGGAGTGCAATCTAGAATTAGGAATTTAAATCCACGAGCATTCTACGTTCCGTGTAGTAGCCACTCGCTCAATTTAGTGATAAATGATATGGTAAAAGCATCCTTGGAAGCAGAAAGGATTAACATTAAAACCTTTGAGTGACACTCGATGGGAAAGCAGGATAGAAGCTTTAACGCCCTTAAGATTTCAACCAAGACATCGATATCTCAATAAGAGACGAAGCCTTGGGTTTGCTAAGTTGCATTAAACAATTTAAATTTTTATGTTCAATAGTCATATGGTATAAAATTTTAAATTGTATTAATCCCATAAGCAAGCTTACGCAAACAAAAGATTTTGATTTTTGAAAAAAGCACTTGCTCTTCTAGAGAACTGCAAAAATGTCTTTAAAAATCTTCGATCAGATAACTCTTTCAATGAAATTATTGTTGACGCAAGAGAATTGGCTGATGAAATTAACATTGAAGCCAATTTTGAATCAACAACGCCGCGACACCGCGTAAGAAGAAAAAAGCCAACTCTTCATATGAGGCAAGGGACGAACCAATCGAAGATCCCAAAGAAAAATACAAAATTGAATTTTTCTTCTATACTATTGATCAAGCATTTATCATACTAGATAGTCGATTTGAACAACTAAATCACCATAATAATCATTTTCAATCTCTATATAATATGTATGATTTGAAAACCATGCCTAAAAAGACACTGATAAAGATTTACAAAGATTTGGAAAATACTATGTCTGATGGTGAATCAGCTGACATTAACGGTCTAGAATTAGTAGAGAAAATTTCTTTAGTTTGTGCACTTTTGGGCCAAAAAGGAAAGCCCAAGTGATGTTCTTAAAATAATAACAATGCTAAATTTTGCTCCAAATCTTAGTATTGCCTTAAGAATACTACTGACTATTCCAATATCAGTAGCAAGTGGAGAAATAAGTCTTTCCAAATTAAAATTAATCAAAACCTTTTTGCGCTCAACTACTACGCAAAATAGACTAAACGGCTTGGCCATTTTAATTGAACATGAAATTGCTGATCAAATAAACTTAAAAGAGGTAATAAAAAAATTTGAAGAATTAAAAGTGAGAGAAAAAAAATATTCTTCTGATTATAACTCAAAAAACAATGTATTATTGTGGTTCTATGTATCTACTTTTTGTTTTCTATTTAGGTTTTAGGTATAGGTGAGAAAAAACTCTAAATCGTAATGGTGGTAAAATTGCACCCTGTATATTTAAAACTAAGTAAATATTTTTAAAATATAACAACTAGGTACCTATAGGTACTGCAACTCTATTTTATTTTAATTTATACTATTTTGTACCAAATGTTAAGTTTTAATACTTGTTTCTTTTTAAATATACGTTTTTATTGCAAATTAAAACCATCTTTTATTAAGAAAAAATAACTTTAATAGGGGCGGCAATTTGTTTCTTGTCCGGGTCGACGTAAACGCCAAAGTGGTCCCTGAAAAATTGCAACATAAGTGTCTTATTTATATTAACGATTTTTAACGCACACGCTAATTTTCGTTTTGTAGAATACAGTTTAACGTTGATTTACGATAATTTAGGGCATGGTTAAATTTAGTTTATGCAGAATTACCACTTCTATGTCATATATTTTCATGGTCAGTTTTATAACTTTCAATCTTCTTGTGTTCAAAAATTTTCCTATGTAAGGTGTCAAAATTGTTATTCTTTGACAGCTGATCTATCAAAATCAAGAAAAAAGAAGTTGCCATTTAAAAAAATTTCGAAGTTGTTGTTATTTGAAAACAAATGATGGTCGGAAATTGAATTTGATATAAAAATGTGTATTTTTATAAAATAAAATCGACCTGTCTGAGGATTTTCCAAAAAAAAATTCAATGAATTTGCTCCGCACTTTAGTGGCTCATTGTATGTATAGATACAAAAAATTTTTGATGTGAAATGAAAAAACTGATCGATATGAAAACTAAAGTGTTTTCTTTAACTAAGCAAATTTTCAATTCCAGATTCAGAGAATTTGCTGAACCTGGGAGAAGACTCAATACAAAAATTAACTCCCATCCAAGAATTTTACACAGGTACCAAGATCTTAATTACCGGCGGTACTGGATTTTTCGGGAATATCCTAATAGATAAACTTTTAAGGTCTTGTCCCACTATTTCTATGATTTACCTTCTAGTCAGGAGCAAAAAGGGAAAAGATGTGCAATCCAGATTAAACGAATTATTTGAAGACGTTGTTTTTGAAAGATTGAGAAATGAATATCCAGACTTTCGAGAGAAGTTAGTTATAATTGAAGGAAATTGTGCATTACCAGATTTGGGACTGTGCGTTCAAGATAAGAGCATGCTGAAAGATGAGGTATTTGACATATTTGTATTATTTTGTCGATTGTATCACTCGTGATATTGATAGCATAGTGGCAATACCACGTATCAACAAAATTGCAACTTCTCAGGACAAGGAAAAAACATTATATTTTTTATCTTGAAGTTTCAGTTTAGTTAAAATTTTGTATTAGGTACTTTTAAAAAATTTTACCTATGGGTGCATAAATAAAAGTACACAAATAATTATAAGCTAGTTATAAAGTTTGTTACATGGTATTATAGCAACGAAATTTGGTTGTTACGAGTTATCAAATTAAGAATTAAAGAACACATTATTTTCATTAGAAACAAACAAAGCTAACTCTAACATTCGCTTTCTTCTGGAATTCATATTTCGGAAAGTAATAAAGACCCCTTTCAATGATATTGTTAAACACCGATATAATCGTAATAATAATACGTATCATCTAAATTTTTAATTTGTAATGACAACACGTATCAAGAATCACCAGAATAATCGTATTCTTTCTATTTAAATATTAGAATTTAATGGAAAATGTACCTTCTAATATTAAATATATGTAATATAGTTTATGTATTAAGTAGATCCATAGTTAATTAAACAACTTACCTGATTATTTACAGAAAAGCTGCTAAAACCGGTAGAGCATAAACTTCCATAATAAACATACAGCTGATTGATGATACATGTTATTAAAAATCGGTAGCGATGATACGTTGTTTTAAAAACCTTTAAAATATTCCTATTGGCTAAAATGTTATTTGAAATTCACTAGAACACGCAAAAGTTAATCTTTAATAGAATTGTACATAAATCTTAATACCGCTAAAAACGATGATACGTGGTATTGCCACTAGGCCATCGATATAATATTTCCCTATACCATCACGTGATTAATAAGCAGAGGTCGGATTTACCAATCGAATATGACCTAAAACTAGGGTTGGCTTTAGATGGTTATGTGTCAGATTTGCATGAATATATGAAATGATATCTTACCTTGAAATTTTTTTAGTGAATTCTGTATTATTCAATGCTGATAAAGCCAGTTTATTATAAACACTCACTCGAAGAGAACTGGAGGTATCGGGGAATGTACTTAACACAAAACCAACTCATACAAGTATGTTTCACTGCCGATTACAAGAATAAAATATATTATTAATATCTGTTCCAAATGCATTGGAGTGAAACTTCGGCGCCTTTCGTTGAAAATCCATTTATATTACGAGAAGGACCGCTCGACGCTGACAGGTGTAACTGGGGCATACTTAAAATAAGTAAACTTTTACAAAGTCACCACATTCATGCCCGGTGTAGCAAAGTCTACTTCTTTGCCGTTTAAAAAGTCTATTACATTTGTTATCGTAACAAATCCGGGATTTTTTTTAAACAATTAGGAATTTTGTTTGTACCCTCGCAGCAATTTCTCCCTGCAATTGAAAAATATATTGTCGAGGATCGAATACAATGTTTATTGCATTTATTGAAGGTCCCGTATGGCTAGAGGAATTCATAAAAAACTTCCGTGTATGACCTCCAGATTTTCTTGAACAGTAACAACTATGTCACATTTTCGTTGGTACAGCTGTAGTCTACTATTTTCAACAGTTTGAAAGCGTGAAACAGTTTAAATATTCAATAAACCGAAGCTATAGGAAGAAAACAAGCATTATTTCAAGTACCAGACCTCAAACGCAGTTACGTACTATATATGAGCGATTCTAAATTTTAAATCAAGCACTTACGAAACTAGAATTTACTGCACACTACCTGTAGAGGAATCTGTGAATATTATCCATAATGTGCAGAATTAATCGGACCGCGTTGTAGTATTGCTGTTAAAATTAAATTACACCATGTGTTAACTAAACATTTTAAAATTCTGCACACGTATCTATATATGCCGTGGAGGAACTATCTTAAATTTGCACCGCTGACATCTGCGTAGATCGTCCCTTTTCTTTATACGAAGTGATGTATCGCACAAATCGTTCCAATCTGAATGCTGTCCACGCAGAACAAATTCTGATAATATAAATCTATACTAATGCCATGAACACAGTACAAGAGGTTTTATGAAATGTAAAGACACACAAGATGTATATTTTAATTTTTCCGTACAAGTAATTGTTTTTGTCTCTTACCCCATGTGCCGGCCATGCATACACGGGAATTGTTCGGTGTCTATATATTTTCATGTTCGATTATGATTCTTACCTTAGTTCGGCCTATCTTATTGTTTGTACTAGCAGAATTTGATGATAATCTTTGATATATCAGACCAAATTATTAGCCATTTAAGCAGGCGCAACACATGACATAAATTTAATCAGTTTTTCTCACGTTAGGTAAACATCGTCTTTCATGTGGCAGCTACTGTACGCTTTGATGAGAAAATAAAAACTGCGGTTGCTATCAACATTCGTGCCACGAGAGACCTTCTAACACTTGCTCATCAAATGCCTAAGCTCAAGTCCTTTATACATGTCTCTACACTTTACTCCAATTGTGATAAAGAGGTTATCGAAGAAAAATTATATCCAGCTGCACTAGATTACAACTGTCTAATTAGGATGACCGAAAGTGTACCGGAAGAAATTTTGGAGAAGATAACTCCAGCGTAAGTAATTATAGTTCAATACAAATTTTTAATTTACATTGTGAACATTTACCAGTCCAGTATCCGGGTACTTTAACTTAGAAGAATATATTAAATTAGGTATGGATTTTTTTTACATAATGATAGCGTTTTGTGTAACAATCACCTGCAATTATTTCTTTTATCCACGTCTATTAAATAATGTATCCATTATGTATGTTTCCTCAAGAATAATTCAATCCATTATTCACTGTAGTGAATAATGAGTTCATTATTCACAGGTTATGAAATTTATTACTAAAATTTCATCGAATATGCCATAACATATCAGTCAAAATGCGGAATTGCTATTTGATTTGAAAAGTCAAAATTTGTCAGAATTTTTATCACCATATTTTATCAAAAATTTTTATTATTTAATAGTCGTAGTTAATGTACAGGGTGACCCATTTTCGAGCCTCATCATTGGGATCTTGGAAACCGCAAGAGATACAGGGTCGATTAAATTATGGCAAAGTTGCGCAATTTGATGCTTATCAAAATGCTGTATTGGAATTTGGAAAATTCTGAATACTTTCTGAAATATCCGGAAAAAAACGAAATTTCATAAAATCTTTTTTATTTTTTTCTGACGTTATTTGAAAACAAATTTTAAAACTAATAAAACTTCGTCATTGCCACTTTTCATCCTCTACAAGGTGGCGCTGTCATATTTTAAATCCGACGTTTCGTCTTCCAGAAATTGTCATCAACTAATTTTTTTTAAATACGGACCTGGATTTTTTTTACTTTATTTTTTTGTTAACTTTGGACCCATCACAAATATTGATTTTCAAATGTTTCGATGACAAAAACTGACATTTTCTGTATTTTTTTAAAATATTTAATACGACACTGTTTATAAAACAAATTGTTACTTCTGGCTAAATAATGTTAATAATAATTAACTAATTAATCAATAACTATAACTATATATCTAAACTTTAAAAGGAACAAAATTAAAACCTAAAGTAAATGCTCAAATATCCCCCCTTGTACCCCTATGCATTTTCGCATGCATCTTCGCAGATTGCCCGTAACCGTTCGCTGGATTACTCTTCCTCTTGCTCTTAAATCTGTTATCTCTATCGTTAAAATTTTGGCGCAAAATGTTTATGTTACGTGGAGTATCTTGATACAAACGGTTTTTTAAAAATCATCATAAAAAATAATCCAGCGGGGACAAATCCGGGCTTCTAGCAGGCCAGCGCACTAGCCCTTGGTTTCCAATCCACTGATTAGGAAATGTTTCATTAAAAATATTTAAAGGCTCGTCATCAAGCGATCTAATATACAATTTCGGATGAAATTAAGATAGCGTTCAGCATTTAAGTTTCCACCGTAAATAATTGGCCCCAAGATTTTATTTCGATACAGCCCAACCCAAACATTAAATGATGCCCGTCCCTGCCTTCGCACTTGTTGATTTTGGTGCGGATTTTCCACTGCATAATAATACTCATTGTTCCTGTTAAAAAGACCGCATGTGGAAAAATTACACTCATCAGTCCAGATAATTTTATTTAAAAAATCGCCATCTTGTTGCAATTTTCCATCAAGCCAATTGCAAAATTCAATCCTTCTTTCATCGTCTCCTGGCTTTAATTCTTGGCTGACATGTAGGTTATAGGGATGATACCTATGTTTTTTGAGAATCCTCTGAATTCGGATTCTAGGCATATTTAGTTCTACGGAAAATTGCCGAGCGGAACCCATAGGATTTTCCGTAACCTTTAATAAACCGTTTCGGTGAAATTTTACCACAAAATATTGTATGTAATAAAATGCATATTATCATTTTATAACAAAACTTACAGCATTAACAACTTCTTCATCTTCAGCTTCTATTCGTCCGCCATAAGCATTTCGGGGTTTACCAAAACTACCAAAAGGTCCCAAATTCCTGTCCAAAGTATTAAAATACGAATAATGGGGTCGTGGACGCTTGGGGTATCTTTCTAAATATCGTTCACATGAAATTTGCGAATTTCTATTGACACCGTAATAAATCCGAAGTATATCACGTTTTTCTCAATTGGAAAATACCATTTTTACTGTCTCAAATTAGATAAAAATTTAAACTGTCATATTTTAAGGAGCTAGGGCGATTTCTTGTTTTAATATCAAGGGCGCCTTTTTCATTTTCCGTTAATATTACAGAAATAAGCTCAATATAAACGAGGTGGACGGACACATTAGATTGAAATAAGTATTTGACATCCTATTTTTTTTAAATCCTATTTACGCATTTAGGATTTGGAAATAAATAAGAAATATTACATTGGTATTTACTATTGTAATCTAAATTAGTTACCTACCAAGTGCTTTAATTATAATTATAATGACTTTTTATCCGCTTTTAATATAGCTTTTCATCAGTATCATAAATTTAGATATTTATTTTTTACCTAGTTAACAAATGTAGAATTTTGAAAGAATAATTTGTTTTAAAAACAGTGCCGTATTAATTATTTTTTTTAAATACGAAAAATGTCAGTTTTTGTCATCGAAACGTTTGAAAATCAAAATTTGTGATGATTCATAGCATTTAGGTCGTCTAAAGGTAACAAAAAATAAAATAAAAAATCCAGGTCCATATTTAAAAAAAAGTTATCGATGGTTTCTGGAAGACGAAACGTCTGATATCAAATTTGACAGCGCCATCTTATAGAGGATAAAAAGTGGCAATGGGCAAGTGTTATTCGATTTAAAATTTGTTTTCAAATAACGTCAGAAAAAAATAAAAAAGATTTTATGAAATTTTGTTTTTTTCCAGATATTTCAGAAAGTATTCGGAATTTTCCAAATTTCAACACAGCATTTTGATAAGCATCAAATTACGCAACTTTGCCATAATTTAACTGACCCTGCATCTCTTGCGGTTTCCAAGATCCCAATGATGCGGTTCGAAAATGGGCCACCCTGTACAGTATTCTACTTGCATGTAATGGTTATTATTTACTAGTGTGATTTACGACACTCGCTTACGGCTCATGTCATAAACTTCACCCCCGTGAATAATAGCCATCATTACATGCTCGTTGAATAATGTACTACTGTACGAGTATTAGCATAGGAGCAATTATATCGTGTGTCCCAAATTCGATGCTCACCATTGCGATCTCAGAAACCATAGAAGCTACAAGGTCGGTTAAATGGGATAAGTTTTAGCAAATTTTATGCTGGTTCCAAAATCAATTAAGAATTCACGGCTAACTGAAACCGTCTTTGGGATTTTCCAAAAAAACGAAAATTTTGTGATTTCTTTTTTTTGGCTGTAATCAAGTAATCCTTGGTCAGACAGGTTTTGACTTTCATATTATTAGGGCATTTTTTTTTGAGACTAATATTTTGGCGCAGAAACGAATATTCGATATTCCTTTGTTTTCGAGATATCCGAGGAAAATTTTGTTTTTCTTATGGCAGCCATATTGGATTTTTCATTTTTAAATTGCGCTTAAAAAGAGTTTTCAAATGATGTATCACATGCCGAGGAAAAATTGTTTTTCAAGGGACTTATTTAAGAAAAGTAAAACAACATAATAGGCCATGAACAATCTAAAAGTTATTCTGATTTCATGGAAATACCTAATACCAACCATTATAAAAAATAACAGTTAATATTAAGGTTGCCAGTTTGACATGTTTAAATAATTTTAATTTTCTGTTAAAATACTGAACATAATCAATATGGAGAAAATTTTTTTGATAATAGCAAATTAACATAATAGAAGAAATGATAGTAAAGAAGTAAGAAGATTTAATAAAACTATTCAATATGACCTCCATTTAGCTAAATACGTTTTTGGTATCTACGCCTAACTGAGCTGATTACTCTTCTGAGAGTATTGGCATTTAATGTGCCGAAAACGTCCCTAACTCTGTCTTCCAAAATATCGATGGTTTTCGGGCTTTCAAAATCATACACTTTATTTTTCACCCTACCCCACAAATAAAAATCAGGAAGAGTTATATCAGGCGAGCGGGGAGGCCACAATACTGGTCCTCTATTTGAAATTATGCGGTTACCAAAACTTTCTTGTAATATCGGTCTAACAATATTAGTATTATGTGCAAGATAGCCATCTTGTTGGAACCACAATTCGTTTATTTCTTGTTCTGTAAAAATGTGTCTTATCTCGGGTAAAACTTGATTTTCTAAACATTCCCGATAGGCTGCTCCCGTTAAATTTTTGTGAAAAATGAATGACACAATTAAATGACGATCTAAAAATAATATTTAACGAAAGGGTTATTGCAGATCATAGGAGTAGAATAGGAAGAGAAAAGGTAATACCTATCATGCCGCACCAAACATTGAATCCAAATCTAGTTTGGAATCTTCTTTGCGTAGTTACGTGCGGATTTTCTGTAGTTCAGTGGTGATAATTGTACTTGTTAAAGACTCCACAATTTGTAAAATGACTTTCATCGGTCGATATCGCTCGATTGAGAATCAGGTTGTTCTTCGCATTTCTGATTAAACCAACGACAAAATTCAAGTCTTCTACCAAAATCATTTTTGTTTAAAGCTTGGACAATCGTAGGTTTGTACAGATGATATTTCCTTTGTTTTAATGTCTTGTGTACAGTTGTCTTAGCAATATTTGTTTCGCCTGAAATTTGTCACACCGATATGCGGGGAATATTGTTAACAGCTTGGAGAATATTATGTGTGCGGTTAACATTATCAATATTACATCGGTCTCTTTTATTATTAAAACTCCCGTAATTTAACAAATTGCTTACAATTTTTCCAAAAACTGTTTTATATGTTTGTATTCTCTCCGGAAATGTTTCTAGATCGAAAGCCGATGCGTTTTGCGAATTTAAATTTACTTTTGAATAACATTCTAACATATTAAATTTTTCTTCATTTGAGAATTTGTGCGCCATTTTGCAATAATCACACTCTTGAACAGTATAAGTATTCTTGAACAATTTACAATAATTCCATTATTATTAAGTGAACAACTGTCAACTAACAGTAATGCTTATTGTTTGTTTTAAACCACAGCCTTCTAGAGTTATGTGTGAATTTGGTCGTTTTTAGAAAAACATTTTTCAAATTTTACTAATTACTAACTACTTGCCCTTGATGAAGAGGATTTCTTTGTTCAAATTTTGAACACTTTATTGACAATTTTATGACAAATAAAACCTTAATGATTGTCTAATAATTGATATTTTTAGAAAATTGTACAAATAAAGTAATTTACAGTATATTTTAAGTACATGGATAATAATTAGTCGCCATTTGAATAAACAACTTCCTTGTCTCTGGCTTTACAAAAACTTTTTGATTTTCCACGGCCTACTATTTTGTTTTGTTAAGCAATGGACAACTTTTCTTCAATTGAAAAATAATTTTTCCTCGGCATGTGATACATTATTTGAAAGCTCTTTTTAAGCGCAATCTGGAAAACGAAAAATCCAATATAGCTGCCATAAAACAAAAGACTATCGAGCATTCGTTTCTAGACCAAAATATTAGTCTACAAAAAGTGTCCTAATAATGTAAAAGTCTAAAACCTCTCTGACCAAGGATTACTTGGCTACAGCCAAAAAAGAGAAATCACAAAATTTTCGTTTCTTTGGAAAATCTCAAAATGGTTTCAGTTAGCCATGATTTCTTAACGGATTTGGAATCAGCATAAAATTTGCTAAAACTTAACTTATTTAACCGACCTTGCAGCTCATACCGTTTCCGAGATCCCAATGGTAGGCATCGAATTTGGCACACACGGTATTTTAACGTGGAAATTGCGACTCCAATGATTTCCTCCACATATTTGCCGATTTAAAGAAATGTCGAATTCGATTTGTTGACTTTTATCTCTTTGGCACACACCAATTAGTCCCATGTCAGGAGGAAAGCATTTTTAAGTATCCTTCGGTTAGTAAGATATTAAAACATTTTTCGATAAATCAATCGGTGAAGTTAATAACTCGCCCACTGACTACAACATTTCATTTGTCATTTGTGTCTGTTGTGTTCTTCAGGCTGCATAAATTGGTGTTTTAACTTAGCTGTTACACATCTGACTACAATTAAACTTGAAACGCCGAAAAGTAAATTGAGTTTTGTCTCCTTTTTTTAATATAGTGTTACATTATAATTTTTGTGTAAATAAATATTTAGAGCTTATTACAGTCAGTATAAATGAGATCATATGTTGGCAGAAGATGTAATGAGTTTTTGAGTTTATTCTATAACGTGATGTTTTACAAATTCCAGCCTTCTGGTTAAATATCCAAATACCTACGCTTATTCAAAGCAGATTGCTGAAAGTATTTACAGCGAAGAAGGAAATGGTTTGGCAATTGGAATATTCAGGCCATCAATAGGTAAATATAAATTACTATAAAAATGATATAAACTTTTTGGAGCCCATATTATTCTTGAGCAGTAAATGTTACTTGGGTATGAACTATCTGTAACAAAACCTGTAACCAAAAAATTTGTCGGTAGTACACACAATCGTACCACAAAAATTTAGTGACAATTCGGTATACTGTAACAGTGCAGTGATTCACTGTCCACTCGATAAACGATTTGAAAATGAATTATTTCTGTAGTATTTCTGAATTAAATCACTATTGTGGCGAGGCAACCACCTTGTTGAAACAATATCTTGGCCTGCTATCCAAAATATCAAAATCTTTCAGTGTGCCATCAATAAAAAATGGAGCGATCATATTTCGATGGTTCCCGGGAAGGAGTTAAGTCTAATTTTTGGGTACAATGAGTTAAGTATATTTAGGTAACAAAAGATGCTGTGGAGGTAACGGCAGATTTGGAACAATTTTATGAAATAACCGTACACGATCTGGTGCTCTAAGAAGAATTTTCTTTACACCAGATATTAATTTATCAGCATTAAGATCGCAGTTGGTTATATAGTACTATCATCTTCGCCGAGGGCGTTGTAGTCGTTTAAAATCAAATAAATTTTCCGTTTACTCTGCCTAATCTGTATTAGATGGCGCATAGTATACAATAATTGAGAGGTTTTATTTTCCTAATACCTGTACTACCGCACGAGAGATGGCGGCGGAAATTAGGGATTGCTGTGACAAACCTACATAATAGAAAGTAAAATCTCGCGGGGGTGTTAGATCAAAATATATTTTATGCGTTTTATTACTCTTTTTTCTGACGGCTGTGACGTCTCAATTCGAGGCGCCATATTATTGCATAGTAAAATGGCGGGCTCTTTGAACCGTACTTCTAAATTAAATTCAGATTTTCAGTTTGAACAAAATCAGTATTTAAAAGGCAGACACAATTTTCTTTGGCAGAAATTGTGTTTGCCTTTTAAATACCGGTTTTGTGTTTTGGAAAATGTATAAATGAAACATGTTTTATGATTTTTATTTATTAACCATAATTATACATATATTATTGCAAGTTCATTTTGGTATATGATAAAAAAAATTAACAAAAACAAAAAATAGTTGTTGCAACTCACAGTAACAAAATATTTATAACAATATTATTTATAGTAGTTGCTTTCCACTAAAGTTTCCGATTCAAGATTCGCTGTTGTAATTTTGCATAAGTGATCCGAAGTCTTTCATTCGCTTAATGTATATATCCAGCTTTACATGCAACACTAAACATACAGATTTATTTTAAAAACCACAAAATACCTACTGAAAAATTAGGTCTTACATAGTCACTTGTAAATTAACTTGTTAATATTACGCCAACCGTGTCTTCTCAAAAAATTCTTTAAAATTTGTATAAAATACAGAAAACTCCGTTTGTTTGGTACTTCCTTATGGAAATGGCAAATTGCAACTTTTATTTTCTTAAGAATTCTGCTAAAAACAATATGTCGCTGCTCAATTCTCTACATTCACCATCGCTTGGGCCCAAATTATTTCACTTCTTTTCCATTAACAATCAAATCAACTGAAATATAAAATAACAAATAATAAACAGGATAAGATACAAATATACGATAGTCACTGAATATTTTTATTAAAGTTATTATTAAGCCTGGCCAAGCGATGGTAGATTCAGGGTCGGGCGCAATACCAATGCCATCGCGCGCTTGTTTACGATGACGATGACACGACACACTCCAGTTGTTATCTGTCGGTCGATGCATAGAGTACTAATAAATAATAAATAATGTTGAGCGTAAAGAGTAGAAAACGACCGTACGCTGATAAAGTGAATAAATTTATCGGTGAATTTCCGGATTTATTCTATGATGGATGTAAAATAATTAGTAAAGTTTGTGATCAAGACTTAATGTGCTGGAATAAATACGGCTGCAAAATTCATGTCAATAGTAACTGGCATAAAAATAAAAAAAATGCGTGTCTTCTTTGGAACCTCAGTTTATGTTTCATTTACTGTTAATGCTGATTGCCTGTGATGTTCCCCTGCGCATATTAGATAAACGAGCATCTCGGGAGTTCTGGAATAAATACAATCCCCAGGTGAATTTACCAAGTCGTTCATCGTTACGTAGATATGCACTAAGTGTTCGTGAAGACATTGTAAATAGGATTAAATGTGCATTAAAAATACACGGCTGTGGTTATGTGTTGACGAAACGACAGATTGTAAAAAAAAATCTATTTTAAATGTTATAGTACGTATACTCGACCCTGTCAAACCAACATTTCCACTTTTACTAGCTAGCAAAAGACTAACTGCGTGTACTGGTGAAACAATTACGCGGGTGGTGTTGGAGACTTTCGAAAAATTTGAACTGTCAACAAGTCAAGTGTTGATGTTTGTGACCGACGGTGCTGCGACAATGCGTTTGGTGGGCCGTTTTCTTCAAAGAGACGATGGTAGGTTTTTACATGTTACGTGTAAAGTGCATGCGTTCCATCTTGTAGCAGAAACGATTCGAAAATGTTTTCCAGAGGTAGATGTATTAATAGCAAATACAAAAAAAGTATTTCTCAAATCACCTAAACAGTTTCGAGCATTTCACACACTGTGTCCTGGTATTCCGGAACCACCAGAACCGATTCTTACACGTTGGGGAACGTGGTTGAAGGCAGCTTTTTATTATGCTGAATATTTTCAACAAATAAAAGCTGTGATACTACAGTTCAACCCTAACGAAGCTGCAGCTATTAAGGAAAGTCAGACAAGCTTTCAAGATGTTTCCCTTGAAACAGATTTAAAAACTATTTATAACAATTATAGAGGACTACACGACGCAATAGAAAAATTGCAAAATACTTCATTGTCGTTAGTGGAATCCCTGCAAATAGTGGACGACGTAAATACACAGCTACAGACTATGATTGACGCAAAAAATAAGCCCGTTATTGAACAATTCCAGAGTGTATTACGGAAAAATCCTGATTTTACCAAATTAAGACAAATTTGTGATGGTGCATCTACAGCTATGTTAAGTGAGTTCACAGAGTGTTTTACTTATACCTATATTACTTCTGTAGATGTCGAACGGTCTTTTTCAAAATACAAACATATTTTTTCACCACAGCGAACATCGCTTACTGAGACAACTGTAGAAACATATCTGATTCTACACAGTTATTATAGAAGTGCTCCAGTTTGTGATACTGATAACGACAACCAAGCTTCTTCATAAATCTGCTTAAGAAGGTGAGTTTTGTACATATTTTAAAGTGTATCAGTATTAATAAAATTTAGTTCCATTTATGTTTTTATTTATTTATTTATTATTAGTTATCACTTAGATATACAATGTACGTGTGTGAACGTCATTTAACAGTTTAATAATAATGTGCAGCACCAAGCTTACAAAATATAAGGAAATACATAAAAAAGAATTTAAAGCGAACGAAATAGTACAAAAACATACATCACAATATATTAAATATTTTTGTTTTATTATTGTACATATTCAAGTATTATGATATGATGCATACCCAGTACGCCTTTGTAGGATTAATGACCTTGGCCACGCTTAGTTATTATAATATAATAAAACAATTAAAAAATTAACAAAATGACAAATCGCTTGAGTGTGACAACTGTTACTCTAATTCGGAAGTGGGAGACTAGGTTTTTCTTTACCAGTTAGGAATATATAAATTTTTTTTATATTAAAGTAATCCTATAAAATTAACTACACGTAGAACATAATGAAACATATAATAAAATATCATTTACAATCAGAATCTAATAGCTAAAACACAAAACATGTTAAACAGAATTACGACCGGTGAGCATATAAGCATCCTCTACAGTCATACGGAAATGGCAGTATTTCTAGCAATTTCATTGGTCGTTTCAAGGCCACGGCATGGCGTGCTCATCAGATATCATTTTTAAAGGGGAATTCGGCACCGTGAAAATAAACAAACTATAATAAAGGGCAAGGAAAATCTTACTAACGAACTAAAAAATACTTATTTAAAAAGAAATATATATTAAGTTTGTGATTCGAACCCTGGACCTACCGCGTGGTAGGCGAGTATCGTCTCTATCGTCTAACGAGTTCCTTGCTGACAAACGATTCCAAAAGGATTTAATACACTTTGACATGTCATGTAACTGCGCATGCCCTGCGGCTATCTTAAAACGGCCAATGAAATTGCATCGTGTTTCTAAACATTTTTACTAAATTATGTAAGTTATCCTGCACAAAGAAAATGACAAGAGTCTCCATCTAGCGTCAAATTTGAATCGACCCTGCTCTTAATGTAGCACCCCATAATACTCTCAGCAATGTTATGAAACCCATGTGATAAGCAAGCTATATGAAGCATATTTTGTATGTTTCCTTCAATATTCTTCCAGCAGCTTTCAAATAATTAACTCCATCGTAACAAACATTAATAATTTGTGCCTATTTTCTGCGTATTTGTCGCCCTATCCTGTTGTAGATTTGGGTGTACTACATCCACTATAGTGCTAGAATTTGTAATTTCTAGTGATCTAGAGTTGATCGGTTCTATACATTTTCACCCTGTTATTACATACGACTCGACGTTATGCAATATACCGGTGAATCGCATGTGTTCTCCCACTTTCTGTTATTCTCAGTTGACCTACATCGCAGGTATCTACGTAAATTCCCAGAATTGTCACAGTGTAGTGCAATTGTAAAATTACCTATTTCATTTTAATTTAATATAGTACGTTTTCCGATAAAACTAGTATACGTATTAGCATTTTAAAATTAAATAAAATTCGCTTTATCGTATTGTATAAATTTCTGTTTTTCCATTGTTTGGGAATGTTCCAGTAGATGTTTACAATATAATATTATGTCAGCTTAAAAGCCGTCACTGGAACCGATATCTAGCTCTAATTATAAGATAGTCCACGATAACTTGGCCCGTATATAGCGATAAACCACCAATAACAAATGAAATATGAACGGGAGTATCATTTGACAGGAGGTCAGCTCTACAAAGATCAATCAAGTCTCGGTAAAATGACAGAAGGCGACTTTTCTTCTTTTGTTATGTACTTCTAATTATGACAAACGTCGAATAATTTATACACTAGATTATCTTACAGTTTTTAGTTATGCCACACTAGAGATGCAGATTCAATAATCGATCTTTAGGAAAATCGATCTTTGGAGCTGAAAAAAATCGATTTTTAATTGATTATTTTCCCTTCGATATTTTCACGAACCGATTCCTTTTTATTAAAAATCGGATCGGAAAATCGACATGTTAATAATTTATTGTCAAAATGTCAAACTACGAAAGAAATGCGACTTTTGTTTTGATTTAGTTGGTAGCAAGTAAGCAAGCTCAGCCAGATTGGTATTGTTTGTTGGTAATTTCAATTCGTTGCTTACATTATGTTTTTGTTCCCCATTCCTCTCCCCCTCCTTTCCTTCTTTTTAAAATGGTTGGCTGTATTTGTGTAGTTTTTGGATTCTGTCTTGGTAAAATACATGAAAAGAGAACGAAAGTACCTACATGATTCGTAGAATTGTAATATGTATAATAATTATATAATAAAAGAATTAAACATTTACCGCGTATTTTAATGCAATATTTGAGGTTATGTTAGTAATAAATAAAACGTATTATTAGTACTTATGTAAAAAATGTTTATTTTAGTTTTTGATTGAATTTAAACATTTTTGGTATACTAGTCTTAAGACAACAACTGCAGCTGATCAAGGATTAAAGAATCGATTTTCTAAGGAACGATTTTTTCTTTTCGATTTTTAATTGATCGATCTTTTCAGGCAATGATTCAAATCGAATCAAAGATCGATTCTTTTTACTAAAAATCAGCGTCCCTGTGTCACACACGCTTTGGCCCTTTTCTTCTAATTATTATTATAACGGGCGTTACCTCCCAAATAATATATAATGTAATTGTTGTTTCTCAATGGTCTCTTTGTTTTTAGTTGTCTCAACCTATAAAGAACCAATAGCGGGATGGATTAACAACTTCTATGGAGCCACAGGAGTTACAGCTGGCGCTTATGCCGGTGTTTTAAGAGCCCTCTATTGTGATCCGAAATGTAATGCAAACTTAGTTCCCGTAGATATGTGCGTGAATTCCATAATAGCCACTGCATGGGAGGTTGGAAATACTTTCAAAGAGGCCAAGAAAAAAAATGCAAATTATGAAATACCTATTTATAACTATGAAAGTAGTAACGATCAGGTAAAATCAGGTAACATTTACAATTAGGGTTGTCAAAAATGTTCCGTGGGACAGTGGCGTACGCGAAATTAACTAATACGAGAAACAATAAACTGTTACAATTTATAACAATGTATGTAAAATTTACCCTCTTAAGTAGCTTGATGAACTAGCATGCTTATCACAAACTGGAGAAGATGTGTAGCCATTTTGCAGCATCAGATATGTTTCTATGGTTGTCTCCATGAGTAATGTTCGCTTTGGTGAAAATATATTCTTATATTTTGAAAGCGACCGTTCGACATCTACTGATGTAATACACGCATACGTAAAATAGTCTTTGAACGCACTTAACGGATTTGGGGCTGCACCATCACATATTTGTCTTAATTTGGTAAAACCGGTGTCTTTATTTAACATATTTGCGAACTATTCTTTAACGCGCTCATTTGTTGCGTCACCTATAGCGTGTAGCAGTAGATTTACTTCGTCCACTATTTGCAGTGACTCCGCTTACGACAACGCACTGTTTTCTAATTTTTTTTATACTTTCATGTAATGGTTTATAGTTCTTCGCAATATTTTTTAAAGCTGTTTTAAGGGAAATATCTTCGAATTTTGTCTGACTTTCCTTAATAACCACAGCCTCATCTGGATTGAATTGTAGTATCACAGCTTTTATTTGTTGGAAATATTCAGCATAATAAAAAACTGCCTACAACCATGTTCCCCAACGTGTAAGAATCGGCTGTGATGGTTCAGGAATGCCGGGACACTTGCTATGAAATGCACGGAGACGTTTAGGAAATTTAAGAAACACTTTTTTGTACTTGCTATTAATGCATCCGCCTCTGGAAAACCTTTTCGAATAGTTTCTGCTACAAGATGTAAAGCATGCACTTTACACGTAACATGTATAAACGTACAATCTTGTTCCTGCAAAGAACGGCCTACCGAACGCATTTTAACGGCGCCATCAGTCACAAACATCATCACTTGACTTTTTGACAGTTCAAATTTGTCTAACGTCTCCAGCACCACCCTGGTAATTGTTTCGCTAGTACATTGACTTAGTCTTTTGCTAGCTAGTACCAGTGGAACTGTCGGTTTAAGAGGGTCCAGTACTCGTACTATAACATTTAAAATAGACTTTTTTTACAATCTGTTGTCTCATCAACAGATAACCACAGCCGTGTATTTTTTAATTCATATTTCATCTTATTTACCATGTCTACGTGTACAGTTGGTAGATAGTTGTTAACATTGTGCGACTTGGTAACTTCACCTGGGCATTGTATTTATTCCAGAACTCTCGAAATGGTTGTTTATCGAGTATGTGCAGCGGGACATCACAGGCAATCAGCATTAATAGTAAATCAAACAAACTGTGTTGTCGAAGGCACGCCATTTTTTTTTTTATTTTTATGATGTACACTATTTACGTGAAGTCCACAATCACGCTTATCCCAGCACATCAAATCTTTCTCGCACACTTTACAAATTATTTTAGCACCATCATAGAATAAATCCGGGAATTCACCTATGAATTTATTCACTTTGTCAGCAAATGGCCGTTTTCTACCCCTACGTAGTAGCCATGCTTTATTATTAAATTAATATCAACAATACAGTACAACAAATAAAATAAAAACACAAAAACAATATGCAATACGCCCAAGTGACGTGTACACAACTCGAAGCTAATAATAGATTGGACTGGAGAAAGAGTTTCGCGATCCAGGTGAATGCCGGCGACAGTACATCTGTACTCTATGACCATGATACACAGAAACGATTTGCAGCTTTATTTATAATAATGATAATGATATAATATTGAGAGATCTAACGTAGGATTTTCTAGATATGAAAAATGTGTATACATATTTCTTTGCCTACTTTTTATGTTTTCCCCCCTACCAAGTCATGTGTGATTTTTAGGGGTCATTTAATGATTTCCAATAGCCAAAACATTTTAAACATTAAATGCCCACAACTTTTTATTTAAGGCATGTAAGATGCGTCCTATACTCTACTATTATTTCCAATTATTAAAATAGATGCAAACATGTTTCAATCGAAACTTTTTCAGTGCCTTTTACCTTAGAAACGAAGCATTCTTGCATGTTACTAAAAATATTTTAAAAATAAAATTAAATTAGGTTTCCTCTTCTTGGTAAAAGTTTAAAATAGAGTGGTATGAAAAAATAATAACGCTGAAACATTTTTTTGCTAATTATTATTTACTACTTTTACAAAACTTGTCACAGATAAGTACAACATATATCTTTTTAAATAATTATTTTCCCGGCTATTTGCCAAAACGCTGAAACCTCTGACACCATCAATGTTTATTACATTAGGGTTTACTAGTAGGGCTGGGCGATTGTCAAAAGTCATAATCGATTATCGATTATTGAAAAATAATCGATTATTTCGATTAATCGATTATAATCGATTAATCGATTAATCAAATTATCGATTAATCGATTAATCAAATAATCTGGTTAATCGATTATTTGATTAATTGATCATTTGATTAATCGATTAATCAAATAAACGTATAATCGAAAATCGGTTATAATCTATTAATCGTAAAAGCGATTAATCGATTATAGTCGAATTTAACCAGCCTTAATCGATTATTCGATTCTCTTGCCCACCTCTAATTTACGGAGCTGTAGGATTCATCTTAGGGTTATTTTCAATTTTATTTACATACTGTTTATTTATATGACTATAATACTATAATAATTGTATGAAGTAAAAAAATAGATAATGAGGATAGGATAAATAAAGGACAGTTATTATTTTAATATTTTGATTGATATCTATTATTATTTTATTATTACATTATTTCTTAATATATTTTCTATTCATAGATAGGAAAATCAATTGTGAGGCATGTTCGTTTGTTAATGAAGCTCACAGGTCATTAACTATTAAACCTCCCCCTACTAAAGCTAGGGCTGGGCGATTGTCAAAAGTCATAATCGATTATTGAAAAATAATCGATTATTTCGATTAATCGATTATACTCGATTAATCGATTCATAAAATAATCGATTAATCAAATAATCGATTAATCAAATGATCGATTAATCGATTATATAAGAAGAAATAATCAAATGATCGATCAATCGATTAATCGATTATTTTTCGAATAATCGATTATTTTTCCCAGCCCTATTTACTAGTATTCAGTTTCTTTGCGTCCTTTAAGTGAGCTGTCCAGAAGACGGTAAAAGCAGAAACGTGTCGGCAGATGTTTTAAAGTTTTTAAAGTAATTGTACAACTGGTGAGTACCTTTTTGTTTTATTTATTATTGGTTTTACTGAACAGAATAGTTGGAATTAAAAATGACATTATTGAGTCAGTCACACTGAACATAATGTGCATATTATCTTTTTTGCAATCCAAGTTTCAGCGTTTTGGCAAATAGTCGGGAAAATAATTGTTTAAAAAGATATATGTTGTACTTATCTATGATAAGTTTTGTAAAAAAGTAGTAAATAATAATTAGCAAACAATTTTTCAGCGTTATTATTTTTTCATTCCACTACAAAAATATTTGCTCAAAATAAGTTTTTCTACAAGAAGTCAAATGATTTTAATACATTCTTCATAACAAATATTTCCTACCTGTCTATTTATACTTAAAGATATGTAAAGTTTATTTCAAACTTATTTCCAACATAAAAAAGTCGGCTTCTTTGATGGCGGTAAAAGGGATCAAAGAAGCCAACGTTTTTATGTTGCAAATAAGTTTGTAATAAACTATATTGCATTTATTTTTTTTAGCCAATAAACTGGGAACAATTTATGTCCATCTGCACACGCACAGCCTGGCTCTATCCTTCTGCAAAAATGATATGGTTTTACAGCTTTTATTTATATAAGTCTTATTACATCTACCTGCTAGTTGCACTTTTTAAACACTTCATACCAGCCATTGTTTTTGATGCAGTTTCATTCTGTATAGGAAAATCACCAAGGTAAGATTTCCATTTAATATGCAGTCTGCTTTTGTTATTCATCGAGGCAATAAATTTACTAAACATGTAAAATTCCCAAAGATTTGCTGAAGATTTAAACTGCATTTGCAAGTTTAATTATGTTCTCGTTAGGTTTTTGCCTCTTCCCCTAAATTCACCCTCAACAACGTGGCAATATAAACTTTTCATATATAAAGTTACTGCTAGTTGTGTGTATTGTTCAATATGTTTGGAGTAAACTACTAAATGTTTTCAAATGCAACTTTACAGTAACTTTGTATTAAATTACACAGTGAATCGCTTACTTTTTTTTGTTGTGAAGTGCATCAAAATCTGCAATTTTTCACCATATTGCCATCTTGTACACGCACGGCCTACTATGATTTTTTTATACCATCAAAATTCGAGAAACAATTTTAGCGATTTTCATATCCAAAATTTTACACCATGGCATAAATTAGGACCTCTCAAAATGCCTTTGTACCAAATTAAAAAAAAATTAAGGGGAAAAAGTTGGCAAAAACCATCAAAATATGTAATAAAATGAGTTAAGTATGCCTTGGAAAGAAACATTCGACTGTCGAATAGAGAAAATATGTCTTGTTATTCAAAAATAAATCGTGAATTGACTGAATTTTTAACTTTTTTTTATTAGTAGTCATACATTTCCAACGCAACAATCTTAATTAACGTTTCCAAAGAAATTAAGTGTGCCTTGATAAATTTTACATTAAAATATTTTTTTTCCCGTCACGTCGCCAACTTTTTGGGGGTTTGGTCTGACATTAGCATTAATTGTCCACTGTTCAATACATGTTAGCCTCTGTCTGTATTTTAATACGAATTATGACTAGACAGCGAACAATTTTTGTGAGTACAGGGCCGGCTCATAGGGTAAGAGACAATAATAATCATTTGTACAGAACAATTAAAATACAAACCTTGAATGTCTTATCATTTCATGAAACTTCCTGTACTGTATTCAAGTTCGAAACCGGTCTATGTTTAATGAATTGACAAATGATTTTAGCTACCAAAACTAGACTTGCAGGTTTAATTCAATACAGGTCGGGGCTTTTGTCCGTTGAGTAGTTGTTTCCTGTAAGTCTTATTTAGGACATAGTTGTTATTATTTATTTTCATCCTCGCGCCGTATACGCTCTGCCACGTTTGCACGTAAACTGAATGGGTACATTTTTAGGAATAAATAAAAAGATCCCCTTAACGTTTTACCCTTTTAGTGGTTAACAATGAACACATCATTTTTTCAAATTTTTTCTGCTGAGAGCTTAATGTATTTAAGGTGCTCTATCCCGATTTCCCAAAATTTTGCAGATTACTTTTGGGACACCCTGTGTATTTATAATTTGACTTTCATTAGTTCCATAACATGTATTTGTTCTTACAGAATGCTGAGGCTGTATTTAAATATTCACAAGTTTTCATCGGTGACATCTTATTTTTGCTTACGTAAATGGACAATAAAATTTGAAAACGTTCGAAAACTTATCAACAAAATGTCAACGGAAGACAGAAAAATATTCTTTAGCGATCTGAAAGAATTAAACTGGGACAATTTTTTACATACGTACATAATAGGAAAAAGGATCTATTTATTGAAAGATCCTATGGAAACTCTTCCAGAAGCCCTTAAGAAATTTAACAGGTAAAATATGAAATCTTATTTTTTGAATAAAAATTTGTAGAATAGTGTATAGTTTAAGCATTAACTAATTCTGCTGCGTCCAAACCACAAATTTAAAGTATACATTCTGTGGTCCAAACGGAACCTGGTATTACTCCTAACCATCAAACTTTGCGAATGGTGGAATGACATCGCATGTTTTAATTCACTCAAATCGTAAAGGACATGACACGGAATATAAGGGTTCTTGGGATTCCACAGATTTCGTAAAAATTTAGTATTTCATTCCATTAATATGACTGAGTAAATTCTATGAATTACAAATTTCTGTGATGATCCTGTTAGAAGTTATATAGCATATAACTTACAAACCTTGTGCATTACAATAAAATACTAGGATCTGTTTTTTTCTTTCCACACCAAAATTAATTGTTTCCATGGTTACGCTTTTATAGATAAGATCATGATAATATAGATAAGGTGATTATACTTCGTTGTTTGGATCTTTGCATGTACGTCACAATTACAAGTTGTATGAAGTAAATAAATTGAAGGTGAACTTTACTTTTGAGCAGTAACGTGTACGTGAGAACCGTATTTTTCTATACATTCCAACACTGAGATAGGGCATACCCTAAATTTCACCGGCCGCCACTGAGTACTTGCCAATGCTCAAAGGTAATTTTCAAGTTATGTGATTCATACACAGCTACCAGTATAATGTCAAAAATATAACATATTATGACGCCGCTGAATCAAGTGACAAACAAGTTGGTCAATGAAGCTGAGACATAGGTTCATAATCGTGTCTTTGTTTCACCAATTATTAACTTAACGGTCAGATGTCTTAGCCTACCTAAACATACTTACGTATCTCTATATTTGCTTATGCTATAAATTTATTGCTGCGGACACAGGTCGTAAATAAATTGATACACACGCAAAAATCCAAACAACAAAGTATATATTATTTTTTTAATCAGGTGCTGTTACAGGGACATAATCACCTGCAAATAAAACCTTTGGTGAACTGCTACATATGCAATTCACAAAATAGAACCCATAATCTGCGCATAAATGTGGTGGTTGCAGATGACAATATTATTAATAGGAGAAACGAACTCGTTTTTTTACATAAAAAAGCGATTTAAATTAAATGAGAGGATATAACTTCAGCCTCCAGAATATGGCTTCCCTGTGATCGTCGAATTATAGAAGTGATTAGGAATGAGGACGATTGATCTGCAATTCATGTGGAGGTTTTAGTTAAAAGAACAAACGACAGATGTTTTATATGTTTACAAAATTTCAGATTTAGGTTATAATTATCCGCGCAGGTTGATGTTTACTTTAAAACCCAAATATTCATTCCGGGAGAGACAAGATGTTGTCTACAACACAACATAATCCTCGCAGCTTATGCAACTACATGTATACCAAAATTGGTACTGTATGAAAAACTGCATTGTTCGTATGATTACGGAAAATTCGTCCGGCAACCGTATCAGTATAAAAAACATTTTCGTCCGTATGTCATACACTATTTTTTAGTCTACTGTAATAAGAAAATAATTGTTTTTTATTTATTATATTCATTGTAATTAAAAAATCTGATCGTAATCGACTTCACGTCACTTTGACACAAACTATTAAGAATATCATGACAGTCTGTTTAATTTGTTTATGGTATCCATTACTTTGTTCATAATTGTTTACCGTTCAAAAATTACTTTTCTGAAATCGCTCACGAATGTCTACTTTCTCGGAGCAATTTCAGATCCCAAAATACGCTATTCTAGTATTTTAGTCCTTTGTTAAGCAACCATCATAAAACAGTACGAGAAAGTTACTTTTCCGACCTAAGTCGAGAATGTAACTTCCGTACAGGTCTTTTATGTATATTTTGGACAGTAAATAGATACACGCAGACAAACCAACTCACATTAAAAATGCATTTTTTAGTATGAAATAGAACATTAAATTTAATGTCATTTATTGCAGTCGTTACTAACTCTGGTGGTGTCCCAAACACATGGACATCATTATCATCACTATCCATTTTAAATATTTTTTAATATTTTTTTACCACTTAGGTACACGTATTAAAGCGAAATATGCACTGAATTTGAATTTTATCATAACAATAAATAAAAGTGATTGTCAAGTAAACGATTTCATAAGCAATGAGGGCTGCCGTTTTTAGGCTCACCAGTTGGCGCCACTGGGAAGTAAGGTCCTGTCAAAAGTTATTGTTATGCGCGGAACAAGTTTATAGGGTTTTATTATAATTATTTCGTACACCAATAAATAAAACAACTTGTTAACTATGCCTCGGTGTTGTGCAGTTCCATTTTGTTCGGAAACAAAAGGCGGACATATGTTTCCGAGAGATAAAACTCGCCTAAAACAGTGGTTGGTAGCGAATCGCAGGGATAACTTTACTCCTTAGAAACATTCGTGTGTTTGTAAAGAACATTTTATCTTGACGATTATGCGTTACCAAAGGAGTCTACTACTGCTGTTGTTGAAGAACGCCACCCACCGTGTCTTTTCAAACTGGTAAGATCTGCTCCAACATCAACTAAAAGAGTCGCTGACGTTCGGCGAAAGCAATGCCTAGTAAAACTTTCAGGTTTAGGAAGTTTTAAATATTCTGCAATTTTTTTTTTTTTGACATCTGTCCAAACGTGTTTATCCCTACCACTTGAACTGTACACTTGCCATGTTTGTGTTGAATGAAGAATTGTTTATGTCTTATGGATGCAGGTCTAAGTTGAACATATCAACGATAAAAATTCAACCAATTGTCTCATTTTGTAACCGAAAACATTCTAGATTTATGAGTTTTAGAATCTGGAATAATTATGAGCAAAAATTCTCCATTGTCCTGAATGTCATCTATGGTAATATTCATCAACTCCTCTCTTCAGAAGGCACCAGCCACTCCAATAATTAACACTACCTAAAATAATCCATCCATACATATATAAAAGCTCAAAAGGTTTTCTTCTCCGGTTCCTCAAGCGGCTACCACTTCACCAATTTTGATAATTTTTTTTTCAATGAAAGGTCTCTACCCTCAGATGGATCATGACACATTTTTATATTTTTTAATCACCAATTTCATATGTAAAACAAAATAAACAAAAACTAATGCATGTTAGGGTATGCTAAGCGCGGCGTTACTTGAAGCGACCTCTACCACCGACCTCTTAAGAAATGGAACTAACGCATCTTAGCCGGCTTGGCTTATTCTGTGCCAGTGTGCTGTTCGGTTATTGTTTACATTCGAGTTTTCAGTTACTTTGCTGCAAACAGGATTATTTATATGTGGCTTCGAGTTTTTACTTGCTTTGCAAATAGGAATTTAAGCTAAGTATTTTTAGTTTAGTTTACTATTTTTATTTGTTTTTCGGGATAACCTATTTTAAGCATGGAACGACATGTTGTTCCTATTGTAGGTGACGGAAATTGTTTATTTCGTTCTGTTTCGCATTGTTTATTTAATAATGACCAACATCATCGCGAGATACGCATGCAAGTCGTCGAAAAAATTAAAAATGAATGGGAATATTATGAAGGTTTTATTGTTGGAGATCTATCGTATCGGTTACCGATTACAAATTCCGCTGAATACGAAAATTTATTGTCTTTAGATGGCGAGTTCGCCGGCAATGTCGAATTGCACTGTATTAGTCAGCTGTTTCCTGATCATTTGTTTAGAGTGTATAGAGATAATAATAATAACGAAACTCTTGATTATGGTACAGGAAATATTATTTCTAATTTACTTTTTTCTGGTAATGTTGATGCAGGACATTATAGTGTTTTAGAATTTCGTCCTGTCACTAATGATGCCGATGAGGAAAACGCACTCTGCAATGTCGTGCGACATAATATTTCAAAAAAACGTAAATTAAGAAAGACGTTGACTCGCGGCAGGGAAAGGAGACGCGAACGCACACAAAAACGTCTAAAATACAAAAAAAAAACCTGCTCTACAATTCAATATAGATGTGCCGTTTCTGATACTATTTCAAATGTAACTCCATTAAACTTAGGTAACTTAAACAACATATGTAGTTATTGCTCTGCCCGGTACTTTTCATGTGAAAAAATTCGGCTGGCTACTTTGGTCTTTGTTGCTGTAATAAAAAGTTCAAATTACCGGAATTTCGGATTCCTGATAAAATAAAAGAATTGTTTACAGGGAATGACGAGATATCGAAAAATTTTCGAGATAATATTCGACAATATAATAATGCTTTGTCGTTCGTGTCATTCGGGGCAAATGTAAAATTACCTTCCGGATATGGTCCGTATTGTTTCAAAATTCTTCATGTAGTACATCATAAAATTTCGTCATTATACCCTCAAAATGGAGGATGTGCTTCTTATGGACAGTTATACATTTTAGACTTTTCCGAAGCCAATCAAATTAGACTTGAACATGCTGCGAACAGTTCCTTGAGAAAAGACATTCTAGAAATACTAAATCGTGTCGTAAATCAATGTAATCCTTATGTGATCATGAGAATTCTATATCATCTTTAAAAGTTAACAGTAAAGCAGCAGCTGATATCAGGTCAGCAAGACTGATTATATGGGATGAATCACCCATGACCAATATCTATGCATTAATGTGCGTTAATAGACTTCTCAAAGACATTATGGGTAATGACATTCCTTTTAGAGGAAAAATTATTGTACTTGGGGGGAGATTTTAGGCAGGTCTTGTCAGTAGTTCCACATGCCTCACGAGAAACAATAATTCAAAACTGCATCAAGTTCTCTCCGCTATGGTCAGAATTTAGGGTATTTAAGTTTAGAAACATGCGAGCAAGACCCGAAGAATTGGAATTTGCTAATTTTGTGCTTAAAATTGGTAATGGAGATTATCCTTCCGTAAATGACGAATCGTCACAATTATCTGCTGTTATTGATTTACCGTCCAGTGTAATTGCGAAAGAAGACATTGTTTCTGAAATTTTTGGGAAAGAATTTGCGTCACCACACGCCGTTATTAATTTTTCAAAATTTGCCATTTTAGCCCCAAAAAATGAACACTGCGATGAGATCAATTCTAAAGTTATAAACCTTATACCCGGAATGCCTAGAACATATATTAGTGTAAATAATTTGATAACGGAGGAGGAGAATGAAATTCTTCAGGTTCCTATCGAATTTCTGAATAGTTTAGAGTTAAGTGGTTTGCCTCCACATAACCTTACATTAAAAACTGGAGCTATTGTCATGCTGCTAAGAAACCTAGATGCTTCCCAGGGGCTCTTAAATGGTACCAGATTAATTGTTCGAAATATGTACCATTCTTTGGATTTGGAAATTATCACTGGCGAAAGAGTAGGTAAAGAGTTTTGATTCCTAGAATCGACTTAACGCCATCTGATACAACTCTTCCTTTTTCTTTCAAAAGACGCCAATTTCCTATTCGTCTTGCGTTTTGTATGACCATAAACAAAGCGCAAGGACAAACTCTTGATCGTGTTGGGATTTATTTACCCCAGCCTGTATTTAGCCATGGCCAGTTGTACGTAGCAATGTCTCGATTGCGATCGTTCGACAATTTGAAAGTACAAATAATTCCAAAAAGGAACAGCACTCTCAATGTAGTATTTAAGGAGGTGCTGTAACATGAAACTTTCGTCACTCACTTGCATTTTCCAATACACCTGCCGTCGAATTTCGACGGGGTTACGCTAGTGTCTTATTACAACAGATTGAAAAAAACTGAAATTTGTATTACCTTTAGAAGTAAAAATGTGTCATCAGGAGCGTTAAGTAAAAAAAGCATTAATTTGCTCTCTGGTAAATACTTCAAATTTCTTTGCGTTGTATCCTAAAGGTTCTCTTTTTAAAAAGGCAATTAGTTTCGGAAACCTCGAAATATCTACATTTTCTTCCAATGACAGAATACTTCTGAGCCTTCAGTAAATTGACCACTTCCGTATAAACATCCATCTTCTTTTGACGGCACCAGTTTACGAAAAGAAGTTTTTTCTTCTTATAACGTTCTTTCGATTTACGTGGAAGGAGGTCGAACCTCACACTTTCGGCGGCTGCAACAATTTCTGCAGGAACATCTTCGTCTGAATTCATCACTTCAAACGCAGCAGATACAAGATAGAACGCGTCAGTTTAGCAAAACAATTTGTTTTATTTGTTAGTCATGACAACCGTTTGAGTAGTACTTGATCTTTATTATTTTAAATAAAATCTGACTGGCGGCAAATTTAAAATTTTGAAAAGACTTTAAGGGAAAAAAACTTCACAACCGTGGAAAAAATAGTATGTAACACACATGTGGCAAGCTTCATTGCAAAACTCGTATGATAGAATACTTTCATACATCGTTTTGCAATGAAGCCCTTGCCACACTTGTATTTCAATGTACTATTTTCGGCTGGGAAAAGTAGTCGCCTAGCAACAACAACAACAAATAATATCTGCTATGAAAAGTGATCATCTCTTCAGATGTTTGAACCAAAAAGACGTTATTTTTCAAGTCAATGGAATAAAGAAATATAATTCCAATAAACAATTACGAAAAATAGCATCTCTGGACCCATGTTCATAAGATTTTTTTTCTCTAAAATCGTCCAAGGAAACACTTACCGACATCACCTAGGAAACACTCTGTATAATAAATTAGTCTCAAACTATTAAGTTATGCAAAAATTATTATTAAACAATTTTTATTTTCAGATTTTTCTGGTATCATCAAATTACAAAGGCAGTGGTAGGGATTTTGCTGTTATGGATATTATGGTACCTGTTTTCCAAAGTTTACAGTGTTATTTACTAATAAGAATCTTGTTTAAATAATTAATTACAGTATATCCTTAAATGATGAGTTAGGTATCTAAAGAAATTCAACTATGCAATTTTTCCATGTATACAAAATATTTTTAAAATTTGTCACCATAACAACGAAGACAGCTGCTCCTACTTAGTTAAAATTTCAAATTTAGTTACAAGTGAGATTACAATTTAAACTTGCTATTGCTAACTTGCTTAAACCACGAAAATCATTGAACTAACCCTGGTGGAAATATTTTCTGCCAATAGTCTAATTTAGTCTTGCAGTGTTCTGAAAAACAATTCCAGAAGAATGAGTAAGTCTAAAAAATTCTGAAACATTCTGAAAAAGTATGAAAAGACCTATGTAAAACTTACTAAGCCGTTTGAAGACTGCATTTTTACAAGTTTTTAGACTCTTCTAGAATACTTTTTCAGAATTAATCAGATCTTTCATGAAAATTTAGCTAAAGTAAAAGTAAGACTTTTTCAGAGTTAATCAGTAAAATTTAAAACATTTCAGATTTTCGAAAAATTATTTACTGTAGGTTTTATCATATTTATTACTTCTCGTAAGGAATATAAAAACTTGATAGGAGGAGGGTTATTAGTAAAAAATATTAATGTTTATATTCTATACATTTTTAAATTTTATTTACTGATTTTTTTTGATAATTAATTATATACGGTTAAAATATACGAACTGTTTTTATTAAATAATTACAAGACGATAATTATTATTATTATAATATATATAATACAAAGTATTTCAGATAAAGTTGGATCGTTTGGATCATGATGCACAGAGCATTCTTGATTTCTATCTTTAGTAGCAGCATTCATTTCATTTCCAAAAATTCCAAATCTTGCACCGCCAAAGCCGTTGCTGGTACAACAAGTGGGCATGCATTATTATTAATGTTCACATAGCTCCGGATATATCTGTACTTTTTACAATATTTTCGATTGGACATACGTGCTTTTGTTTATATCGATATAATCCTAACAATCAACACTACACTATTATTTTATAAACGAACACAAAAGGCACCTCACATTAGCTGTTGTCATCATAGATAAAGTTGGCATCATACGTGGAACGTAGAAGTGGAATTGAAAGTGTGATGGCATGCGCAACAATGCATCATTCGATTTAGGATGGCCAATCAGAACCCCTAATTATGACTGACTAGACGCGATAGACTTATGGTTTTAGAATAAATTGTGTATTAATATTGTATGTTTTATTACGTGTATTTCTTAAATGTTTTTGAAATATTTTGTACTAGGTATATATATTTATTATTAGTATTAATTAAATATTCTTGAAATAGTTTATATTATATTTATCTTAAAAGTATTTCGTTAATATTTCTTAAAATCACTTGTATTATATTTTATTAAGTGTATGCCTTAAATGTTTTTGAAATAATTTGAATTATATATATTTTATTAAGTATTTCTTAAATGTTTTAAAAATATTTGCATTAAGTATATATTTATTGTAAAGTATTTCGTAAATATTTTTAGAATAATTTGTATTATATATATATATATATATATATATATATATATATATATATATATATATATATATATATATATATATATATATATATATATATATATATATATATATATATATATATATATATATATATATATATATATATATATATATATATATATATATATATATATATATATATATATATATATATATATATATATATATATATATATATATATATAATTATATATATATATTTTATTTTGAATTTCTTAAATATTTCTGAAATATTTTGTATTATATATTTATTCTTATGTGTTCTTAAACATTTCTAAAATAATTCGTATATTAAATTTCTTAAATGTTTCTAAAATCATTTCAATTATATATTCTATTAAGTATTTCTTAAATGTTTCTGAAATACTTTGTATTATATATATTATAATAATAATAATTATCGCCTTGTAATTATTTAATAAAAACAGTTCGTATATTTTAACCGTATATAATTAATTATCAAAAAAAATCTGTAAATAAAATTTAAAAATGTATAGAATATAAACATTAATATTTTTTTTACTAATAACCCTCCTCCTATCAAGTTTTTATATTCCTTACGAGAAGTAATAAATATGATAAAACCTACAGTAAATAATTTTTCGAAAATCTGAAATGTTATAAATTTTACTGATTAACTCTGAAAAAGTCTTACTTTTACTTTAGCTAAATTTTCATGAAAGATCTGATTAATTCTGAAAAAGTATTCTAGAAGAGTCTAAAAACTTGTAAAAATGCAGTCTTCAAACTGCTTAGTAAGTTTTACATAGATCTTTTCATACTTTTTCAGAATGTTTCAGAATTTTTAGAATATTTCCACCAGGGAAGTAATCTAATTTTTAATATTTAAAGTTAATTTAATCAACCATAAATGTATACTTTCTTAATGTACGGTAATAGTTATTAAGGTATCAAGGGTGTTATACGGATAATAAGGTACCGAGGTCGGCAGTGTACTTACCGAGGGCCGTTGGCCCGAGGAGATGTACGCCGACCGAGGGTGCCATTATCCTATAACACCCGTGGTGCCTTCAACGTTTAATATCCTACTAGTCTGTTATTTAATTCGAAAATTCTTTGACATTAACGACTGATTAATGTGACATCTGTTATGTTCAGGACAATTTCATTAAAGGGGCGTTGACATTATGCGAGTTAACTAGCACTAGTCAACTAGCGCCAGTCGACTAGCCTTTGCGAAACTGTTTACATATTGGTAGATTAATAAAAACAGTTCAGTCGTGAAAATGATTGTGGTTGCCAAAGGAATTAAAATAATAGCTGCAATGCTACAGGAAGAAGTAAAATGTATATCCCTAGAGACAAAATGTCGTCGTCCGAGAAGATGGTGGACTCGAGAATGGATCAAACGACGCGCAAAATTTGGTGTGTGCCACAATTTATTGAAGGAAGTTAAATTCGAGACCCACAAACTTACATGAATCACTTACGGCTGAGCCCTGAAAAATTTTCAGAGCTCTTGGTACTTGTGGCCGCCTTTATTAAAAAACAAGACACCTATTTCAGGGCAGCATTGTCATTTAAAATAAAACTTTAAATTACATTACGATATTTAGCTACTGGTGACTCGTTCAGCACCCTTGAACATATGTACAGGGTACCAAAGAGCACAATTTCTAAATTTCTGGTGCCCGTTTTGCGAACCATATACAATGTTCTACATGATTATATAAAGATTCCGAATTCTGAAGAAAACTGACAAACAATCTCTAATGGGTTTGGGTCGAGGTGGAATTTTCCGAGATGTTGCGGAGCAATAGATAGAAAACATATTCGTATAAACTGCCCCGCAAACAGCGGAAGTGAATTCTACAATTACAAAGGCTACTTCAGTACGGTGTTATTTACAATGGCTAATAGTAACTATGAATTTATATATATTGACATTGGATCAAATGGAAGAATGAATGAATCGAGTATTTTTGGCGCATCGCGTTTGAAGGCAGCCATAGAAGGTAACAGCCTGTGCTTTCCAGATTGGGGTGTCATTGTTGGAGATGATGCCTTTCCACTAAAAATGTATTTAATGAAACCTTATTCAAGACATGGCATGTCCCAAAGCGAAAGAGTGTTTAATTAAATTATCGCCTTTCGAGGGCACGGCGAATAGATGAAAATGCCTTTGGTATTCTGGCATCTAGGCTTAGAATATTTTTACGGAGTATTGAAGTATATCCCGATAAAATAGATGATATCGTAAAAATAACATGTGCTTTACACAACTGGTTGCGGAGGACCTCGGCAAATCAGTATATGTCTTCTGGCACTACTGACCACGAGGATGTTGATACTGGCATTATAACACCTGGGTCATGGAGAAGGGATGTACCATGTAATCAAGGGTTTATTGGGGGCGTTCGTGGAGCAACCATAACCACTCTAAAGAAGTAGGTACCCTCTGTGACAAATACGCCGAATATTTTATGAGAACTGGCGCGGTTGACTGGCAATGGAACATAATTTAAATTTGTAAAAAAATTAAATCAAATGATGTAGGATGTTTTTCTTTTATATATCAAAAGTTTATTTTTATCAAATAATGTATTCACAATCCTGAAAGTAAAAACTAATTATGTGTAATTTTTAATAAAAAATAATCAAACTACAATTCCTTATTATTTCCAAATTTCTTACGTATCATAATTTCTAAAATCTTAAATACTAACAATGAGTATTTGTAAGGATACTTCTAATTGCTTGGGACAAAATATCATCACTATTATTTGCACCAGATCCAGCTGAATTATTGCTGGATTGATTTGTTGTCCATTCTGTTGAATTGGAATCTAGCTGGCTAATAAGGTAAGACTCTTGCTGTATACATTCATTTACTGGTGATTGTGAAGATGACATAGATGAAATGTATGGCAACGAGGTATTTGATGAGCGGGAAGACAAGGATTTTTCTCGTTCGTAGTCGATACGCTCCCGCATTAGTATGTCTTGAAACATTGATTGGCATTTTAAGGTCCTTTCAAGAGATAACGTACGTAATTGATGCGCAATATTCATGGCGAAGTAATCAAATTCATCTTTTTCTACTGAACTTTTTTTTAATTCTTCTAATTTCTCTATGGCTGTTGAAATATGATCTGGTAGAGCAGTATTTTTCTTTCTTTTAGGATTTTGTTAATTTCGTGCTATATTAGATGTTGTTTGTAAAGGTGCTTGCATAAATATTCCCTGACTAGGCTCACTATTTTCTTCTAGATCTTCGGAAGACTCATGCACTTCAAGCATTTTCTTATTATATTTCACCATGACATTCATAAATATTTTTCTTATTGTTAGAAGAGCCTCTACCAGAACAGTAGCCCAGAAACGTAGCTGCTTCGTTAAACCAAATAAGTCGTGGTTTAAATAATGCATCTGGCAATGTCCCGGATTTATTATGCTTTTTGATTTTATTTTTTTCCAAATTGTAAGTGTCCCTAACAGATTTAATTTTTTTCTTTATCATTTCCACTGTCAAATCTTCCATGTTCATTTCGCGTTGTATGTGATCAAATGCACTATTTCGCTTATCTCGATTTTTATAATTTTCATCTTGAAAATTCCACAATACTTCACATTCTTTATACAAACTCACGAATTTAACGGTATCTTTTTCGGTCCACCTGTTCGGTGGCGCCATTTTTAATCCATCGACGTATATAAAAGTACAAAAGCATTCAACTTTACTAGCGTTAGTAGAATAAGCACAATACTAGCGCTAGTCACAGTTTACATCATGCTTGTAACATGCTAGTCGATTGGCGCTGGTTTACTGGTACTAGTGAACTAGCATAATGTCAATGCCGCTTAAAAGAGATTAATAATCAAAATTGTTTGTAACTATGCAACACATATTGTTTGTCAATAACGCCATCACCATTTAATTGTTTTGTGTTGTGTTTTGGTGCAAATGTTAATGCGTTATAAATTTATAATGCCCTAGGGCGTTATTTCTGTATCTCAAATAGAGTTATTATCGCAAAATAACAGGCTAGTAGGACGTGATAAAAATTAATGTTTAATTTAACTGGAAGTTGTTATCGTTTTAAAATGGCGCACACTCTTGTATAACTCTGTAATATTATTTTTGATGAAATAGTGCTAATCATGTAAAAATAAATACATTTTATAGAAGCTGTATTTATTTCGTATCTTGTTATATGTCAAATTTATTTTTAGTTAATTCAAGAGAAGTAAAATATTTTTAAAATTATTGTATACTTTTGCATCATCCTCTCTTTCTTTTTTTGTTATTTTCACACTTTCTTTGAATATTAAGCCACCATTTTTCAAGATATTTGAGGAAAATTGTTAAATAAACCTGTGTATAAAACGGATAAAACAGAATAAGATAAATTGGCTGTTGAAAAAAAATTCTCCAAATTCCCAAGCCTAAAAGCATGTCGACCTAAAAAAATTTTAAGTCTTAATTCAGTCATTTTATTTTTATATTAATTCATTTTTTCTTCACCAATTCTACACGATAAACATTTTTAATAGTATACTTTCTGCATTCATGTCTAAATTATAACCAAACGACCATGAATTGAAATATTCAGAAAGTAACAATTAACATACCTCCACCACACCATAGAAGTTGACGATTCTCCGAAAACTAGGACCAACAATCTGCTGCCCAAATGAAGCAAGTTCTAAAACACTGTAAATTTTTGCAGGAAAATCTGTTATTACTATTTTTATACTTTTAGAATATATGTATTAATATAAACTTTCTTTTGGCCCTCTTGCAAAATTTAAATTTTCCAATATGGCATGAGACCACCGATTTATGTAATTTTTTTTTTTTTTTTTTAAGAAAATAACAGGTTTTTTAATGCCTCATGCAGTGGAAAATTAGGTGGTGTTCCTATTTATTTCTACAGATTGTAAAATTCAACACCATCCTATATTGCAGAGTTTTTTTAATTAGATGATAGATTAAATTACATTTTTGAAAAATTTTATCAAAATTGACCTGCTTTCCACTTCTCAAAATTATTCTTTAGAATGTTGCGTACTACATACTGTTATAATGTAGATGTAAATTTTCATACACTTTTTTGTGGTTAGTGAGAGTCCGGAATTTTGCACCATGTACTTTGTTTTATCAAAAAAAAGTATTATTTTGGAACCAGAATGTTTTTTTCTGGAACTTGGTACATTATCATCTCCTTACCGGTATTTCATCTGATACCCAACTGTTTAATAGCCAATACCACTACACAATCCATATTATACATATACCTAATAATTAATAAGTAGAGTTGGCAAAAATGCGCCGCAGGACATAGGCGTACACATCATAATAATTGTAATAAAAGGAATTAACTAATAATAAAAGCAATAAACTGTTACAATTTATAACAATATATGTACAGCTTACCCTTTTAACTAGCTTGGTTATCACAAACTGGAAAATATCTGTAAAATCTTTGCAGCCATGTATGTTTCTATGGTTGTCTCCCAGAGTAATGTTCGATGTGGTGAAAAAATATGCTTATATCTTGAAAACGACCGTTCGACATCAATAGATATAATACAAGCATACTTAAAATAGTCTTTGAACTCACTTAACGGATTTGCAGATGCACCAACAGTACCATCACAAATTTGTCTTAATCTGGTAAAACCGGTGTCTTGCTTTAACACACGTGCGAACTTTTCTCCAACGGGCTCATTTTTTTACGTCACATATAGAGTGTAGCAGTCGATTTACTTCATCCATTATTTGCAGTGACTCCGCTAACGACAACGCACTGTTTTGTAAGTTTTGTATGGCGTCATGTAATCCTTTATAGTTCTTGTGAATAGTTTTTTAAGCTGTTTCAACAGAAATATCTTCGAATTTTGTCTGGCTTTCCTTAATAGCTGCAGCCTTGTCTCGATTGAATTGTAGTATCACAGCATTTATTTGTTGTAAAGATTCAGCATAATAAAAAGCTGCCCTCAACCATGTTCTCCAACGTGTAAGAATCAGCTGTGGTGGTTCGGGAATACTGGGATATTTGCTATGAAATCCGCGAAGACGTTTAGGAGATTTAAGAAACACTTTTTTTGCACTTGCTATTAATGCATCTACCTCTGGAAAACCTTGTCGAATAATTTCTGCCACAAGGTGTAAAGTATGCACTTTACACGTAACATGTACACTTGATTTAAAAAAAAACTGGTACAACTCTTGTAATCGAAAATCTTAATAGTTTAGTTGTGTGCATATGTCTGTAAATAGGGCTGGCCAGGCATGTCGAGAGGGGGGTGGAGAAGAGGTGATTTACCCCGGACCTGGGTTTTTTGGAGGAGATCGGTTTTCTTTGTGTTTTTAAACTTATTAAACCTTTCTCTTTTATTTTATTCAAATGGAATTTTAAAAAATAATTAGAAAATAACTTTTTCAAAACATTTTCAATCCTGCCATATTATTGTTTAAAAAAATAATATTTGTTACGGATAATTCTACTAATGGTTGTAATTAAAATACTAACTGAATAATGATAATTCTATTTTTAAAATAAGAACACAAAAATACCACTTGAGATTAAAAAAAATGTAAACAATGCAAACTGAACATAAAAATACAATAAAAAAATAAAATAAATGAACTTCAATTACGTAATACAGAATTAACTAATATTTTGTCATTGCTCCATTAGCGTCTAAAACTGCCTGAAGTCTTGCAGGCATGGACAAAATCAGATTTCTTGCAAGGTCAACTTCTTGCGACAAGTTCTCCCAAGCGTCTTCAATTATCCCTTCCAATTCTTGGGCATTATTTGGATGGTTATTTAATTTTCTTATATGTTTCACCATTAGTCCCCATACATTTTCAATTGGATTTAAATCCGAACTTTTAGATGGCCACGGTAACAACTCTATATTTTTATTAAGAAACCATTGCCTGACACGATGGGCCGTATGTATGGAGCAGTTGTCTTGTTGGAAAATAAAATTATTTTCCGGAAACACCTCTATTAGTGACGGCAACATAATATTGTCTAATATTTCAATATATTTAATGGAATTGAGATGACCACCAGTGTTCCAACACACACCTAACCCATTTAGGCTCATCCAAGCCCAGACATTGACTGAAAACCTTCCTGATATTTGTGGATTGAAAGTATATTTCTCGTCGTATCTAGTGGAAGGAGGCCTATATACGCGAACATGTCCATCGTTACAGGATTTAAAAACCTTTTCGTCAGAAAAGACAACTTGTTCCCAGAAGTTTTCATCATTGATTATATAGTTGAGTGCAAAAATAATCCTACCCTGCTTCTTTTCTTCTGAAAGTTTGTATTTTTTAGCCGCTGAACAACTCTTCAAGTCGCTTTGTAGTTTTATTCTTCTGCAAGCAGTAGATACCGAAGCAGGGAAATTTGTCTCTAAAATTGCATTTATTGCAGTCTGAAAAGGGTTTTCTATTAGGTAATTTGTAAGATTTTCATCTTCTTGATTATTGCTCTTTCTGGGCCTACCGGAACCAACTTTACGGGATACCGTTTGGTTGGTTTCCCATTGTTTTTTAACACTCATTATCGTGGTTTTACTCACATTGTATTCAGCAGCAAGTCTTCGTATGGACCAACCATCTTCAATTTTAGAAACAATTCGAAATTTTTGAATATCTGTTAGATGTCGAACCATTTTTAACGTCAAAGTGACATTTGTAAGATTATTAATATCAATCAAAGAACGAATGATTTACATAGCTAAAAGAAAGTGTACCAGTTTTTATTGAAATCAAGTGTACCAACCTACAACAGTGTTCTTGAAGAGAATGGCCTACCAAACGCATTGTCGCGGCACCATCGGTCACAAACATCAACACTTGACCACCCGCGTAATTGTTTGGCCAGTACATTCAGTTAGTGTTTCGCTAGCTAGTAACAGTGGAAATGTCGGTTTGAGAGGTACACGTACTATAACATTTAAAATAGAATTTTTTTTACAATCTGTCGTCTCATCAACACATAACCACAGCAGTGTATTTTTTAGTACACATTTGATCTTATTTACAACGTCTTCGCTTACAGTTGGTACATAGTTACGCAACGTTGTGCGACTTGGTAACGTCACCTTGGGATTATCTTTATTTCAGAACTCCTGAGATGGTCGTCTATTGAGTATGTGCAGCGGAACATCATAGACAATCAGCATTAAGAATAAATCGAACATAAACTGTGTTGTCGAAGGCATGATATTTTTTTACTTTTATGTTGCACAGGATTTACGTGACGTTTACAATCACGTTTGTCCCAGCACATCAGGTTTATCTCGCACACATTACAAATTATTATAGCATCATTGTAGAAAAATCCGGGATTTTAGTGATAAATTTATTCACTTTGTCAGCGTATGGCAGTTCTTACCCTTGGTAGGTCTGATATACTTTATTATTAAATTAATATCCAGAATAAAATACAACAAATAAAATTATCAACAATAAAATGGAGGGGGAATAAATTGCGTTGTATACACCACGAGGCATAACAATAGATTAAAATTGAATGTTAGGCTTTGCTAAAATAGCAAACAAGTCTCGCTTATGTATTTGGGTATTTCTCTACATGGCACCGTCCATGAATTACGGACTGATTTGCCAACTCCATTGATAAATAATACCAGATACTGAAATCACCAACAATATAGTGATATTCTATAAATGTAAAAGATTTTGTAAAAACGTAGTTCCACATCAATCGCCATTCAAGTAAGGTTCGATTTTGGATTGAGTCAAAAATTTTTCAAAACTTATGTGTTCAAGTTCACCTTATTTATTTGTTAATTTAAAAATACAACTGCCTAGACTGAAAACATCCAATTACAGGGCAGGAACTACAACAAAGTTTACTACAAACCTAATTAACAGTGATATAGCTCTATATTGACAAATGTGGACATTATTTAAATGGAACTAAAGAAAGGATAAAAATAGTGACCGGAACATATATTCGGAATGTAACTAGGATAACAACAAAAATGTGAAAAACTAAAAGTAAAGATTTTTATTATATACAAATTGCAAACCAATATATCAAGATTATTCATAAAAAAAATCATAATTGTGAGACATAACTTAAAGTCTGAAAAACAAAAGAAGATTTAATCTAGGAACAGGTAGGTAATAGAGATAAAGTATGATGTGCCGACAGACTTGAGACATGAAAACTTAAACTACTCAGAAGTATTGGACAGTCAATTAAATAATTTATAACTCTGAATGAAAGCGAAACTCATTGATATATTATTCTTGTATTAAAGTCAGTTATATTGATTCTCGATAAAAGTTGATCATTTGAAAATCTGAATGTTGAATAAATTCCATCAACTTAGCAGAACATTTTGGCAATACTCCTCTGGACTGATTCAATAGCTGTTGTATCTAATTCCTATCCAAGATTCCATCAGTAGTGATGCATACTCTAGTTTTGATCTTACATTGGCATTAAATAAGAGTATGAGCATCTCTGTGTTATTATTAAATTGTTTGCAATTTCTGAGATAACAGTAATATGGAAACACTCGAAACCAAGTTACTGTTTATACTGTTTACTCTTATTTATGTAGGTTGCAAAAAAAACTTATGAAACCATTAGTAAGTTATTGCTAGGCCAATTTCTTTACTAATATACTACGAATAAGTCTGTCAAATGCTTTCGAAAAATCTGTGTAAATGACATCAACATGGCCTGCCATATCTAAGTGTTAAGCAATATATTTCGTAATGCATACTAAGCTGCTAAAAGTTGATCGACCCGGTGTAAATGGATATATGGATTCACATGACTACAATATATCATAGAGTACAGCTTCGAACACTTTAGTAAAGTTGCACATGATTACAATAAGGCTATAATTCTCAATCAGCTGTTTATCGCACTCTTTGAAATTAAAAATGCCTTTAGACATTCACTCACTGTAATCACTTTCATTTTCACAAACAAAATAAGTTGTAGACGTAGAGGCCTCCCACGGTCGAAACTTTAAATACGATAACCTTCTTAAATTATTTTCAAAAGCAAATAAATAGCTATAAAATAATTATTAGGTACTTATAATATTACACTTTCTCCTACAACGCACTGCTAAACAAATCGGTAACAAAACTAAGTGCGAACCTGCAGTATCACAGAATGTAAGTGTAACTCCGCCTCGTCTAGTGCCAACAAAAGCAACAATCATTTTTCTCGCTTTAATGTAAGCGATGTAAATGACGGAAGACGGAAACTGTCATGTATTAGACATTTTCCGCCCTCATGCCGTGTCTTACCTCGCACGTATGGAGTGTAGAGAAGGAGAAACGTCTCCGTCTTAAAAAATGTGATCGGATTTTCGATGGAAGAATAGGTGGCGCTGATTTAGAGGAGGTATTCTACGTGATTTTGTTTTTACTATTTTTATTATTTTTTTACGCTGTATAATTCTTTTCAACACCTACATAATATTATGTTTTCGTTAGTTTATAGAATCTGAAGCTAGTTTCAGAGATATAGTAAGTGTTTAACTTCAGACTCAATCCCATAATACGATCAGCGCCACATCTCATATCTTACAGAATTCAGACCACATTTTGAACGTACCGTCCATAAGAGACGTTCCTCCTTCTCTACACTCCATACTCGCACGTCTCATTACAAAAGCGATTTCTCTTACTATAACTGAAATGCTTAGAATTCATGTCATTTTTTATTTTGGCTCTCAATAATAATGCTTTAAAATGATTGGAATCAACAAGATTAAAATTATGTTTTAATTTTTGTCCCAAGCGGGATTTAAGTTTTAATTATTAATTGTCATTACATTTTTCACTGGTTGTAGAATGTAAAATAATTCGCCAAGATAATTTGCAAAATGTAGCTAACTGTATGACTTAAGAACGTGTTGTAGTTACCAGCTATTTTGTTCTTTTTATTGTTTGTATCTTTTAAATGTTTGCCGCTGACCGAGCAGAAAAGATGTTGCCGCTCCTCAAGCAGAGAGAGATTTTTTTTGATAGGAAACAATAACATTTCCTTGGAAACGGTCTAGTACCTAGTAGCAGTAGTAGGTACTTATTTTACTAGGCAAGTAGGCCACAATGGGCCCTTTTTACCTAGGAACCTACAGTTTTGCGTGGACTCCAAACCACGGTCTTCGATTGTCAACTAACCCACCGCCTGGGCCTGCCCGCCTGCACCGCTAGCAGAGTGGCAAACCTCCTGGGTAGGTCTCTTCGACCCTCCACCCGGGCTCGCCTCTCCACCTGCATCAGGCTAGCGGCCTTTCCGGGATTGTCTGTTGATAGCCTACCGACTGTTAGACGAGCTATCGTTCATCCATCCAATTGCCGGACTCGATCAGTGCTACTTACTTCACTGATCGAATATCGGAAATTAAACGGATGTCCATACCTCATCCCCCTCTAACATAGCTAACTAGAGAACTGATTCTCTCGGAGCGATAACTAAAGGCCACACAGACAATTGGGACTCTTGAGTATTTTCATCCACTTCCCGGACATTTCTGAAGCAGTTGTAGAAAAAAATCTTGTGTGTAACTCGAGCGGAAAGTATATTTTTCGCTCTCTCATGTAGTGGCCTCGGCTAACAATTTCTATGTTGAAGCGGAAATGTACTACTTTACGTTCTAATTACACAAATACCTAATAATAAATTAACATTCAACAATGTTGTAAGTAACAGTTAAATAATGCTAATTCTAATCCACTTTTTATACTCATGATGACGTACAAAATAATTTACGTACGTTATTTATTAAACAAGAGTTGTTAGCAAATGGCCAAGTTTTAAATAAAAATGAAATTAAAATAAAACAATCACTTGACTTAAGAACACTCCGTATATTCAAATATAAAATCAACTAGTTTTTTTTCAATGTTAAAAACAGAATGACGAATTTCCGCTTGCAAAGCTGATTCGTGACTTCTTAATACTACGTTCCTTGTCAATATAATATAACCGGGGACCGCTCTGGCGTGCGATAGAAATTTGCGAAAAAAAGTTGAAAAAATTACCAGGTTATTTTTTTAAACAATTTGTAAAATATTGGCAAGACATTTTTTTCCGGAATATGGTGGAAAATATGTCAACAGATTTCAAATTTCATCAAAAAATATAGTTTTTCTATAAAGTTACACCGTCTTGAAATTTTATTTTAAATTCATTTTTTCACTGTGCAAATTTCAAAAAAGTGCAACTGCAAAAAATCAATATTTTCCACATGATTGTGAAAAAAAATGTTTTGCAAATATTTTACAGATCGTTTAAAAAATAGCCTGGTGAAACATACAATATTTTCAACTTTCTTTCATAAATTTTAATCGCAATTTTTTTGACAACTAATATAAGATAAAAAAAATGTTTCCCTGACGTTTCGGAAACGAATCTGTTTCCTTTTTCAAAGTTTATAGATTTTTTTGTTTTTGTAGAATATGTCAAGCGTAAAACTTGTCACACATATTATTTGTTTATAAAAGGTGTTTCAATAAGAGTCCAAGATTTTAATTGCGCGCCAGTTTGGCTGTCATGATGTCACAAGAGTAGACATGCCAGGTCGATAGGACACAGATGAGAATAAGTAAACATAGAGCATTACACGATAGAACAACGCGTCCTGATTGTTAAACATTATTATCAAAATGGTGAAAGTTTGATTGCCACGATTCGTCAAGTGCGTCCAATTTTCGGTCGAAATAATGTTCCTTATTCATCTACTGTGAAAAGAATAATCGAAAAATTCGATTATGATTGTGAAACATACGACATAAGCTCGTAGAGGTCGTTCAGAACAAAACATCACGGCAGTTCGCGAGAGCGTGGCCAAAAATCCAGGGACGTCGAATCGTCATCGAGCACAAGAATTGGACGTTACAACAGCCACTCTTCAGCGCATTCTCACTAAAGATTTACATCTCCATGACTACAAAGTCCAATTGACTCAACAACTTCTGCCAACAGACCATGCACAGCGAAGACAGTTCACCAACTGAATCTTTGAACAACAAGAAGTGAATGCCAATTTTGTGGACAAAATAATTTTCTGTGATGAGGTCCATTTTCACCTAGATGGCTTCGTTAATAGACAAAACTGCCGCATTTGGGGCTCAGAAAATCCACGAATGATTCATGAGAAAGCAATGCATCCAAAACTTGTCACGGTTTGGTATACATTGTGGTCTCGAGGAATCATTGGACCGTTTTTCTTCGAAGACAAGGCAAGTAATGCAGTAACGGTGAATGGCGAACGTTATCGTGCTATGATAACCCAGTTTTTTGTGCCTCAATTGTAAGATATTGCTCTCGACGCCATGTGGCTTCAGCAGGACGGTGCCACTTGCCATACCGCCCGTGAAACTTTGACGATCTTGCACGAACCTTTTCCTGGTCGTGTCATCTCTCGGTTTGGTGACCAGAATTGGCCGCCATGCTCTTGCGATTTAACACCTTTAGACTTTTGGCTGTGGGGTTATCTGATGTCACAGGTTTATGCTAACAAGCCCGCGACCACCGAGGCATTGAAGTCCAAAATTAGACACTATATGAAATACCGCCACATGTATGCAACATCGTTAATCAAAATTTCGCCAAAAGTATACGCATGTACCAGCAAAGCCGTGGCGGCCATTTACCAGATGTGTTGTTCCTTACATTACCCCTAAATGTCTACATTATAACTCAATAAATATTTCAGTACTTTGCTACAAAAAACCATGTTTTATTGAACCTTCAAATATTGCGCCCTTATTGAAACACCTTTTTATAATATCCATAGATACTTAGATACAGTAAACAATAACCAGTAGCTTATCTCTTCTTGTTGCCAGGCGTCGCCGCCGGGGGACCTTCCAGAACCTCTACTCTGAAACGCTACTCTGAAAAGCATCAGTGCAGTCGTGGCCGTCAGAGCGGAGTGTATGTTATCAGTGAAATAAAAAATAACTCGTGGTGTAAGTGCGTTACGCATAATTTGTTTACTGTGACAATTGTATGTATTTTATTTTATTTAAAATTGGGGACGATAAGAAAAAAGGGGGAATGGTCTACTCGTGTAAAGAATGTACAAATAAAGGTTATTGTAGTAATGAAAAGTTTTATTCATTTCCTCGTGATGCCGAAAGGTATAATAAGTCAAAAACTGTTACTGTTGCTTACCTAATAAGCATAAAACATATTGATTTTAGTATAGGAGTTAGGTATTGTTTTGCAAAAACAAGAACCATTAATGAAGTAATTTTAAGATTATAAATTGAAAGTATAAATAAAATAGGAAATAGAGTAAAAAAATAAAATCTTTAGTTTTATATTTACAATTAGAAGAATGCTCTTCTGCATCTATTTTGATTAATTTTTAAAGATATTACAGAATAAATTTTAAAATGTGTGTATGTTGCAGACGAATTACAAATTAGTCACTTTATGAAAAATTTTTTAATGATATTGGTGCTTTCGTTTCGTAAATCCATATTTTTAACACGCTTTTATATTTAGCTTCACCTGTATGTTTGCTTGATTGCTTGTTTGTTTGTTTGTAACCGACTCTTTGGACTCGATTTTGACCCACTTTAAACGGACAGATTTAATTGAAACTTTGTACACTTACGAAGAACCGGTAACAATACAATAATTTGATAAGTTTATATCATTATCCTGATCAGGATCGCCAATCCTTTCCTCACGTATCCCTGCGTGAAAGCAAAGGGTTAATATGTAAGTAGATTCCATAATTGTTAATTAGCTCGGTGGTCGAGTGGGTTAAGGCAGTCGACGCGATACGACAGACTCCTCCGGCGTGAGTTCGAACCCCACGGCTGAAATAAAAATATCTTTTTTTTCAGAAATATCTGTTGGATCGTAATATGTTATAATATCAGCATCAATAAGCAATATAAATATAGTTTAAAACAACTAAAAAAACACGCTTTCATAGCACATCAAACTAAAAAAGTTAAAAATAAATATAGTTTAAAAAAACTAAAAAACACGCTTTTAAAGCACATCAAACTAAAAAGTGAAAAATAATTATTAATATAAACTGAAAACAATAATGAACGAAAAATACTAGTATTATTGTGAAAAAAGCGTGGGGCGCTTTGTGCCATATTTTTCGTATATCGAGCAACCCACGCCTTTTTTCACAATAATAGGTACCTACTAGTATTTTTCGTTCATTATTGTTTTCAGTTTATATTAATAATTATTTTTCACTTTTTTAGTTTGATGTGCTTTAAAAGCGTGTTTTTTAGTTTTTTTAAACTATATTTATTTTAATTTAACACAGGCAATTTCAGCCCGGCGCGGCGGCAACGGATTATTATTAGATTTATGTAAAGCAACAACAGGCGATTATTTTTAACACAACGTATCTTGGGTTTCTATTATTTTTTGACCATTTACAGGACGAAAGGGTCAAATAAAGTTAAAGCATAATTAAGTACCTACCATCTTCCAAGGGGATGATATGTCTATAAAAAGTAATTTGAGTTTTGTATATAAACATTTGCCTTAAGTCAGTTCATAAGGAATCTACAAACTCTTAAAGGGGTAAGTACAACAGTTATTTGCCAATAAATTTAAAACGTCTTAAGTTGCAAAAATTAAATTTGAACCATTTGTTAATTTCATAATGGTACATGGTTTATTAAATTTTTTCTAAATATCACGATTTGTATTTGAATATTGCAATACAGGATGGGTATACAATAATCGATAGGTAACTACGTACCTCTACAAAAGTAATTCCGAATTTTTAATTATGAACTGATTTAAAGTAAATGTTTATATACAAAACAAATTTATTAATAGAAATTTTAAAACGTGTCGAAAAAATAAGTTAATTATTTGGAAAAATTAATAAAATGTTTATTTCTTATTAAAATCGAGTCTATAAGTCTACAATTAATCACCAATTAAATAATAATAAAAATTGTAATTTAAAAAAAACAATTCTAATTTAACTCAATAGATTTTACCTTTACGTTGCATACATTTATGTTACTCCTTTACGATTGTTTCTTCAATAGTAAAATACCATTTAGAATACCATTTATGTTAAAACACTCTATATACATCCTATAAACGTATAGAATGATAAACTACATAAAACTAAAATAATATTTTAAAATAACGTTTTATCCCTGGTACGCCTATGGAAAAATTAGAAAAGTTCGCCACAGCACGCGGTCGAGGTATTGTTTTCCTGTGGCCGAGGTCACCGAACGTCGAGGGAAGCATCAAAGGAACCGCCAGAGAGATAAGCTATTGGTTATTGTTTACTGTGTACTTAGAACTGTTGAAACTTAAAAATTATACAATATTAATTTTGTTTAATTCTTCTTTTAACATCGGTCATGTTGTACCAAAATCTACAAAGCTATTGAATAAACATTTTTCTTCATTCAATATTATTGCTGATTCCTTAAGCGGGCAGCAAAAAAAGAAAAATCGAGACCTTTTGGAATATGAAAATGTGACTAATGTGACCTTTTCGAACATGTTCTGCAGTCAATGATATGACGAATTGGGAATTGCATTATGGTTAAAGCTGGGCATTTACAACATATTAATATTAGACTTTGTTTTAATATGTTTTCGTAAAAAAAATTGCGTGAATATGAAAGAAAAAACTGCTGCCAATTAATTGGGGATCAGAACTTCCTCACCGTAGTAAAACACGACGTGTGGTGGAGTTTATAATAAAAGTAATTTTTGACGTTTAAAATAGTCACATTTTTTGACGTTTCAAAAAAAGTCATATTTTGACGTTTCAAAAAAGTCACATTGGTGGAATGTCACTAATATTTTTTTTAGACATTGGGACCGATTTTGCTCATCAACGAACTTAGAAGAACATGGAAGAGATCCTTGACCTCTAGAATGTGTGTACCAAATTTGAAAGCTTTATCTCAAAAACTGTAGCTGCTATCGCAAACACAGACACACAGACAGAAAATTTTTTGTCTGAAATTTTGTGTATCGTCCTAATTCGTCGAAATTCGTCCAGAAATGTAATAAAAAATTTCAAAATTTTTTTCACGACATAACCACTTTGAGTGTTGAGGAAGTAAAAAATTCCGAAACAACATTCAGGGGCAGTGGCGGTTCGTGGGTCAAGAGATAGGGAGGTCAATTAGAAAAGTTTACTGTATTACCTACCTTTTAAAGTGATTCAAATTCCAAGTCGATCCTCCGGTATTTTTGAGATGCAAAGTGGTCAATTACTTTTTCATTAAAGTCTTTTATCTTCATTATTAATGCCCTTTCTATGGTAAGCATAGCTAAAGAAGATAACCTTTCCTGACCCATGGTATTTCTTAAAAATGTCTTTATTCTTTTTAAGGTGGAAAAACAACGTTCACTTTCGGCGGTAGTCATAGGGAGAGTACACAAGATTTTTTAACAGTTTGACACTTTCAGAAAAAGTATTGCACAAATTGATTTTTTCTAAACAATCTAATAATTCTGTTCGATAGGTATAAACAGTCTCTATGCACTTTGTATTAAAATTCCATCGTGTTGGAGCCGCATTAGGTAATCTCACCTTAACAACATTATCTAAAAGATAAAGAAAAACTTAGAGAATGCCACAAATAACGTTCAGACAATATTTATATTTTGTATTTGAACATTAAAAAATAAGCAACAGGTTTTCGAAAAACTGTCGAATTATTTTCAATTTATTCTCAATCTCTTGTGATACTACTGATTATTGGCAACTAGCAGATAAGTTCTATTATTATAACAGTCGTGTATTACAAATTAGTTAAACACTATTTGCAGAAAAAAATATTTCACATTTGAGAAGAGAAAAACAACTCGATTTAAAAGATTTTATGAAAAAACTACAAAAATATCCAGTTTTTAAAGAAAACCTATTGGTGTTTGAATACTACCAGACTTACGAATGAACGTTACACTTTTTTCTTTTTTTTTTCTGGTGGAACTTTCGCAACCAGGAACCAAACAATGCATTTTTAATTAAGTGCACAGAGAAGTTTTACATTAAACAATAACCCCAAAATGCCACTCAAAAACTAATAAATACAGAACAAGTCTAATAAAACTGACAAATCAGGCAAAAAGTACAATAATCAATAAATCCAGTCACAGCACATCACATAAACAAATCGTTCAAAGATGACAATTGACAAATCGAAATCCAGTGCGGCAACGCGAAATCACTCATTTTTACCAATAACTAATTGAAATGTAACTAGATTGCCCACCGTGCCTGTATAAGGGGCACGGTGCATAAACAAAACGATTGTCGCATTTAATAAAATTATGGTGGGGGGGCACGTCAATGATGTCACAAAGGTCTTTTTCACTTTTCGTTCGAAGTGTTTATTTTTGCATTTGTGTTATTTTAAGTTTTTAGTATTGATTTTTTTTTCGATTTCTGAATACTTTACGAATACTTTATAAACAAGGTTAAAAACTTAAAATAACACAAATGCAAAAATAAGAACTTCGAACAGAAAGCGAAAATGCCCTTTGTGCCGTCATTGATGTTTCCCTCCACCATAATTTTATTAAATGCAACAACCATATTGTTTATGAACCGTGGTATGCAAGGACATTTTCTCAAGGTCGAGGAGATCCAGATTATATTGAGAAATTCGTGATCACCCTGTCAAGTACTTTCCATTACTTAGGAGATACCCCGTTTAAGTATATAATTTTAAAGCAGATGTTAAAAATATAATAATTATCCAAATTACCATTTATTGACAATAAACAAAACTGTCTATTTCCATGACTATATGCAATATGCATGTTTGTTAATTTTTTCTGTCTTCTTTTATGTGTTAACACGATTACTTACGTCGAAGTTATAATACAAATATGACCTTTTCGTAAGGGTCGGACTACTTAAATAATCACAATGATTTTAGTAAGAAGTAAGCAATATGTTTGTTGTATGTGAACAATAGTTTCCATCTAATTAAAATGCAATAATATTCTATTAACTGGTACTAATACAAAGTATTAATTCGATGCATATTAATACAAAATGAACCACTGTCTCAGTTGTCATAAAAAATATCAGTGTGTTAGTCAATAAGTACTACCTTAAATTAAAGGGACATTGTTTTTAAGTGGTAGTCGCTATTTATGTGGTGTGTAAATAAGTATCAATTTTTTTCATAGATCTGAATCATGAATAGCATTGGTATGTATGACAGTAATATATTAAAGTTACAAGTTAAGGATATTTCGATAAAATGCATGTTAGATTTAGAGTTATAATACACTTTTTCAACATCTTTTCATTCATTTTTCATTAAGTCAAATACAAATAGTTCCATTTTTCAATTTTATTCACAAGAAAATAACTAAAATAAAAAAAAGACAATACAAATTTCGTTTGAAGCCGCAAATCGGTTCTTCAATTTCAGTAAGATGTATGTACCCATTTAGGCCGTTTCAGATGATTTATCATTCAAATTTATGGTAATTATAGTACCTAAGGACAGTGCGCTACATTTGCTGCTAGAAAGGCAGTTTCACGTGTTGTATATGCAAAATGGCGCGCCTGGAAGAAATCGTGTAAATATTCTACACAATCATTATGGATTAACACTGTTGGTAAAATTCCCTGCCAAATAGTCACGTTTTTAAAATTACGAGATCCTCCAATTTATATTGGCCATTGTTTCTGAAGGTCGTCAGCGTCATTATTGACCGATTCAGGAGAGGACATAGGTGTACTGAAACGTCATGGAGATTGGGAGAGCTAAACAGTGCCAGAAGGTTAAATACGTTGAAAATTTTATAGGAAATAAAAACAAAATTTTCAGAAAAATTCTTTGAGAAAATAATCAGCCTCTATCATTCGTAGGAATTCCATATACAAGTAGATACAATTCGATTGTTCAAGAAAATGAAGAACGAACACACAAATGTGGAATTGCCCACCTCATTTAATGTGACATAGTCTTGGCCACAATTCAACAATAATATTTGAATGGGTTTTGCTTTAAACTAAATATTTTAAATGAAATAAAACATGTTTAATTTAAATAAATGTTTGTTTCATATAAACGCAAATAAATCTGTTATCTATCTAAGAAAAATATTTGTTTCTCAAGCAAAGTTACTTTTCGTTACTGTTTATGGCTTGTTCTGAGAAATAAATAATAAGTGTAAGAAATATTTATTTTCAAAAAAATTCAGATTGCGATTATTTAAATATATCAATAAAATTATTAATCACGAGGAGAAAGTAATCGACATTTTAATTAGGAAAATTATACTATGTGAAGACAAAAATAATAATATATTTCCTTAACGTTTCGGAAAATTAATCTTTCCATTTACAAAGTTATTTATCTGTTTTTAGAAAATGTCAAGCGTAAAACTTGACATATATTATTTGTTTAATATCAGATATTTATATAGAACTGTTGATATATAAAAACTATACAATATTAATTTTGTTCAATTCTTATTTTAACATCGGTAACCACGTTGTACCAAAATCTAAAATGGGATAAACATTTTTCTTCATTTCTTTTAGGTAAGCATAAAATTATATTAGAAAGGGTGAAATTGAAAAATCGAAAATTTGCGAACATGCTTGGGAAAATGGACATAGAATAAATTGGGATTTGGCAAAGATTTTAACGAAAGAAGCGGACAGCAAAAAATTAAAAATTAAGGAATCGGAATCGAATAATATTATTGAATGAAGAAAAATATTTATCCTATTGCTCTGTATATTTTGGTGCAACGTAGTTACCAATGTTAAAAGACGAATACAATTAATATTGTTACGTGTTTGCTATCCTCACAAACACCTCTACTCGTAGATTCGTTGATTGAAAGTCCAGGTAACACTTACTCACTACTTTATTTACTAATTAACAATTAACAACAATAGATTAATCACTTTCCTAATTATAATCACAACTGAACACTTATAAGTCTCTTTCGTATTTCTTCTTTACTTGTTCAGGTTCGACTTCAGACTAAGACTCGGCACACCGTGTGTCTTATTTATACATCCATTCACACGATCTAGAGGAGTCCAGAATATTCCCGGCCGTTATCGTACAATTCCAGTCTCATCTAACCAGTCTACACAGTCCAGTGGCGTAACAATATTGTATAATTTTTAAGTATCAACAGTTCTATGTGAGTATCTATGGAATTACATAAACAAATAAGTTACGTAGCAAGTTATTTACTTAGAGCCGCTATAGTGTTACTGGGGTGCCGCAAGAGCATATTTTTTGGTGCCTTACTGTTCGTTCTTTATATTCATGATTTAGGAAGTCATTTTCAATTATAAAATACACCTTTTTGTAGACGACATTTTATTTTATTATACTTACCAAAATTTTGAATTATTGTTGACTGTTGTGGTTTTAAAGAATATTTAAATTTTTTTATTAATCTAATACAGTTATTTTTAAAATTAACAAACTAATATCAAACGGCGTGATTATAGGGTCCAATTGGACATACAAAAGTTCTGCAGTTTACAAGTAGAACCTAAAATAAGCGTTAAAGAAATGGCTTTTTTAGGATAAAAGTAAACAGGCTTATTAATAGACATGTAGGTACCTAACATGTGGATTACATCGTTAAGAAATTAGTAAAAACATGCTATTCATCATACAATTATTGGAAGTATTCTTTAAACACAAAAAATAACATTATGTTACAGCATTTTTTTACCACATCTTAAGAACCATAATTTTGACCATAGTTCTAATCTGATCATAATATTAATAACGTACAGCTAGATGAATTCACAAGCAATTAGGACAAAACTATTTATTAATAACTTAACATTTAATTTAAAGCCCTTTAAATTAAATGTCAAGTAATTAATAAATGGTTTTGTCCTAACTGCTTGTGAATTCATCCATCCACACCAGTTAGTGGACGTGTTCAAATTATTCAAATATTAATAACGAAAGAATTAATTATTGTAAAGGTAAAAATGTCAAATTAGAAATAACCTGAGCTTATGCGGTTTTTATTCTATTAAGAACAGCCAATACGAATTCTGTTAATGGTCTCTGATACTTATTTTTTAGGTAGTAATTTTCAAACACTTTTTGTCATTTCATAAAAATGCACTTCTCATAAAATGTTGGGCCAATTATTTTTTAATATCTTGAAGAAAACACCATTTTCTCAGCTATCCTTTTATCTTTTCCACGATCAGAAGTCGAAAACGAACATTTTGATATAAAACTGCTAGGTGTTAATTTTTGTGTCTTCTACATTTAATCCATGATATTCGTCCAAAAGAACTGTTGTCAAATGATTTTACTGGTTCGGTCGCTATCATATCCATTGACCTAAAATTAGTTCAAATAAGCTACTATCAGTGTTTCAAAACACTACATAGGGCGTTCGGTCAAGCTCGTGTGGTCCTCAAGATACAAAATGTGACTGTGAATTTGCCACCGCGCATCGGCCAAACATGAATTCCACAAAGATCAGAAACATATGCAATCCATGCTCTCCTCTCTATTCCGAATGTACGAGTTCGACTGAAGCTGCTTCCCTATGCTGTGGGCAAATATGAAAAGAAGGTATAAAGATCTGCTGGGACAGTTAGATAATATAAGAATACATAAATATTTTAAATAAACAAAACATATTTTTTGCAGAGAAACAAATGATTGATAAATTCCAAGATATAGACTACTCAATAGACAGACAGGATGGAGATTTAACTCCTATCCAGATGTTCTACCGCAACACAAAAATTTTCATTACTGGTTCCACGGGTTTCTTGGGGATTATTCTTATAGAAAAACTGCTGAGGTCGTGTCCAGATTGTTCGCTTTATCTTCTAATCAGACCTAAGAAAGGAAAGACAATGGAGACTAGATTTGATGAACTTTTTGAGCAGGACGTTTTTCAAAGGATGAAAAACCATTGTCCAAAATTTCGAGAACGGTTGGTTGGAATAGAAGGAGATCTTACAAAACCAAACTTAGGATTAAGTCCTGAGAATATAAAACTACTGACAAAGGAGGTAAGCATTGTATTTTAATTATTATTTTTACTAGAGTGTTCTAAGTATACATAATAGAATGCTCATCTTGATCGAATAGTCTGATTACAGCATTAGAATGTCTTTGTCTAATTGTCGCAGCTCATCTCATGTCCATTTTACAACAGCAAAAATGTAGAGCAGTACCAAAGCGGCACGCATAATTACAGGCACCTTAGTCTTCCTCAAAAGTTTAGAATAACAGATTTTTCTAAGTAGGTTTTTGTACTTGACAATCGTAAGTTGCAAGCTGCACATCTGCATATTTGTCCAACTAATATTTCACACCAATAATGGCCTTAAATTCAATCATCCTAAGAGCATTTTGTAGTTCTCACTCTCCGGAGAGGTCATTAAGTTTAAAGTCATCCATATGACTAGAGTTGGCAAATCGGTCCGCAAGTCATCTGCAGTGACAGGTAGAGAAATACCCAAATACGTAAGCGAAACTTGTTTACTATTTTATCAAAGACTAACATTTGATATTAGTCTATTGTTAAGCCTCGTGGTGTGTACAACGTAATTTATTCCTCTCCGTTGTATTGTTGATAATTTTATTTGTTGTATTTTATTCTTGATATTAATTTAATAATAAAGTATGTCAGACCTGTCCAAGGGCAAAAAACGGCCATACGCTGACAAAATGAATAAATTTATCAGTGAATTCTGGATTTATTCTATATGGCGTTATAATAATTTGTAAGGTGTGCGAGACAGACCTGATGTGCTGGGGCAAACGTGATTGTAAACATCACGTATATTCTGTGCAACATAAAACTAAAAAAAATGGCGTGCCTTCGACAACATAGTTTATGTTCGATTTACTCTTAATGCTGATTGCCTGTGATGTTCCGCAGTGGCGGCTGGTGTATTTAGGCTATACCATATCTCAATATTGGAGCATGGAATCCAAACAATATTTTAAGACACGACTATCAATACTGAATGAAGAAATTTTGCAGAAAAAAATTGAAAAAAAATTGAGGAAAAAAGGTTACAAAAATGCGCTGCTATACACGTACGCTTATATCCTGCGGCGCATTTTTGCCAACTCTACATATGACCTTATGCCTCCGGCCGCTGGGCGCTTCATATTGAGATTCCCGTCTTTGGCGGAGTGCAATAGATAGCGGCAGCAGTGGTATTAGGAAGTCACCCTGAAATAATCCTCTTTTAAAAGATATCTGGTCTGTCGCGACCTGCTATGCACCTGATTTAATGATGAAGTGGCAACAGCTGTTCTATGCATGTCTCTGGTGGTGCTGGTGGTCCAAAGCATTGAGGCAAGTGCAATCATGTTTTGTGTGATATTGTATCAATACGATAATCAATCCAGACCACTAATAGATTCTGCTTGTACTGCACAGAAGCCTGATATCTATCAGCACGTTGTCCTTACAACCTACTGAATCTTTCTTATAACATGACGCTGTTTGTGTATTTGCTGGAAGACCAGATCAGTATACTTCAGTGTATACAGATCAAGCGAGACCACTAGATACACGACTGGCGGTATGCGTAGTTTACAGTTGCCCGCCTGAATGTGAAGTCCGAACGAAAGTTAGCGATTGGGTCAGGGTGCTTTCTGGGAGGAGCATACGAGAAAATGGAGATTTCAGTATGCCTAAAGCTGCGGTGTAGTGTTGCTCATTCACCAAAAGAAATCTTTGTGTATTAACGTATCTGCTAAAATTATCAGAATGTTTCACAGCCTCAATGTTTCTTCCGAGACGCCACAGATAGAAAACACTAAAATTATGAAAAATATCAGAGCAGCACACAATCAAATATTGATTTCATTTTTTTTTCGAAACAAGACGTAATTCTAAAAACATAAGTTAATTGTCTCATAATAATAATACGAAAAATAATACGCACTCTAAAGAAAAAAAATAATACGTAAATAAATATACAGGGTGGGGCAACAGTGCGTTCGACTTCGATATGTCGAGTTCTATGATAGGTAAAAACTTGATTTAAAAACATAAATAAACTAGACAAAAAAGTCTATAACGGGAAATTATTTTTGAATTTTTTTAAATGGAATGCCATGTGTATCAGAACACTTTTTGGAACCTCTTTGTGGCCTCCTTCCAATCGAGTATTATTATTGACTCGTGTAAATGGTTTAATTTCAACGAAAAAAATCATTACATCCAAGTGGTTGGGAGAAAGTCAAAAAGAGGCCGCATAGAGGTTTCAAAAAATGTTCTGATATACATGTCATTTCATTTAAAAAATTTTACTTTTACCCTGTAGAATCGTCTTGGTTCACTCTGTGTATTTGAAAACAATTTCCGGTTATAGACTTTTTTGTCTAGTTTACTTATGTTTTATATCAAGTTTCTAGTTATCATAGAACTCGAGATATCGAAGCCGGACGCACTATTGCCCCACCCTGTGTAAATAATTTAAATTAGATGCTAAACGAGACCTCATTCTTAGACAAGGCAATATCCTAATCTACTGTAAAAGCTCTTTCTAATATTCGCGCTGTGGTCGCCCCATCATGCTGGCAACAGGCGGGCGACTGTAAGCTTACAGTCGCACATACCGCTAGTCGTGTATTTAGTGATCTGGTTCGATCTGTATAAAATACGTGTATACACCGGGTGGCGATTTAGTATGAGATCGATCTGTGGCTTCATTAATAATAAAGTTAGGGATTTAAAAATTATAGTAAATATTTTTTGTCGCTGAACCATTTAAAAATATTTTCAATTATACAGGGCACTTAATTTTTACAATGCACACCTTCACTTTCTCATTTCAAATAGAATAAGATATTTTTTATTATAAATTTAGATTCCTCACAAAATTTCCTTTTCAGTGGTATAGAAATAGGCCTACTTTCTGTTGTTGCTTTGAGAGATATTTAATTTTTTCAAAAATTATAACAAATGCAGAGATTTTGAAAAATAAAAATAACTAATTAACGCAAAACGTTTTTTTTTGAGATTTTCACTTTAGCTTACCGCTATTGTTTTAAAATAGTTATTCAATTTTGACATTTATTTACAGGGCGACTGATTTTCGGTGTTAATTTTATCAAACCTCTCAATTTTTTCAATTTATTTAAATGCATATCTACCCTATATATTTTAATTTTTTGTGAAGCAGAATTCAATTTCTTTTCGACTAATATAGGTATTCCCATACCCAAATCAAACCGTTTTCATGATATTTACACATTTTTTAAAACATAATGCCAACTTAACATTTTTTTAGTAGGCCATGAAAGCAAAAGAAGAAAATTGAAATAGTAATGTCAAAAACATTTTTATTGTCATAATACCACAAGAGGATTTGATTTTATCGGATAAATTTTTATTTATACGAAAATTTGGTTGTCATGACAATATAACGAAAGTAAACTGTCGTACAAAAACATGAAACCATAGATCGAGTGTTTTTCGCCGTTTGTTTGAGTTATGTTGTCAAAATAACAGCAAAGTTTAAGTGTAAATAAAAATGTATCCTATTCAAAATAGAAAGCTCGAGTGGTATTTGGCATGACAATTCCTCGAGTATATGCAATAATATAGATAACAAATTAACAATTAACAACAAATGTATTTACTATTCGTACAAATATTATTACAAATACAATTTTGATATATTATTTGTCTATTTGATTGTTGCATTGCAATTTGTAGCCTCCCCACCGTGCCAACCTAATTCATATACTATAATATGAAACATATTTGTTTACAACCCTGGGGAGTATTCTTATCCCACACGAGCCATTTCTTGAATTTCCTGTAAGATAAATCGAACTTTGATTTCTTTTTCAAATTTGCTTGTAGTGATTTTCGTTTCGTAGCTCTTGCATTCGAGCTTCTTTAAAACGTATATCGTAGAATACATTAAAAATTATATAAAATTTTCGAAATACATTTCTTGTTTTTAGCTGTCGTGTTTCACGAGGTTTTTAAAGCGCGCTATACTATTGGAAAAAAATTAATTAGAAAGCCTGCTTTGTGTGTATGCATAAAGGATATAAATAGCAAAATCATGTAAGCGACAGAAAAAAGACTGTGCATCACTGTCACCTTTTTCTGCGTGATTGTGTTTACGAAGTAACGAGGGGAGGCCTCATCGTATCCCTTCCACATGTGATAAGGTACGCAGCCATCACTCAGTCATCACTAGAGCTGTCCGAGGTCACCTGGCCGACAGAGCCGTCATATGACTCATATGTTCACATCATATCATAATACTTGAATAAGTACAGTAAATGGAAATAAATTTTAACAATAATGTTACATTTTATAAAAATTTGTATAAAACTCACCCTTTTAAGTAGATTTATGAAGTAGTTTGGTTGTCGTCATCACAAAGTGGGGAAGATCTATAGTATAATAGCATCAGGTATGTTTCTACAGCTGTCTCCGTCAGCGATGTTCGCTTTGGTGAAAAAATATGTTTTGCATTTTGAAAATGACCATTCGACATCTACGGATGTAATACAGGCATAAGTAAAACAATCTGTGAACTCACTTAACGAAGTTGTAGATGCACCATCACAAATTTGTCTTAATTTGCTAAAATTTTTCACTAACGCAATTATTTTTTGCGTTATTTATAACCTGTAGCTGTGTATTTACATCGTCCACTATTTGCAGCGATTCCACTAACGACAACGAACTATTTTGCAATTTTTCTATTGCGTCGTGTAGTCCTCTATAATTGTTAGTAATAGTTTTTAAATCTGTTTCGAGGGAAACGTCTTGATAGCTTGTCTGGTTTTCCCTAATAGCTGCAGCCTCGTTAGGGTTGAACTGTAGTATCACAGCTTTTATTTGTTGAAAATATTCAGCATAATAAAAAGCCGCTTTCAACCACGTTCTCCAACGTGTAAGAATCGGCTCTGGTGGTTCAGTGATACCAGGACACTGTCTGTGAAATGCTCGAAGCCGTTTAGGAGATTTGAGAAAAACTTTTTTTGTATTTGTTATTAATGCATCTACCTCTGGAAAACATTTTCGAATCGTTTCTGCCACAAGATGTAACGCATGCACTTTACACGTAACATGTAAAAACCTACAATTGTCTCTTTGAAAAGAACGGCCTACCATGCGCATTGTCGCAGCACCATCAGTCACAAACATCAATACTTGACTTGTTGAAAGTTCAAATTTTTCGAATGTCTCCAACACCCCGTAATTATTTCGCCAGTACACGCAGTTAGTCTTTTACTAGCTAGTAAAAGTGGAAATGTTAGTTTAAGAGGGCCCAGTACACGTACTATAATATTTAAAATAGAATTTTTTTACAATCTGTCGTTTCGTCAATACATAACCAGAGCCGTGTATTTTTTAATCCACATTTAATCCTATTTACAATGTCTTCACGAACAGCTGGAATATATCTACGTAACGATGTACGACTTGGTAAGTTCACCTAGGGATTGTATTTATTCCAAAACTTCCGAAATGGTTGTTTATCCAGTATGTGTAGCGGAATATTACAGGCTATTAACATTAACAATAAATCAAACATAAACTGAGTTGTCAAAGGCATGCCATTTTTTTTATTTTGATGTTGCACGGTGTTGATGACGACGACAATCTGTTTTGTGCCAGCACATTAAGTCTTGATTACAAACTTTACAAATTATTTTACATCCGTCATAGAATAAATCCGCAAATTCACCGATAAATTTATTCACTGTGTCCGCGTACGGTCGTTTTTTACCCTTTGGAGCGTTTGACATTATGTATAATTTATAGGTACAACCTCACGCATTAACCTTTCAAATAAGACTGCAGCGTAATTCACTTCTAAATCGGCACGTGTGACGCCATCGCAAGACCGTGGCTGTACTCCAGCCACCTCGGACAGCTCTAGTCATCACTCATCACATTCCCCGACTTAGCGCCTAATGATTTTTTTGTGGGATATGTAACCTCGCAAATTTATAGACAAGAACACGAGCGAGCGCGTGACTTGGATGAGTTACGTGCTAAAATTGTTACCACCCTACAGAATATGATTCTTGATATGCTTGTAAAGGTCAGGAACGAATTTTATCTCCGATTAGAGTATTAGGCGCTATTTTTGAGCCAGTTATAAAGTAAAATTTTTTTTAAAAATTGTTTTTGTTTCATCTTTAATACGTTTTTTTTTAATCTCTTTTATTTTAGAATTTTTTATTTTATTTTCCTTAGAATACATGTTAATTTGTTTTTATTTAATAGCAGAATGCTAGTTTACTTTCACGCCAAATGTCCAAAAACTACTTAAAGAAGTGCTACTGAGTTTTTCTGATGCATTTTAAAAACGATATGCATCAAATAACTAGAAATTCTCGAAATAAAAAGGGATACGTAGTTATTTACAGAAATAACAACCATACCCAACACCTTTTTGAAATATACTGACCAAAACACCACCATCATGTCGCCAGCTATCTGTTATAATCTGATGAAGGACGGGCCATCGCAGCGCATGAATTAAAGATGAATAATTTATTGGCCATCAGACATGCACTAGGAGTGCGTACAGTAATTGTTATTCTATCTACAGATAAAACCACGACGAGGCGAACACGGTCACCGCGTTCACCAATTCGCGACTGAGAAACCCCTCCGCTACTGATTGCGCATACCAATGGCGTATTCGCATCTTCGTGGTTTTAGGGGTTTAGGAAAATTACCCCAGTGGCCAATTCGTTATCTCTGTCTTTCTTTGTCTTATAATTTTAGATAAAGAGAATATTTGCAAATTGCTAAAATTTTCATAAACATCTAATATCTGTACAATAAACTGAGTGTGGAACGAAGGGATACGATGAGGCATGCCCTCGTTACTTCACAAACACAACGTATAATGAGGCAATATCGATGCATAAGGCTCTTTCTGTTGCATGCATGACTTTGCTATTTTTATCCTTTATGCGCACACCTAAAGTAGGCTTTCTAATTAACATTTTTCCAATAGTGTATAATCCTGTCCTGTATAGTTGACATATTTTTAAATTGTTCAGTGATAAAAAAATACTTAGTACGTATAATTTTCAGATTTCCAACGTTAATATTAATAAAGCCACGGACCGAAATCTTCTAGCAGAAGTTGACATAATGGTTAATTTTTGTTATTATTATTAATGTCCTACTAACCATGTTGGTATTCTTTTAGATACACATCGTCTTTCACGTAGCTGCCACAGTACGTTTCGATGAAAAATTAAAAACGGCTGTGCCTATCAACATTTGTGCCACGCAAGACTTGATAAGGCTAGCTCGACAAATGCCCAAACTGAAATCACTTGTGCATGTTTCCACAGCTTATTGTAATTGTATCCATGATGTTATGGAGGAAAAAATATATCCGTCTACTGTCGACTACAAATTATTAATTTCGATGACGGAAAATCTACCTGATAATATTTTGGAAAATATAACGCCAGGGTAAGACAATATTATTTTATCTTAATAAAAGAATCAATTTAACAAATTACACATTTTCAGTCTTCTGGGCAAGTATCCTAATACATACACATTTACAAAACAGATCGCTGAACAAGTTGTAAGGCAGGAATGCGAAGATATACCTGTTGCAATATACAGGCCTGCCATTGGTAAGAGTATTATATTCATAAATAGGTATTTTGGGTATCATGACGTAAATAACAGATGCGAACATGCGTAACGCGGTATACTTACAGGTTTTTCTTTACAAAATTTTCATTTATAATGACCTTATATTTTTACCTCCTTGTAAACTCCTTTGCGGTTTGTTTCAAGAGGGTTAGACACCGCAGAAAAGTACAGATATAAAATAATTTCATGCTGTTTGAAGAGGGCTGAAAATTTGATGGATGTAACACTAACAGCTTCAGTTGATTTTTTAAAGGCAGTTGAACCTTCTAAAGAGCAAAGTAGCGTAATAACACACCAACACTGAATTGTCGGCACTAACAGCATATATAATCGCGAATCCACGATTGCACTGTTTTTACAGACGCGTGTTGCATCGCTATTAATAACGTCCATTAACCTCCTTGCACTCAACAGAAACTATGTAATAACAATAAAATAAATAAAAAGAACGCTTATATTCGCCGTGTATGCAACAGTTCTCAACCGCAACCGTTTGCAGATTGAACAGAACGATGCAGGCAGGTAAAAATTATTAGGTCGAGGTAGTTGCTTAATAGCATAAAATATGTTGGATTTCAATGTCTTTAAATATTCAAAAATTGTAACCAAACTTAATATTAACATAAATAACCAACAAAACCGAAACAAACATTAATTTTTTTTTAAATTTCTTCAGTACAGAGACTATTGGTCTCAATTAAGCCTGGGAATCGTACGAATAATTCGAATATTCGATTATTTAAGTACTCAAATTTGAAATCATTCTAATTCAAATATTCGGATATTTTCGATTATTCGAATATTCGAATATGATCGATTATTCGAATATATTTGAATATTCAATTATTGTCGAATAATTGAATATATTCGAGTATTCGAGTATTCAAATATGTTATAAAATATGTAATTTTACTTTATAATGTTTAATATCCGTAATTATTAAATCATTTTCTATTACCAATTTAATTATTATTTTTTTAAAATAAAACCTCATACCAAAATATCCTTGAATCCAATTTAATTAACAGATTCGTGTTTTTAAAAAATTTTTCTAAATTCAATATATATTAATATTAAAATATATATTCAAATTCAACGCTATTCGAATACTAAAATCAGATCCCACATAGTCTCACATTTTCTTCATCCTCATATTAATTTACCTAAATTTGAAAATCCATTGATCCATTAAAACGTTTTTTTTTTTAGTTATTTCTACCTACAGGGAACCGATTAGAGGATGGATCAATAACATATATGGGCCTACTGGAGTCGTAACAGGAGCGGGCGTTGGTCTTTTAAGAGTCCTTCATTGTAACGGTCAGGTTAATGCAAATTTGGTTCCAGTTGATATGTGCGTAAATGGTTTAATTATCGTAGCATGCGAGGTTGGAAAAGCTTTTGAGAACACCAGAAATGACCGTTTGAATTACGAGATACCTGTTTATAATTTTGAGAGTAGTAATGACAAGGTAAAAAGTATAAAATTAGAAGATAACCATAATCCCAGACTTGCAATTTCACTAAATTTTAGAGCAGAAAACAATAATAAAAATTTCCCATTTAATTACACAAATTCATTTAATTTTCGAAAGGCCAATTGCCAATTTCTACGATAAATTATCGCAAATTTTTACAGCTTGTGTACCTAAATTTACAATTCCAAAAAATAAAAGGAAATTTCCACCATGATTTAATGCTGAAATTATTAGAGACATAAGACATAAGGAAAAATATGCAAAGCTTCACAAACAAATCGGAGATAATAATGTGCTTTTTAAATTTACGAGACTCAGATCAAAAACTAAATTTGACATAAAAACTGATATATAAATCAGACTGAAAATAATAAAGTTTTGGACCTATGTAAATTACAAAAACGCAAAGTAACTAATAAAAAAAGAGTGATTAATATCGCTAAAGATATGTATTATAATGGTGAGCTATTGGACGATCCAGAAAATATCTTAAATGCCTATGCAGATTTGTTTAAACAATCGTATTCTGTTGCAAAACCAGAAAATATCTCCGTAGATCAATATGGTTTGGAAACTAGCAGATTAATCTCGTTTCAAAAAAAAAAATAAAACCTAAACTTACCATAGGACCTGACGGTATTTCACCATTTTTATTTAGAGATTGTGCTGCGATATTTACCCATTCCTTTATAATTCTATTCAATCTTTCTGTTAAATGCTCTTGCTTTCCTGATATTTGCAAATACTCCAAAGTATGCCCAATATGCAAAAAGGACAATAAAAATGATATAGCCAATTGTCGACCAATAACGACCATTTGTAATTTTGGCAAAGCTTTTGAGATTTTACTGTATAATTTTATCTATCTGCATGTTAATAATAGTATTTCAGATCAATTGACAGTTTTCTTTTGAATCTTACTTAACCAATACACTGCAATATGTCGCGTATATGGATCAAGTCTTCCGATTATGTCGCGTCTTCAGGTGTTCCTCAAGGATCTGTTCTTGGGCCGCTGCTTTTTAATATTTTCGTAAATCACATACGTGATATGCTACTTAGATGTCTATTTTTTAATGTATGCGGATGATATAAAACTCTTACATAGAATTCCAAACTTAAATGATTATATTACATTACAAAACGACAACTCCAAACTTGGTGTTTCGAGAACAGTCTCACATTAAATGTGCAAAAATGTAATGTAATGACATTTTACACTAAAGATTCTGATTATACCTTCGATATACACTTAACGGCGTACTGCTAACTCGACTGTCCACGTTTAAAGACTTTAGGGTAAGTTTTGATAGAAACCTAACTTTTGTTGATCATATTGATACGTTAATAGGGGAAGTAAATAAGATTTTAGGTTTTATTATACGCAATGGCCGTGATTTCCCAAATATTGCAGCTTTAAAATTATTGTAGTTTTCATTTTTGCAGTCTAAGCTAGAGTATGCTTTCCTTGCATGGCAACCGTGCTATAATATTTATATTAATAAGAAAATGTGTAACGCCATTTTCTTAAATATCTTTATTTGAAATCTCATGGAGTATATCCACCTACTGGTTTCCCACAAAGTGATCTGCTTGATATGTTCTCCCTGAGCAACTTAAGTGATAGACGTAATAACTTTGCCATAATTTTCTTAAAGAACATCATCCATCATGAAAAATTGTAGCGATATACTTCATAGATTAAATTTTCATGTTCCAAGAGTAAAATCGCGACATAAACACAATTTTTATCTACCTAGAGTTTAAAGTTTTCACCTATTTATAACATATGCTCTAACAGTGAAAATGACATTGATATTTAAAAAAAATAGGAGACTTTATCTAATACAGTTACAGTTATAATGGTATTGGTATTGGTGGTGGTGGTGGCGGATGTTCATGATGTCGCGGGTTAAGTGTTGTAGGCTGGATCTGAGAAATTTTTGAGCGGCTTAGGTGATGTAATCGCGGATTAAGGGAATTTTGGTATTGTGGTGGAGTTCGTCAATCGTTATATAGCGGTTAGCGTTTGTCATTAGTCTCAGCAGTTTGCGTTACCTGGAGTCGCCTGTACTGTGTGTCGGACACTCGGCTCCAGGCAGCGCAGCCGTAAGTCATTGTAGGTCTAGTATAGCAGAAGCTTATTCTCTGTGTTTAAATGTGAACGTCTGTTTACTAAAAGGTACAATTTATTGACGCTCATATAGGCATTATTGATAGATTTAGTTATATGTTGGTTGAAAAATAATCTTTGATCTAGATGCATACCAAGATATTTTACTAGCTTTTTTTCTCTACTACACAGTCGTTGACTTTTAGTGGCGTGAAGGTTTTCATGTTAGTAAACTCTTTTGTTACTGTAATTGTTTCAGTCTTTGTCGCGTTAATTGTGATTTTCCAGTTATTGTAGTATGTCACTAGTCTGTCGAGATGATACCGTAACTTAGTAGTTGCGGTTTGGGCGTAATATGACTGTGCATAAATCGTAGTGTTGTCAGCGTACATAGTAGTCTGCGTCAAAGGATGGGTAGGAAGATCAGCCAGGTACAGATTGAACAACGTTTTTAAAAAATCTATTAGCTCCTAGAAATTTCCTTTATTATACGAATCGCGTTTTCCGTCATATCCTCGAAAAGAATTTTCTTGAGAATATAAATATATAACTGCATCAATTAATCTCTTTAATATTTCCCTATTTTCACGGACTTTTTCATTATAATTTTCTATTTCTCTTTTATGCGCAAAATCCAAGAAATTTACAATATTTTGTTTACCCAACAGTTCGAATTTAATGCAAAATGAAATATGCTCCTGAGATTGTTCATGTCTTTTTAAACCTCGTGATAAATTTTGCAAATTATTAAACCCGGCCATGCCCAAATTGGGGATTGATCATTAGTAAATAACAAACATTTCCAACAATATAATTTGTTTCTAACTGCTGATGCCGTTAACCACTCGCATTTTAATAATTGCTATCGCTAAACCCTCTGTTTTGTTTACCACTTGTGAAAACTAATAACGGCATTGATGGTGTAGGTCTGACCATTTTTTTAATTCTTACCTTTTGATATTACTAAGAGAACTAAATCCATTTAACAACAAATAATCCACCACGTCTGGACAACAAGACATGTCGTTGGGTATATTTTCATCTAGAGCACTCATTTTTCAACCACCTGTTAAATATTTTGTTTATGTTGTTTTCCCACGAAACCATAAATTGCCACTGTCCTTGTTCTATAAACTGTTGTGAGGGAGGGGATCAACGCTCTACTGAAGTGTACATGCGCTAGAAAGAGATGGGATGCTAGAGGCTAGTTGCCCTAACTTTACAGATCCAGAATGTTTGCTGATACGCGCCATAATTCAAGGTCACAAACAATGTATTGAAATGAAGTTTGGCGTGCCGCTAGCTTCAGTTCATCCAAGCAAGCGCGAATGCGTGACGAGAGACCGGGAAATATGCATACGTGGAGTGGACTATCCGGACTACAATGTTATATGTTTGTGGAAAGGAAATGCAAAATTTTTTTTTACACTAAAAATTAATTAATGAATTATAAACAACATTGAGAATTGAAATATACCTAAGTAGAAATTTCTACTTGTGAAAAATATTAGTTTGGAGATATTCTGCTTTTCTCAAAATTGTAGAGGAGGCTCAGCCTCCCCTGCCTCCTCTGACCAGCCACCACTGTAGTATGGCAATGTTAATATTATTATTTTTAATGAAGTGTTTAAATTCATGAACCTTTTTATGAGAGGCAAGTGTCCTTACCACTCGACCACGTAGTCAGAAAGCCACAAATAGTAATTTTGATTTCCTATGTAATTATAATATTATATTTTTTAGCCAATAAACTGGAAACTTTTCATGGACTTATCTTGCAAGTATGGACTTCAAGTTCCAACCGTGAAATCAGTGTGGTACTACAGTCTAAGACTGTGTAAGTTTTATCCAGTCTACCTGTTACTTACATTTCTTTTACACACCCTACCAGGATTTATAGTTGACGGAATTTTACTTTGTACTGGAAAATCACCACGGTAAGATAAAAAACTAGCGTAAGTAATTAGTAAAAATTGCAGTACTATAGGTTTTCTGTTTTCCTTTTTGAAACTGAAAACACTGCCAACAGCAGTGACATATTTCTTCACGAGCGAAGAAGAAATGGTTTGTAAAATGGCGTTTATATACTAATTGTCAAAGAATCTTATAATTTCTGCAAGTTGCAGGTATCAAATTAAAGATAGTGCTTTTATGAAAAGCGGATAAGTCCAAAATTTAAGAAAAATAAAATATTTTTTAATTTGGAACTGCCATCTATTACACAGATTAGGGGGCAAACCCTGTTAAATTTCTTGTATCTTTAAAACAAAATGAACATAATTTGTTTTCAATGTATTTAAGTCGGATAAATCCAGATTAAAAAGTTTACAAAATATTACATGAAGTGAAATATTGTATCAAATTTTTCTAACGCCTTTTACGATCTCCAAATCAATAATACACGTCATCAATTTTTAGATTTTTCGGAGGATAGAAGTTTTTGTCTATTTCCCTCAAATTACCATATTTATGTTTTTTGCATATTTGCTCCTAAAATACGGAATACACGTTTTTTTGTTACAGGATGACCAGGGCCTACTCAAAAATTCACAAATTCTCTATGGTGATAGCATATTTTGCCACTAAACAGTGGACTTTAAAGTCTGGTAACTTAAAAAAACTTATTACGACAATGTCGGACAGAGACAGAAAGATATTCTTTTGCGACTTGAAGCAGATTAATTGGGATGAATATTTCCAAACATATACTCTCGGTGGTAGGATTTATTTAATTAAAGATGACATGAACACTTTGTCCGAAGCAAAGAAAAAGTGGGATAGGTAAGAAGAATAAAGGGCATACAAAATAGTAATAGTAGTAATAAGTTTGAGTAGCTAGGCCTTACTACCACATGAATATTTCCTCCAAGATTGAATATATAAAAAATTCTGTTATCTAGTATAATACTAGTCTGTGCCTGTGATTTTACGTCAAAATAACAAAACTGATACTGTATAATTCAAGTATCAACAGCTCTATGTAAGTATCTATGGATATCACGTAAACAAGTAATACGTGTCAAGCTTCACGCTATGTATATTTTATATAAGCTATACAACATTGAAAAGGAAACTGATTTCGTTTCCGAAACGTTAAGAAAATATTTTATTATGTTGTTGTTTTATACTAGTTGTCAAAATACACCACCCACTGCCTAAGGTCACAGGCGCAAGGGCTTGCTCATCCATTATCACACTATGTAACTATTTTTTTAGATAATCAATTTTAGAACTATTCGTGCAGGATAAGACCCAAGAAGGAAAAAGAAAAAATTGCTCAACTAGGTTCCTCTCCACAGTACTATTTCATCGTCATTGTTAAATTGACATGAAATAAAAAAAAATATTTTAATTAAAAACATCATTTTCGTTTACTTTATTTATTTATATAAAATGATTAAATGAACAAAACGAAATAAATAAATAAAATAAAAGGCCAATAAGATGATTAAGATGAATAAAATGAATAGGGTAATTAAAATAATCGGGATAAATGACTTAAACGAGATAAACCGAATAAAACATAAAAAAGAGACCGACGGGACCGACGAGACAGACGAGCAGTGGCGGTTCGTGGGTCAAGAGATAGGGAGGTCAATTAGAAAAGTTTACTGTATTACCTACCTTTTAAAGTGATTTACATTCCAAGTCGATCCTCCGGTCTTTTTGAGATGCAAAGTGGTCAATTACTTTTTCATTAAAGTCTTTTATCTTCTTTATTAATACCCTTTCTATGGTAAGCATAGCTAAAGAAGATAACCTTTCCTGACCCATGGTATTTCTTAAAAATGTCTTTATTCTTTTTAAGGTGGAAAAACAACGTTCACTTTCGACGGTAGTCATAGGGAGAGTACACACGATTTTTAACAGTTTGACACTTTCAGAAAAAGTATTGCACAAATTATTGTTAATAAAAAGCTGTAACAAAGCAATTGCACCTTCACTATTGGAAAAATCTTCTCGGCTATATAATACTTCTAATTCAGTTTTAAGTTTCAAATGATTTATGACTGGATACTCCGTTTTAACTAATTTAAACATATCTTGAGGAAAGCTTTTTTATAATCTTTAAATCGATCTGCGTGAAATAACTGAGACACTGCTAAATGATTACTGAAGCCAAACCTGTTTTTGATCTCAGATGTAATTATATCACAAACTTCTAATGAAATTCTCCTTTTTGATTCTTCCGTTTTATCTCTGGGCAGACTGCATGGATGTCTCCTCCAAATAGTTATTCAAAATTTTATTTCTGATGTCTTCAATTTTACTATTAAAAACGCCAATACACTTATTTACTGTTATGACATCGATATTACATTTTTGTAATTGATTGAACAATATATCACAATGAGGCATAACTAAATGAAAAAAATTTAACCAGTAAAGAAAATGTTCATTTTGTATGTAGTTTTTTAAACCAATAGCTTGGTTTAGAGTGTTATTTTTTGATTCATTATCAATGATTTTTTCTAAACAATCTAATAATTCTGTTCGATAGGTATAAACAGTCTCTATGCACTTTGCATTAAAATTCCATCGTGTTGGAGCCGCTTTAGGTAATCTCACCTTAACAACATTATCTAATACGGCTGTTCTTTTTGGCGATTTTCCAAAGAATGAAGAAAAGCTATGTAAATTAGCAAAAAAAATGTTTATGCTTTTAACCTGATTTGATGCTTTTTGTAAAATTAAATTTAGTTGAAGAGCGTAACAATGAATAAAATTTGCTGAAGGATAACTTTTTTAATTTTGGCTTGTACACCTCCAAAAGCACCACTCATTACTGATGCTCCATCGTAACTTTGTGCTATCAATTTTTCAGGACTTTCATTAATTTTCATTAATTTCACTCGGTCTTCATAACCCAACTTATGTCCATCTTTCAGTTTTAATATATTTTGTACAACACTCATATTTAATGGTAAACACCAAAAACACTGTTTTACTTAATTTCACGACAAGTAGAGATTTACTAATAAAATGTTCACAAATAAAAACATTAAAAACAACGCGACAGAGTTTACCGACCAACACGTCTAGTCAGCATTAAGACTGCTCCATTGAACTTCGTGCATTACCGTTTCCGTAAAATGTGTCAGGGACATTGTCCCCGCCAGTGTTTCTGTCTCTTTTGCTTTCTGACGATTCGCGCATAAGTCTATTTCATTTTAATTCGTTGTAAATTCGGTCCGTAGCTAGCTTTGAGGACAAGTTGTGGATTGACCCAAGATTTTTAAATTCTATAAATGAATAATGTAATGAATATGAATGTAGAGGTTCGGTGCTCGGAGGGGATACGAAATCCTGCGATCTAGATATTTGAATAGTATTGTGCATAGAATGAACTAGAAACTTTAATATATTTTTTAAGAATATTAAAAATATATATTATATATTTTTAAACTTCAGAAAATGAATAGCTCTATTTTTTATTTGTATGTGGGAGGTCATTGACCAAATGACCCTATAGAAGAACTGCCAGACGAGACAAATGAGACAGACGAGACGGACGAGACAGACGAGACAGATGAGACAAATGAGACAAACGGGACAAACGAGACAAACAAAGCAAGCGAAATAAAATGAATGAAATGATTTATTGTTTACTCATTTCAAATTGGACATAATGAGAAAGTACTATTGAGACTAACTTAAATTATTGCAAAATTTATTTTAGACCATTTTCTCAGAAATTTAATCTGACGAGAAATTTTCAGAAGTTTTTTTTGACAAAATTCCTCAATCACAATTTTGATTTAATATGAAACATTTGAAATATTTTTGTATTTAACGCAATTTTGTAGGGGCTATCTGAAAAGATCCCTTCCCTGTACCAGTTTGACTGATATTCAATAGGGTTCTTCCTTGGACCTCCACAGGTTATTATATTAAGGTTTCAAATTTCTACGTGTTCACGTAAATCGAGTAACAACAATGACCAGCGACACAGACATTTAAACACACAGACACACAGAAGGCATGCCGGTTCGTATAAATTTTCCATTTTTGGATCTCAAAACGTCAGAATACATCACAAATTGTAATGCAGAAAATAGGTATATTTATTTAGCAATTGGAAAAATCTGAAAAGACCTATGATGCAGATTATTTCTCTTCACATTCTCATTTTATTTTAAATTTAAAACCAATAAATTGGAGCAAGTTTTATTTTCAGGTTTTACTGGGCACATCAAGCCGTTAAAGCAGTTTTAGGGATTCTGTTTTTTATGGTTAATACGACTTGTATTTTCATCCATTTTTAAATTATTTTGATGTGAACTAGTGGTAATTATATGAAATTTACTTTATTGAACAGAAAATAAACGATTTTTATCGTTCCACACAGTTGAAAATTGGATGGTGCTCCTGTTCTTATGTTCTTTAAAATTACCTAGTCCCCCCAAGAATGGCTCGATTTTTCAATGAGTCCAAAATTTTTATATTACATGACATCTAATCACCGGAATGTTTGGGAATTAAAATCACCACGGCGCATATGACACTGCGATCAGAAAAGTAAAAATCAGCTGATTCTTGGATTTGTTTACATTCGTTTTATTTGCTTTTGTGGTTCCTTTCTTAGAAAAAAAAATTTTATTTCATGAATGGAAAGTTGGTAAGTAAATTCAATAAGTTTAACCTATTTTTTCTGCTAATTTGTGGAAGTACCTAACCTAAAAATGTCACTATTATAATTTTAAATACCCGTTGCCTTATATCAATGTTTTAAAGAGATTGAATGCTTTATATATTTGTTCTTTTTTGTCTTAATGTAAAATACCTTACTGTTAATAAAATATTTTAAACATGAAGTTTCAGTAATCATTTCCGCATAGAAAAAAATGAATAATAAATAATATAATCTCAGTAACCACCAAAGTATGGGCCTTTACTGGGCTTTTATTCAGCTATAAACTACTTAATAGAATTTGTTACTGGACAATTAGATGAAGAATAAGTGTAATATGTTATGGTTAATAATTAAATTAGATTGATTTCTAAACTGTTCAGCTATTTTATATAGTTACATGTTTGTTATCCCCACAAACACCTATAGATTCTATGATTAAAAGTCCAGGTAACACTTACACACTACTTTATTGATTAATTAGTAATTAACAATAATAGATTAATGACTTAACTATAATCACAATTAAACACAATTAAACACTTATAAGTATCATTCTTATTTCTCCCTTACTCGTTCACTTTCCACTTAAAACTGAGCCCTCGGCTCATCGTTTGCTTTATTCATACATCCTTTCACGCGGTCTAGAATATTTCGGAACATTCCCGGCCGTTCTCGTACAATTCTAGTTCCATCTATTCAGTCTACACAGTCCAGTGGCGTAACAATATATTGGTATACGTTATTTTGGTAATATTTTCTAAATATTTAATTGGTGAAATAGGATAGGTCCATTTAGTTTTCCCCTTTGCTTCTTTTACATAATATTTATAAACGACTATGGGTTATTTACAAAACTGAAATCAGTGCTTGGTTACAGGATAAAGTGATCCTTATAAGTACATCGAGAAAATTCAGGAAATGATTCCTGAACCTGTATATTTTGAGATGTCTATAGTTATTTATTTGTGGCATCCTATAACGTTTTTTCTCACCTTCAATGACTATTAAGCCACTGTCCTATTTTGAGGTGAAAAAGCTAAATGAAATTTTTCCCATAACTGCTTCGTTTCGGAGATAGAATGTTGATTAAAAAAAATCCTGAAAATCTGTGAAATTCTTAAAGATTTTTTTATTAAACACAAAACATGTAACGCCAAGAAAATAAACGTACGCAATTTTATTGAATAATTAGTGTTTCTATTCCTCAGTTATTTTCATTATGAGTCATTTATAGTGTTCTTTTGATTATTAAAACACATGTTAAATTAAATAATAAACAAAAGTATATAAAATTAAAATAATTCATAAACTTTAAAGTTCTAAACAAAAGCATACCAATATACACTAAATTAAATCAGGCATACAGATGACGTATTCCCGCAATCAATTCTATTGGTCAAAAGTTAAGAGGTAACCTACTCCTTTATTGACCTCGCTATACTACCCTACTGCTTTCTTTTATTTATGCAGAAGTAAGAAAAAAACTTATGAAACAATTAGTGAGTCTTCGGTTGGTCAATTTCTATACTAATCGTAAGCAAGTATGTCAAGTTTCGAAAAATCCGTGTAAATGACACCTACATAGCCTGCCACATCGAAGTGTTTAACAAATGTGTAATGCATACTGTTGCTTAATTAGATACCTACCCTGCTGCTGTCAACCAAAACGTAAGGCATCGGTAAAAACTTCACTGGTCCCTTATGTCACTTTACTGGGCTAGACCAGTACATATATATTTTCCACTCAAAGAATTGACTAAAAACAATCAACTTTCAGTTGAAAACAGAAAGTTAACTGTTGCTTCAAAATAAAATATCAAATCAACAACTATGAAACAGGCTATATTCATACAACTTCCAACAAAGAGAATAACACGTATAAAAAACTATTTACATTACTTTACGATAAGTGTGCTACAAGTGCTAATTAAAATACTTACTAAAGACACAACTCTAATTCACAGAGTGTATAACAGTGATTAAAATAAACGTTTAAATATCTTGAATGTGGCCACACTGAAGGTTCACTGCCTGTTTGGTGATATACGGGGTTAAGGTTATCGTCTTCAAACTTAAACTAAACAAAATGGGGCTGATATTCCCTTATCATAAAAATCAAAACAAATACACAGTTACCATTTACCAGCAGCACATAAAAGTAGGTAGTCTCCTCAAACACTTTTCCTCGTCCTCCTTTACCTGGACTTGGAACTTCACACGGTGCTTACGTAGGTACGTAGGCTCGCCAGTCGTATGCTTGCAAAATAATGACAAACCGCGCTTCCGATGTGCAGAACGATACAGACCTCGCACCCAGGCTCGCAGAACGATACAAACGTCGCCCAGGCGTGCAGAACGATGCAGACTTCGCCATAGGCGTGCAACCTCAAACAGAGAGTACAGGTGTCTTCCAATTTCTCAAATAGAACCATCAAAGTCATAATTCATAACCTTAGTTGCCAGAATACAACATTTCTCAAAACATATCTGCATTATGGTATTAAGATTGAGGGTTCATTATAAACCAGCCAAAGATCGGAAATATATCCTGTTTCCAGTAAAAGTTTCCTTCTATAACAACACGAAAGCATTCTACACTGCGTCCAAAACAAGGGAACTTAAATCTGAGAACAAATTCCCAATATCCCTCTCGGATGGCCGTAGATCAGTCTTATGGAAATTGTCCTTTACGATCTGATAGCCGGCGTATTTCAAAATCGACGACAAAATACCGGAAGGGTGATGACTTGCGCAGAACCAAGGAGTATTACTGGTTGCCTATAGCTCAGGGATATTTCTGTCACTAAATAACAAAAAAAGAACCAGGTGTGCGAGGTTTTATGAGATTTTGGAATGTAAAGCACATTTTTATATTCGTGATGAGTCGTAGAAAATAATTTACAGACGTTATTGGTTACACAAGATTTTTAAATAATTCGTTGCTTATTTATATCTCGTTATCAGCAAATGACTTGGAATTGTAAATTATAAAAAAAAATATGAAGCAGGATGTTGCTTTAAACATTTTGTTAATGGATAGATAATTATTATTTTAAACTTTTTTTTAAATATGGCTTTATTACAGGGATCGGCTTAATTTACTTTACATTTTTAAATTGTCTTAAAGCTACACTGAAAGAAATTTCTACTAACCGTAAATAAAAATTGACTGGCCCCAAATATCTGCATTAAATAGGCTCCAAATAGACTGCTTTGTAATCGCAATAACAACGATTTTGCTAAAAAAAGTTTTTCTAAATTTTTATTTATTGCTGTTGGTTGATAACTTTGCTATTAGGAGTCAGAGCCCTACTTAATAGTTCTTTTGTTACAATTAATAAACTCGTATTTTTTTACATCATGACTTTGTAACCATTATACAGCTTACACTGTATAAATAATAAATACCTAGTAATGACAGCAAATATTCCTTTTAGTTCTTGTATTCTCACTTTGTAAACATTGTATAAATATATACTGGATCTAGCAGAATTTTATTCCTATCATTAGAAAAAAATTGCTACCATAGAAAAAATGTTTGCAAGTCGTAGAGTATTCTGCGTGCACACATATGAGGATGATTGGTATGTCGATGTATTCCTTTGAAGGCATATTAGTAGCGCTTATTTGCAACTGATTTAACATAAACTTTAAAGGTGACGCGGTCAATGCTAAAAGGTTAAGCTGGATTCAGCTTTTAAACAGATAATTGAAGAAGATACTAGAATTACCAATAATTCATCTACCCTAATTGATTTAGTCATCACCAATGACTTCAATATGGAAGAACTGCCAAGAAATTTTTCAAAGTTGTCAGACCATTGTACCCTAGGAATAGAAATGACAATCAAAAACATGGAGGCACAAAAACAATTGATATACAAGAGGGACCTTAATAGACAGTATATTGAGAAAATAATAGTCGAGTTAATATCGAAAAACTGGGACTATACTTCTACTGATGTAAACATACTGTATACAAACTTTATTGATAATGTCATGACATGTATTAATAAAATATATCCTGAAAAAGAAAGTGATGCTGAACAACAAACCATGGATGAATAAAAATGTAAGAATGGCACAGAAAGAACGAGATAAAGCAGACAAGAAGTATAAATTAACTAGATTAAACTGCGATTGGGAAGAATATAGGTTAGCGAGAAACGAAGTTACAAAAATATTACGTCAAGAGAAATCAAAATACTACGAACAGAATATTGATGAATGTAAGGGTGATAGTAAAAAAGATGTGGCGTACTATTAAGGAATTAGTTGGTAAGACGAAGAAGGAAGAGTTTGATGCGGAAAAGATTGTTTTTGATAATTATTCAAACGTGGCGGTGGAAAATTTCAATATGTTTTATTATGAAAGTATAAAGAGTATCACAGACAGTATTGACGACAAACAGTTTGATTCAGAGATAGCAATAAATACTGAACAAAGTGAATTTACCTCTTTTAATAAAATTAATTTAAGTCAATTAAAGAAAATTGTTTTTAATATGAAAAATAAAAGGACATACAATATTTTTAGAAATATTGTGTCCTTTTTTTTTCTTTGAAATCAGTGTTATCTTAGAATACGAACGATTTTTTCTGGAACCCTGTATATTGTCATGTACTGTATAGGCATTTTATCTGATATGCAACCGTCGTAATACCGCCACACTAACCAAATATTTCTAATAAATGGTAAAATATGTATGTAACGGTTTTCTTTACTGCAGTGTTTATCTAAAACGTTAACAATAATTTTGTTGAAAAAAATATATATAAGTATTCACTGTTAGTCGGTCAAAGACAAGTGAAATGGTTACAGCACACTTCTTCATTGTTTTAAATATAGGTTTTCTGTTAATATGTCAGAGTAATCATCACGGTATATCGAAAAGAGCACTTCTGTTTCCAAGGGCCACTGTTTTACAGGTATATTATGTTTAACATTTCAAGTACATATTTTTTTAAATAGTAATCGGAATTCATTTAAATATAAGTCTCTATTAAATTCTCATAGTTGACGCTGTGTTTGCTTTCTTCATTATACACATTTTTTTGATGTGATAGTTGACTATTATACACCTTTAAAAAAATATGCATTGGATACCACAACAGTAATAACCACAGATTAATAGTATCAAGATAAGTGACACCAATAAGAGATACACTGATTATTATGACCGATACATAAACAACAATTTTCGTGATCAACGTATCCAAAACAAACCAGAGGCGGCTCCAGGCTTCAGCGTTTATTTTAATGCTTTTGCATAACTTAAAACTTAATAGATACTTATACAAAATTTTTTTGCTTGAATAATGTATTTTTCAATGCTATTCTGCTGTTGCTATTTTAATGTCTGTTATTTTTAAGTGATTTTAAAGTTTTGTGTTATAGGGTACTGATTAATAATCGATTTTTAGTTATAAAAAATTATTTAGTGATTGAGAAACAATGACTAATCAATATTTATGAATAAATTTCTGTAGATGTAGATGTAGATAAATCAGACAACAGTTTATGTTTTATTACTCATCTTCTAGTATTATTAATCTAAGGTAATAACAGCTCTATTAAAAATTTTTCGTATTCGACAAAATGATTAGTGATACAGCCAGAAATTTCATATTTAAAATGAAGCATTTGTATACTTACCAATTTATAATTCATGCATGAGCGATAGTAAAGCGAATCCAATGTGAGAGGAAACGAAAATATCAGGAAAATTCAAATTTTGATGAAATGTTACTGTCAATATGCTAAATTGTTGATATTTGATGAAAGAGAAATCGCATTGAATGGAACTAAAATTCTCATTGTCATCACATTTTTATAAATTGACTGGAACTCGATCCTGGATCTGGATTTAATATTTTTTTAAATTACCTAGTCTCCACTCTGGCAGATTTATATTCCAAATCAAAATACCCTGATTTGCCCGATAACTCTATTTGGCATCTGATGAATTTTGCGGAGTTATAGTGGACTGTTTTTTTTTATTATTAAATTTGTTGTAAAACCAAAGATAAAAATGTGAAAGTATGCAATTATGATACGAATGTGCTCTAATGTCTCCTACCTTTAACGTTGTTGTTTCCCTCGTCTCCTATGGCCGGCCAGTTGTCTTGAATGCTGCTGAAATTGTTTGCACAAGACACATGCACAGGCGGGTCTTTAGAATTGTTCAATAAATCAGAAATAAATCACAAATAAAATTTAATGCGTGCGGTCTCACAGTGTGATCATAAAAATCTCCTGTGTCCTCTCGTATCCTGGCAAGAAAGATATAGAGGGCATGAAAAAAGCGCGTAAAAAAAGTCCAAAACTTACAAGGACATTTATCAGAATACAAAAAAAAACCAAAGAACTGTATGTACACTTGATTTCAATAAAAACTGGTACACTTTCTTTTAGCTATGTAAATCATTCGTTCTTTGACTGATATTAATAATCTTACAAATGTCACTTTGACGTTAATTAGTGGCGTCATTATTAAAAATGGTTCGACATCTAACAGATATTCAAAAATTTCGAATTGTTTCTAAAATTGAAGATGGTTGGTCCATAAGAAGACTTGCTGCTGAATTCAATGTGAGTAAAACCACGATAATGAGTGTTAAAAAACAATGGGAAACCAACCAAACGGTATCCCGTAAAGCTGGTTCCGGTAGGCCCAGAAAGAGCAATAATCAAGAAGATGAAAATCTTATAAATTACCTAATAGAAAACCCTTTTCAGACTGCAGTGAATGCAATTTCAGAGACAAATTTCCCTGCTTCGGTATCTACTGCTTACAGAAGAATAAAACTACAAAGCGACTTGAAGAATTGTTCAGCGGCTAAAAAAATACAAACTTTCAGAAGAAAAGAAGCAGGGTAGGATTATTTTTGCACTCAACTATATAATCAATGATGAAAACTTCTGGGGACAAGTTGTCTTTTCTGACGAAAAGGTCTTTAAATCCTGTAACGATGGACATGTTTGCGTATATAGGCCTCCTTCCACTAGATACGACGAAAAATATACTTTCGATCCACAAATATCAGGAAGGTTTTCAGTCAATGTCTGGGCTTGGATGAGCCTAAATGGGTTAGGTGTGTGTTGGAACAGTGGTTGTCATCTCAATTCCATTAAATATATTGAAATATTAGACAATATTATGTTGCCGTCAGTAATAGAGGTGTTTCCGGAAAATAATTTTATTTTCCAACAAGACAACTGCACCATACATACGGCCCATCGTGTCAGGCAATGGTTTCTTAATAAAAACATAGAGTTGTTACCGTGGCCATCTAAAAGTCCAGATTTAAATCCAATTGAAAATGTATGGGGACTAATGGTTAAACATATAAGAAAATTAAATAACCATCCAAATAATGCCCAAGAATTGGAAGGGATAATTGAAGACGCTTAGGAGAACTTGTCGCAAGAAGTTGACCTTGCAAGAAATCTGATTTTGTCTATGCCTGTAAGACTTCAGGCAGTTTTAGATGCTAATGGAGCAATGACAAAGTATTAGTTAATTCTGTATTACGTAATTGAAGTTCATTTATTTTATTTTTTTTATTGTATTTTTATGTTCAGTTTGCATTGTTTAATTTTTTTTTTTTTTTTCATTTAGAATTATCCGTAACAAATATTATTTTTTTAAACAATAATATCGCAGGCTTGAAAATGTTTTGAAAAAGTTATTTTCTAATTATTTTTTAAAATTCCATTTGAATAAAATAAAAAAGAACGGTTTAATAAGTTTAAAAACACAAAGAAAACCGATCTCCTCCAAAAAAACCCAGGTCCGGGGTAAATCACCTCTTCTCCACCCCTCTCTCGACATGCCTGGCCAGCCCTATTTACATACATATGCACACAACTAAACTATTAAGATTTTCGATTACAAGAGTTGTACCAGTTTTTTTTTAAATCAAGTGTACGCCATATAACTTAAACCAATATTTAAGGGGAAAAATAAATAAATAAATATGTGAACGGAAGGATCGAACAGCATCAGCGGCATGCAACTCCATCACACTATGTGAGACCTGTCCAGGGATAATTAAACCTAGTTTCCTCAACAGATGAAATGGTAAAGGAGGACCCTCGTAGTAGCCAACAATATCTCCAGATCTAAAACCTTCTGATTTTTTTATGGGAGTTACTAGATAGTAAAACCGACTATTAGGTGTCCAACCTTTCTGAGAATAAATTAGTCTAGTTTCGCCAGCTGTTATTGAAAATGTGCATCAATAAATTCTTTTCACTTAAACATTGCCAGACAGTAAACAGGCATCATTTTAAGTACCCATTTCAGTTTTTATGTTTCATATTATTAGTTAAATAAATGTATTCAGCGTTAATCGAGGCTTTAATCTTATAGTTTTCAAATATGTTCTTACACAGGGTGTCCCATATTTAAGTACATTCCTTGAAAGGTTTGATAGAACTAAAAACAAGTAAGTTGAGTTTTGCATATAAACATTTGCCTTAAATCAGTTAATAAGGGAGCTACAACCCTTACAACGTAGTTATTTGCCAATAAATTTGAAAGTTACAAAAATTAAATTTGGGCCATTTATTAATTTCATATTTTTTATCTAAATACATATCATGATTTGGTTGTTTTGTAAAGCAATTTAAAATATCGCTTTACTCAATGAAGAATGCAATTTAACAAATGTTTATAAATAAACAATTTATTTTTTTATTCTTGATCATCTGAATTTAAGACACAAACTTAAAATAATACCAATTAGAAAATTATTGTAAATAAAATTTTGTTTTGTTCTTAAATTACATGCTTCGTTGTGTAAAGTGATATTTTAAATGGCTCTACAAAACAATATTAAAAATATTGTGGAATTATTTCTATAGAGGTATGTAGTAGTAGTAGTAGGAGCTACTTATTTTACTAGGCAAGTAGGCCACAATGGACCCTTTTTACCTAGGGACCTACAGTTTAGCGTGGACTCCGATTCACGGTCTTTGACTGTCAACTAACCCACCGCCTGGGCCTGCCCGCCTGCACCGCTAGCAGAGTGACAAACCTCCTGGGTAGGTCTCTTCGACCCTCCACCCGGGCTTGCCTCTCCGCCTGCATCAGGCTAGCGGCCTTCCCGGGATTGTCTGTTGACAGCCTACCGACTGTTAGATGAGCTATCGTTCATCCATCCAATTGCCGGACTCGATCAGTGCTGCTTAACTTCACTGATCGAATATCGGAAATTAAACGGATGTCCATACCTCATCCCCTATAGAGGTATGTACTTACCTATTACATTGCAATATTAAAATACAAATAACTCCAAATCGATTACTCCTATCGAAATTCAGTAAGAGCACCGTTTTATGCAGTTTTTAATAGTAGACATGTATTTCGACCCGCTGAATCCGAATTTGAAGTCAGTTTGGACCGTACACCCTCAAATATCGAGTAAATTGAAAAACCGTAAAAAATAGCGAAAATTGGGTGTTTTGGTAATAAAAAAAAATTTGTGGATCTAACCCAAGCCTAATTTTTATGTATTTCGATCCGCTAAATACGAATTTAAAGTATATTTAGACCATAAGCCGTTTTAAATCTAAGTAAATTGTAACAAACCCTCGAAAATTGCTAAAAATGGCAAAAAAATTGTGATTATGTTGAGAAAAAAATTTTCATTCTGTTTATACGTGATTTTTTATAGATTTTACAATTTTTCGCATTTTCAGATTCTAAACTTGTATTTTATGCATTAAAAAAAATACAAGAAACGTATTTAATCGTGTTTCATAGATTTGTTTCAATTATTCAACTGCAGTTTTTTGCTATTTTATCGGTTTTTTGCGATTTTTTGAGATTTTGAGAGATTAATGTGCCAAACCTATTTCAGATTCGGATTCAGCAGATCAAATTACATAAAAATCCTCTTCGATCCGGGTCTACAAAATTTTTTTCATCAACATAATCACAATTTTTTGTCATTTTTAGCAATTTTCGAGGATTTTTTTACAATTTACTTAAATTTAAAACGGCTTATGGTCTAAATACACTTTAGATTTGTATTCAGCGGATCGAAATACATAAAAATTAGGCTTGATTTAGATCCACAAATTTTTTTTTATTACCGAAACACCCAATTTTCGCTATTTTTTACGGTTTTTCAATTTACTCGATATTTGAGGGTGTACGGTCCAAACTTACTTCAAATTCGGATTCAGCGGGTCGAAATACATGTCGGGATGTAGGTGGCGTCAAATGTACAAACAACTTTTTTTTTTGTGTGCCGGTGTTATCCACCGATTGGTGTTTTAAAATACAGCGACATGAAGGGCAGCCAAAATTGTCACTTTCTCGTCATGCATAAATACAAAAGAATTCTATGATTTTCCATGACTAGCCAAGGTGTGTTTACAATACTGATGTTGTAGCGCACACGTCGTATATGCATTGTTTGGCAAAAATGAGTTAAATACACTAAACAAGTGCAAACACTTACAATTGTTGTAATAAAAAGCTTTTCCTTCTGAATCAGTTTTAATTACTTATGTACTTGTAATAGTTAAAGCAGACATACGTGTAAGATAGAACCCCCACCACCTATAAACATCGCAATTGAAGACACGTGTGAGCTTGCAACGACTCCGACAATCAACAATTTCAAATTGCATTTCGATAGATGGTCTTAGACGTCTCATTGTGTATTTGCGAAAAAAATGTCTCAACGGGTTCCTTAGTGAAATATTATCGACTGGTGGATACAAGACAACCCAGAACTAGAGTAGTGGTACAAGCTTTATTGAATGCTGTAAAAAAGTTTTCTTTTGTACACGAGAATCGAACATTTAAAAACGTTCAATATTTTAAATACGCTCCAATTACGTATGTAATGGTGGAACGGTAAACGCTATTTCAGACTACAAATGGATTTTTAATAACATGCGTCGCAATCTAACTCCAAATTATTTAGAATAATATACTTTTATTCTAGCGCCAAAAATAATTGTTATGGTATAATAGTATTTTTTGATAAATCCTTCATCGTTCATCAAATTTTGGACATTACAGAAATCACCCGTCAAAAGTATAAGTTAAGATATTATCTATTTTGTATTGTATATTATTACTTCCTCACCCCTCAAAGTGAGGAAGTTATGTATTCGTGAAAAAAATTTTGAAAATTTTTATTACATTTCTAGACGAATCTCGACGAATTATGACGATACACAAAATTTTAGACAGAAAAAAATTTCTGTCTGTGTGTCTGTGTGGTTCTCGATAGCAGCTACAGTTTTTGAGATAAAGCTTTCAAATTTGGTACACACATTCTAGAGGTCAAGGAAGAGATTGAGTTCGTTGATAAGCAAAATCGGTCCCAATGTCTTACAAAAATATTAGTGATATTCCACCAATGTGACTTTTTTTGAAACGTCAAAATGTGACTTTTCTGAAACGTCAAAAAATGTGACTTTCTTGAAACTCAAAAATTACTTTTATTATAAACTTCACCACATGTCGAGTTTTACTACGGTGAGGAAGTTCTGATTCTCAGCGGCTTTTTTGCACATAAAGATATTGATGGTCACACAGGAACTGGTTCCGTCATTAATACTCGCGAAATGACTAAGACCTGAAATGCTGTGTTTATAGTCAGAATCAAGCTCCAAATTGGTTGGATTCGTTTTTCTCAAAGAGTTGTTGTAAATAAATTTTAAAAAATCGTTTATGTTCTGTACAATTTTTTATCCTTGTACCAAATTTAAAAAAAGGTTCGCTAAAAAATAAACAAATTAAAAATCAATGAATGATGATAAAAAACATATTCGATATTTTTACAACCTTGAATAACTTTAATATACTTTTTCGCTTACTATTCGATTCGTTATGATTCGTATCGAGAGTTCATAATCTGGTCTCTGGTTTCGATTCGACGGATATAGATTTAAACATGACATGATGTGATTATTAGTTTGTAATACACATTAGTTTTACTATTAATCGCTTGTGGTGGTATTAGCGACGAAATTTTAGCTGAGCAATCCCCGTGAAAATACCAATACCAAAGACTGAAATCACTAACAGTCTAATGATATTCCATAAAGGTAAGTGGTCTTGTACTACCGGAGTTCCACACCAATCGCCATTCAGGTAGGGCTCGATTTTGGATTTAATCCAAAATTTTCCAAAATGTTTTCAGTACATGACATTTTTGGACCAAAATATTTTGAAATACTTTTTACTAATTATTTAGGCACTGACTGCACCAAATAAAATAACCCAAACGAAGCCTAATATTAATTGTTTTGACATATTTTAAGACATATTGATCGCAATGGAAGCGATTTCACAACTTTCAACATTGACTAACATCCATTTTCGTTATTGATATAATCATTAATAATTTTAAATGACAATGTGTGAAGGCAATTCGATACATGACACTTTCAAAATGCAAGCTTAAAATGAATAAACACAAACTGATGACCATTTAACACCTAAATCGAGGTTGCTAAAATGTCATCAAAACCCACCTTCAGCCATCACAGCTTAGAAGTTGTCGTGTGCTACTTGGGATTGGATTTACAACTCTATAAAAAATGATATTCGAGAGATCAACTTCCAAAATTTTACTTTCTGTGATTGATTTAGCATGGAATGGCCCAGTACCGTTTGTTTTTGGTGTTTGCAGAAATTTATGTTAACAGTGTGGGTACATAGATAAAGAAGCATACAAAATCTTGAGCGTCCATCTTTATTAACTACTGAAAAAGTGTTTTTATTTTTAGTTCACGTATGGACTCACAGTTCCTTTGGTGCTTCCGAAAAGATTAATTAATTTGAGTTGGTGTGCCCAATCAAATTACAATCTTCCCTTTAACGTGTCAAATTTTACTCCAATGACAATCGCAACCAGAGAAAATAACAATTTTTTGGATATCAGCAGAAAGAAGTTTTACAAATATATAGTTCAATATTTAGATGGGTAAGAAATTTAGTAACTAAAAATAAGATTATTAAAGCAGAGAACACAATACTTGATCTTCTATCTAAAGTGTGTAATGTGATCCAGCATGGGAGACTCCATCTCCATTTTTCCATTTATTTAGGAAGGTATGAAAAAAATGACATAATACTTTTTGGTGAGGTTTTTAAAAGAAATCCAAATACTCGAAAAAAACTATGATAGAGGAGTACTTTTGATCACTCAGTACCACGTGTTCTAAATTCAACGGAAAAATATCGGTATCCCTCTCATTGTAACAGCTATAAAATCAACAATGCAACATCGATCCCTTTTCAAGTAAAATTGGTGGTAACCATTTTCAAAATATGACTTAATCATCATATAAAATATTATGCTTGAAAATAATAATTATTTTCGAATCAATTATTGAATCGATAAATATCTTCAAATTGTTGCAAAACGATAATTTTGCTAACAGAAGTAATTGCCAGTAGTCAACTATCCCTCAACATATATTGCCCTAAGGATACCTAAGGTCATTCCGTATTATTAGTATTGACAATTGACAACACTGAATGTCCTTGGGACAAACTGTAAATTTGATAGCTTGTCCCAAGGACATTCAGTGTTGTGAATTATATTATTAATGGAAATATATTTTAAATAAAAAAAAAAAAATTAAAAAAATTATAAATAAAAAAAGGAATTTATTAAAATTAAAATACTATTTAAATTATTATTAAATGATTTTGAAATTTGTTGTTATTTTAATTTTTATTTTTTGTATAATTATTTTTTAATTTAAAAATAAAAATTTTTAAAAATTCCTATAAACATATTTTACTTTTTAATAAGGGTTTGAATATAATTTTTCTTTTAATGAATTATTTATGTTATATAAAAATTTTAAAAAAAAATTAAACTAATTATTAAAAATTATATATATTATATATAAAAATTTAAAAAAATTTTATATTGGTGTTTTTTTAGGCCCTCCTTATAATGGATATATTAAAAAAAAAAAAAAAAAAAAAAACTGCTCACCCTGTATAACTATCTTAATTCATTACTAGTTTATCATCATCATAATTAACAAGCGATGTCAGCCATTTATCCAGCCTGTAGTACCGGTAAGTTCATAGGAAAACGACACATGTCTACTGCTATTGAAAAAGGAGATCACATCGCAATACGCGACATACCAATATTTTCATTACCTGCATTTATATAAAAGTTTTTAATTTTTTTTTTATCTATAGCTCTAAAAGAAACAATAAGATTTCACTCCTCTTATGGCTTACATAATTTAACATATTGTCACGCAGAAAGATATACCATCAGTAAATTGTATCAATTAATAACATTTTTTATTAGAACACCCAGTATATGAATTATTATTATTAAAAATATTTAGTTTCAACACGTAATATAAAGTAGAGTATTTCACAATGGTAAACAAAGTTGATGATACAGCGTAAATTATAACAATGACCTAAACAGCCAAAGTAAGTTTCCTAATGCTGACTAAAGAAAACTGAAGGCGAGTTCAAGAATTAAAGTGTCAGTTGCTTCTGGATTTTGGCTGGAAAAAAGGGTGTCCTTGGGGTAACACGTCTCCCTCCTAGGCTGATGGCTTGACCGCGGGTGTAGTGTGAATTTTGGGTTATTAGGTGTAAATATGTTTTACCTATTTGTATCTGTGTTAATGACCGTTCAATAAATTGCATTCTAAATTGTTATATTTTACCACTATCTTATTTTGTTCCCCTTCACTTATCAACCAAAAATACTAAGAATACCTCTCTGGTGCCGAGCGACTCATATTTAAATTATTTAAACGTTCTGATACCTAAACATATAATGTGGCTTCATATTAATCTAAACTAATGTAAGAAGCGATGGGGTGGCAACTCCTTCGTGACATACGTTAAGTCACCAGTGTGACATATGGTGGAAACACCTACCGCTTACATGACTCTTTATTATATATTCTGTAATTAAATAATTAAATTAATATAAACATTATCTCTTGTCAATACTCTTTTTTTGCAGGTTGGGATTGGATGGCGAAGAATGCTTACTTCGATCGATTTGTGAAATAGCGGAAACTCCCATGTATATTAAGGAACAAAACACATTACTAGAAAAAATTGTTCACTTTGTTTTTACGTATGTAATATTTTTTTTCTTCAATTTTTCTAAGCGTAAACTGTTGGGTGCGCATCCTATATCCATAACCTGCCGTTAATTTTATTTGACTAAATTGAGAAAACGTTTTTGTTTACATAAAAAAGGCAGGAAAATATCCGTTTCTTAAAAAGTAATAGAACAGGAATAGTTTCGAATAGTTTAACAGTTTTAAACATTTTCTTTTGTTTACCTAATTTGTCACAACTAACTACTCAATTTTGATGTTATAATTACAACAACATTCCATTTTAGATTTTTGTTGAATGGCTATTTTATTCATATAACTTTTTTTTACATAATATGGTAATGTTTGAATAAAGAATTGAGGATTCTATCGAAAATTTATAACAAAATATATGGCTGTATGTCCCACCAACCAAACTGACATTGTCGATTAAAATAATCTCCCGATGATAACAACTTGGCTAGCGAAACTGCCATTAACTACAGCATATTATTAGATTAGTGTGTGTCTGTGGGAACTACAGATAGTGGTTACTGCAATTTTTTTCACGTGATATTATGTTTTAGGCCATCTTTAGAAATGGAAGAACAAAACTATAACCTAACAAAAATGGACAACTTGAAATTTGTGGACAAATTATTGTTGGCAGAGAAGCTTGGAAAGAACGAAGGTGATTGTTCTGACGAATATTCTGATTGTATAGTTTCCATTGTAGACCTCTTTACTGCAAAATACATGATTTGAGAAAAGTAGTGGTACATGTTTTAAATCAGCAAAACCAAGCGCAATGAGAAATTTATTTAAAATAGGAGATACAGAAAAGGCGCATATTTTTTTAAGTTCAATTGAAGCGCATGTCGATATTTGGTATTTGATATGTGATAATTACATCGCGGTTAGTATCAAAATCAAATGCTGTCCAAGGAAAAATTTTAAGTTTTTTTATTATCTGCCTGGTAGTTATAAAACTTTTTTCAAGCGCCTTACTTAAAACTATTTTTTCTTCGCACATTCTAAAAACTAGAATAAAACCTACTTAAGCCAAAAATTGAAAAGGTTTTGAAGTTCAAATTTTAAAACCATTTTAAAACCTATTAGCTGGTACAGAAGGGTTATAATACTCTTTGAGTTAACTATAAAAATATGACAACCTGTTTTAAAACTTAAAAGTTTCATTACAAGACTAATTGCTCTTAATTTGAATACAAATTACCTTACAGTTTTATCAAGTTTAAATAATGATTGAAGATAGTGCCCTTAGTTTTCCTTTTAGTTTATAACATGCCATAAAAATACCTTGTCTCTAATGTTTTGAGGCAGAGAAACACTCCATTGCCATTGCGAATAAAAATGTTCTAATAAAAAAATTTATTTTTTCGACCGATCGGTTTTATTGGAACAATCATTTCGCTAGTTAGATATTTACAGAAAGGTAATCCACATTATTTTCTATTTCTTATACACAAACACAATGTAAAAATTTTTTTCAATATGGCCGACGTTATTCCTTCTCCATCTTTTGATCAAAATGGCTGCTATCTTCATAAATACATTACGCAATAAGCCATGATAAAATAAAACCAAAATTACTTCAGTACACGCAAATTTAACGACTTATATCAATTTAGACGCATACACAACAAGGCATACACACGGCACTCAAGAGAGTACTGGAAATCTTCTATCACAAGCGTGATATATTCTAAGCAAGCCAGTAATAAAAAACTCTTAAGACTGAACGTTAAAAAAAAATCATATTTCATTTAAGGGTGCCTTAAAGTCAATTAGACTTATCAAGGCTGGAACTGCCTACTAATAATAAAGTATTGTTAAGAGCAAATATATTCGAAAGTAAATAGGTTTTTTAATCTAGCCTTGGAGAAATTTATAGAACATTTTTATAAAACTCTTTTGCATTTATCACAGCAATTTTGAAACTATTTTAATTTTTTAAATTACAATAAAGCTTTCATAAAACAAGGAATAACCATTTGACTTTTAAAATGTTACTTATGCTCTACTAGTAATCATGTAATTTTGTCAAGTACTTGAAATATAGAAAGTTCAGGAAAACATGACAATCTGATATTGATAGTGATACGAAATTCATACAATTTTTATAAACCGTGCTCAAAAAATCCCAGTACCATAACAATTTCACAAACTGGGTACATAGTATTATCATTTGCCGTAGTAACAGCAACATCCAAGCATCTCCTTATTCGTTCTAATTGTAAAAAAATTTCCTTTAACTAGAGTCAGAAGAAGAAGTTGAGGGCGTGGTTAATAAAACTGCATAAAACATACATCATCACACCCCGTATCAGATATTCAACTTCAAGGATATTAGTACAAATTTATTTTAAAATTAATATGAAAAAAAAATCTCGTAGCAATTTTTCCTAAGAGTAAGATTTTAAATATGGGGTTATCATAAAGTAAGAGGTCTATTTTAAATACTTATATAGTTTTAAGAAATTATGCTAGTAGCAAAAAGTAAACAGAATCTAGTTACCTCAATAATTGGATTTTAGTGTATCTATGGAAAACAAAAGAATTGTCGTGACAACTATTGATGCAAGTGTCAAACGAAATAATCGTAATTTAGAGAATTGTTCTCAAAATAAAACTCGCGTAACGTAAATTGTAACAGTTTCAATATGGATCTGCAAACAAGAATTGGTTTAGTGAAATGTTATTATGGGTAAAAATTACACTATGATTAAAGATTTCGTATGAAAATGGGTTTGAGAGCAGGGCCGTGCAAAATGAAGGCGTATCGTAATTTGATTAGCAAATTTGAAAGAACAGGGTCTGTAAAAGACCTTCCGAGGTCAGGAAGACCTAGGATTAGTGATGTCCAAGTTGCAGAAGTTCTTCAGGAAAATCAATACGTAACCAATACTAATCCGCTAGCAATCAGTAGTGTGAATGCGATATCAAAACGATTACAAATGCCATACACCACGGTTTGGAAAATTTTACGGAAAATCCCAAAAATGTATCCCTATAAACTGCAAACTGCTGTTTGAATTAAAGGACGCAGATTTTGCTCTCAGGTACGATTTTTCATTACACGTATTGGCTCAGATGGAAATTGAACCCGAATGGTTATCCCATATTTTATGGACAGATGTGGGCCATTTCTCTCTTAATGGTGGAATTAATACTCAAAACTGTCGAATATGGTCAGCAGAAAATCCACATGAAATCGTTCAGCAAGGCCTTCATGACAAAAAAGTCACTGTTTGGTGCGGTTTCACAGCTAATTTCATCATTGGTCCATACTGTTTCGAGGAAATACAGAATGGGGAGGCCGTATCTGTAACTGTTACTGGTGAATGATACCTGCAAATGTTAAGGGATCATGCAATTCCACAGTTGCAAAACGAGCACGAAGGAATTGAAAACATGATTTTTATGCAGGATGGAGCACCTCCGCACATTTACCGACCAGTTATAGAATTGTTAACTGCGGTTTTTCAAGATCGTATTATAAGCAGATATTTTGCAAATTCATGGCCACCAAGATCGCCTGATATTAACCCAGCTGATTACTGGCTATGGGGTTATTTAAAAATTTTGGTGTTTAGAACACGGCCAACAACGCTGGAGGAATTAAAGGACAGTATTACAGAGCAAATTTATGCAATTCAACCAGAAATGTTGAATAGTGCTGTATACAATTTGGAGGAACGGTTGGTAATTTTACAACAACAAAATGGAGGTCATATCGAGCATTTGCAGTAATTAGTGTTTGACATCAGAAATCTCATTATGTAAGCAACTAGATTCCATTTACTTTTTGTTATTAATTTGATTTGTTAAGAATATATAATAAGTTGAAATATATCCCTTACTTTATAATCACCCGCAACATTGTGATTATCTTTACAGCCTCTACGCTTCTCAACATTTCATACTGTTATCTTGGTACTACTGATTCTGTGCTTGAAACAACCCAAACATTAAAATCCATGGAATTATTGCATAATATTTGCATTCCTCGTATATTTTGTGTAGATATTTTCTCATTGTCACTGGTAAGATTTCATTAGGCCACATGCAGGTCCCCTTTTTTTAAATAAAGTTTGTTATTGTTAGCAATGTTTTATTGATTTTCAAATTGAAATAAAATTACCAAGTACGTTGTAACAGCACCAGAAATCTGAAACGGGGACAAGTTAAACTCAATGAATTAAATGAATCAATTATTTTACCGTAGTCAGTAAAGACCTATTAAGTACGATTAGATCACAAGCAGTGAATTCTATAGGACAGTGCTGAAGTTGAATTGCAAAAACATCAAACTACAACAAACCAAATTGTCAAAAATGCAAATTTGATAGATTTTGAACTAGTACCTACCTGACAACGTAGATTCTCATTTAAATCTAAAGATAAAAATTTGCATACAACGGAGGTGGCACGTTTAACCTAAAACTGCTAATTTTAATATCAAATAGGTATTGAATTCAATGGTTTGAGTATAAAAGGCTTTTGTGTACTGACTAAAAATTCCACACAACAGACAACTATAGTAGTCGCGTGTCATTATGCATTCAGTTTTATTTCTTATCTGTTTAAAATAATATTTGATAGTGTTTCTTGGACAAATCTAGTAATGGAAGAATTAGAAAATAATACATTAAAATCACTAAATTACACACCGTAATTCTAAATATGTAACGTAGATGACTGTATTATGTGGTTACCAAAAGAACAAAATGCTTCAATAATTACCAAGCATGATTATAGTTTACTAGGGAAATAGAACAAAATAATAGCATAAATTTCTTAGTTGTAACAGTCAAATACAACAATAATGGTATTATTGAAACTAACTGTTACAGGAAAGAAGTTTGACATTCAAATTTCTCATCCAAAGATCAGACCAATAATCTGAAAGAAATCAAAAAACTTCTAGAAGTAAATTTTTACCCTAAACATTTTTATGAACCAGTAATTAAAAAAATACACAAAACCTACAATAAAACAACCAACCAAATAATAGTGTTAATAAGTATGTCTCCATGCTATACATATCAACAGTATCCCAAAAAATTGCAAACGTATTTAAACAACATATATCAATAGCCGTAAATCATATAGTGTAAAAAAAATCACAAAACTTTAACTTATGCTATTAACCGAAGCTGAAACTAACAATATATACAAAAAACGGACTGAAACAATCGAGCAGTACTTATATAGGTCAATCAAAACTATATCTGAATAAAGGAATATACACACACAAACACAGCATAAAAACTCTAAACCAAAATACGAGAGCATTCGCCAAATACGTCATAGAACCAAACCAGTGCTTTAACTTTAACAGTACATAAATTTTAGAAAAATAATTAAATTATAACCCAAAAGATATACATGAAATGTTGCAATAAACAATCATACAGCAGAAACACTATCAAATATTATTTGATATCAACGGCCAAAAAAGAAAAAAATATGTATGTTTAAAGAAAAACACATATTATAGACCATATTACCTCCTGTGTAGCAACATGACAAGGCTCCACAATAAATAACAGTCGCAAAATATGAGAAGCCATCCAACAAATTTGTGGAAAGATAAAAGTATAGTCTTGGAACTTTATTTCTAAGTATAAGTCGTATGGTGTTACCAACAGATGAATCAGACATCCAACTATTACCATCTACAATATGCAAAATTATTCAGTTAGTTCCACAAAATTATGTATGAATGAAGTTACTATTTTGCATATAACTTAAAACTCACCAAGATGTTTATTCCATAAAAATCATTTACAGCAGAATTAGCCTCGAATAAGAGCTCATAAACTTTCACAAAATCACTTACATATATTCCGGGTAATCCTAAAAATAAATAAATTCGGTATAATAACAGCATGAATCAGTAAAGTTAGATTACGAGACGAAAGCCCAATATGGACAAAGAAAAAAAATTTCCTCAATTTTATTTCTTGTCTTCTTAATGCAAAAAATTCGGTAAAAATGTAGGAATCAGCTCTGTTCGGTGACTATTAATCTATAGTTATGGTCGGATATGAGTATATTTTATCAACACTATAAATTCTGTGACAAAGGAAATAGATTTCATTTTCGAAACGTTAGAGAAAACTGAATAAAATATATGGGTACACTGTTGGCAGAACGTATTACTGCGAGCTCTCCAGATTTTAGAGCTCTAGATTACTTTTTATGGGGTTAACTGACGTCAAAGCTGTTTAATAATTATCAGGGATACCGCATACCTATCAACTAATTCAACTATTTGAAGGCTCTTTAAAAATTATATAACTGCTGGTTTTGAAAAATGGACAACATGGCACATATTTCTGCTCCCTGTTAATCATCTACATGATTTGACGATTTAAAAAACCGATCAATTGGCCATTGCTAATATGCCTGCCCAAAGCATAATTTATTGCTTGCGTTGCCGTCGAGTGGAAATATGCACTCGAAAATGTCGGAATAAGTTTCAAAACAAAATCTTGCCCTTTGTATATTACATGCGCTGAATAAAGTACTTTTGGTTAGTTGCTTACAATTTCTTCATATGGTTTCACAAAGCAAAATTTAGAAAGTCAGCAGTAATGAAACCTATCATATAGGCACTAAGTACCTTAGCTTTTTACTCTAATCTAATTTTATAATATGGTGTATCTTACCAGTCTTTGTATCCTCAAAAATATAAACATTATCACCAACATTATTTTTTAAACGTTGCTGTTTCGGCTTCCTATTAGTACTCCTAAGTTGATACTGGACATAAGTATCCAATATGCCTTGGTTCAAGCATCTTAACCTAATGTTTATCATGTGAACCAAATACCAGTATTTTACTTCTATAACCATAACCACAAAATATGTACAATAAAACGGTATGTTATATAAAAGGTAAAAGAAAATGTCTAAGTGCTTTAAAAACAATTTTGACCACATCGTCAAGTCAAGACCCAGAACAGCAATTGTTAAAATTATTGTTAAAATGAAAACAATTGTGCATTTTTTCTTTTCACTGGTGTGCTGGCGATTCAAAAGATCATCGACCTAAAAGATAACAGACCAATGTTAGTAGCATAAACTATTGTTTAATAATTAGAAACGAGTTGGTAACAAATCAACTAGTTTTCCATTAAGTAAAATGCGGATTTCAATAAGTGGTTGTTGAAAAATAAATGAATCAATCGAGATGTCTTTATGCTAGTTATAATTTAGTTGATGACATAATGATTAATAGATGGGGCGTGATTATGTTCTCTTGTTATTTAGTATATTTTATCACATATACGATGACAAAAAAAAACAGTCAATACAACTTAAAAACAGATTTTCGGTGTTATATATGACGAAACCATAAATCAGTATTAAATTAACAATAAATGGTGGCAATTTAAAATGTTATTGTTAATAGTCACTATCATTTAAAAATTTTCAATACTCAACCCAACGATTGATTTCTGGCTGTTGCCCATCGTCAATACAGAACAGACAAGAAAACCTAGTTTTAACTAATATACCAGTTCTAGTAAACTTAAGCATAAGTCAGCGATTTGAAATAGAATACTTGAGTTTCCATTGTATAATTTAATTATTCTGTTCTCTGAAGTTATTAATATTTATTACTAAAGCTGCAAATCGTTTCTGTGTATCATGGTCGTAGAGTACAGATGTACTCAAGTCACTTGGGCGTATTGCATATTGTCTTTGTGTTTTTATTTTATTTGTTGTACTGCATTGTTGATACTTATTTTAATAATAAAGCATGGCAGACGTATGCAGGGGTAGAAAACGGCCTTTGGCTGACAAAGTGAATAAATTCATAGGTGAATTCCCGGATTTATTCTATGATGGTGCTAAAATAATTTGTAAAGTGTGCGAGAAAGATTTGATGTGCTGGGATAACCGTGATTGTGGACTTCACGTAAATAGTGTACACCATAAAAATAAAAAAAAATGGCGTGCCTTCGACAACACAGTTTATGTTTGATTTACTATTAATGCTGATTGCCTGTGATATTCCGCTGCACATACTCGATAAACAACCATTTCGAAAGTTCTGGAATAAATACAATGCCCAGGTGAAGTTACCAAGTCGCACAACGTTATGTAACTATCTACCAACTGTACACGTAGACTTCGTAAATAAGATGAAATGTGAATTAAAAAATACACGGCTGTGGTTATCTGTTGATGAGACAACAGACTGTAAAAAAAATTCTGTTTTAAATATTATAGTACGAGTACTGAACCCTCTTATACCGACCGTTTCACTGTTACTAGCTAGCAAAAGACTAAATCAGTGTACTAGCGAAACAATTACCAGGGTGGTGTTGGAGACGTTAGAAAAATTTGAACTGTCAAAAAGTCAAGTGTTGATGTTTGTGACTGATGGCGCCGTGACAATGCGTTCGGTAGGCCGTTCTCTGCAAAAACAAGGTTGTACGTTTATACATGTTTTACATCTTGTGGCAGAAACTATTCGAAAAGGTTTTCCAGAGGTGGATGCATTAATAGCAAGTACAAAAAAAGTGTTTCTTAAATATCCTAAACGTCTCCGTGTATTTCATAGTAAGTGTCCCGGTATTCCTGAACCACCACAGCCGATTCTTACACGTTGGGGGAGATGGTTGCAGGCAGTTTTTTATTATACTGAATATTTCCAACAAATAAAAGCTGTGATACCACAATTCAATCCAGATGAGGCTGCAGCTATTAAGGAAAGCCAGACAAAATTCGAAGATATATCTGTTGAAACAGCTTTAAAAAATATTGCGAAGAACTATAAACCATTACATGAAAGCATAAAAATATTAGAAAACAGTACGTTGTCGTTAGCGGAGTCACTGCAAATAGCGGATGAAGTAAATCTACTGCTGCACGATATAGGTGACGCAACAAATGAGCGCGTTAAAGAAAAGTTCGCAAGTGTGTTAAATAAAGACACCGGTTTTACCAAATCAAGACAAATATGTGATGGTGCAGCCCCAGATCAGTTAAGTGCGTTCAAAGGCTATTTAACGTATGCATGTACATCAGTAGATGTCGAACGGTCGTTTTCAAAATATAAGAATATATTTTCACCAAAGCGAACATCACTCATGGAGACAACCATAGAAACATACCTGATGCTGCAAAATGGCTACACATCTTCTCCAGTTTGTGATAAGCAAGCTAGTTCATGAAGCTAGTTAAGAGGGTAAATTTTACATACATTGTTATAAATTGTAACATTTTATTGTTTCTCGTATTAGTTAATTTCGCGTACGCCACTGTCCCACGGAACATTTTTTTACAGCCCTATTTATTACATTAGGATTACTAAGACTGCCAATTACTTTCTGGGCTACTAAATTATATAAAAACCACTGAAAACTACACTAATCAATCATTTAATAGCGGGTGATATAAATTATAATATACTCTCTGATGTAGATTACGTTCAAGATTATTTAAATATAATGAGCGCGTACATATACTAATGTCTCGTATATAAATAAACTTACTAGAGTAGTTGGTAAAGAGCAATCAACTGAAAAATTACTATAAAATTTACAAAAATAAACTAACAAATTTAATACAAAAAACCAAAACAGAATACTACAATAAATCAATGGTAAATAAAAGCAAAAACAACTCCCAAAATATGTGGAAAACAGTTAATAAAATTTGTCGAAAAATAGTAAAAAAAATATATCAATTGATAAAATAAAAATAGAATACAATACGATCACTTCTAACAAAAAAAGAAATTGCTAACAAATTTGTAACTTATTATAGTGAACTAGGAGAGAAGTATACCCAAAAAAATCCATAATCCAGACAATTTTATTGAGCAGTGTATTGTTCTAGAGGACTCCATGTATTTACATTATATAAACGTGAATGAAGTAAAAAACTCGGTAAATATATTAAAATCTAAAAAAGTACCCGTTCGTAATAACATACGCAGTGAAACTTTAAAAGAAATTGCAACTGAAATAGTTGTTCCTTTAACTTTCTTGATAAATAAATCCATTGAAAAAGCTACTTTCCAAAACCGTTGAAAATAAGCATTATTAAACCCATGCACAAAGATGGAGACTTTCTAGAGATAAGTAATTAAAGACCGATTTCGATCATATCCATCATTGCTGAAGTACATGAAAAAATTCTAAAAAAATTTTAAATAATTTTGGTATATTAGTTGAAAGGCAATATGGCTTTATGGAAGGAAAATTACCAGAAGATGCTATTGAATTTCTAACACAATATATCAATAATACCCTTGATAAGAGCCGACCATCTTTAGGCATTTTTATCGATCTGGCGAAAGCCTTCGATACCGTTTGTCATAAAAAGGTATTAGCAAAATTGAGAAATTATGGAATTAGGGGAAATGTATTTAACTTATTAATGGAAAGTTACTGTCAGTTAGAAAACAGTATGTTAAAATAGACTGTGAAATTAGTGAACCACAAATAGTAACATATGGATTTCCGCAAGGGACAGTACTTGGATCCATTTTATTTTTATTATATATAAACAATTTGTTATCATTAAATGTAAACAGATCTATAGTTAGTTTTGTAGACGATACGTAAATACTATTCCAAGTAGATACATGGGGTGACGTAAAACAAACTGCCGAAAATTATTTTAAAATAATAAAAAATTGGTTAAATTACAATTTACTTACCATAAATTACAAAAAAAAACATTTTATCTACCTTTTAGTTAATACTGTTACGCCACTAGACTGTGTAGACTGGTTAGATGAGACTAGAATTGTACGAGAACGGTCGGGAATATTCTGGAATGTTCTAGACCGTGTGAATTTATGTATAAATAAGACGCACGGTGGGCCGAGGCTCAGTCTTAAGTTGAACGTGAATGAGTAAAGAAGAAATAAGAAAGAGACTTATAAGTGTTCAAGTGTAATTATAGTTAAGACAGTAATTAATATATTGTTGGTAATTGCTAATTAGTAAATAAAATAGTGAGTAAGTGTTACCTGGACTTTCAATCAACGAATCTACGAGTATAGGTGTTTGTGTGGATAGCAAACACGTAACAATATGTTAATAATCTACATAATTTTGGCCCTCTGGAAGTAGATGGCAGCACATCCATTTCAGAAGCTAAATCGATTAAATATTTGGGAATTACCTTGGACAGACATTTACGATGGGCCCTACATACAATTAACACCACTAAAAAAATTGAGGAATATTACCGCGCTTTAAATACCTCAAGACACGCGCACACATGCACGCATATACGCGCGCACACACGCGCACACGCGCCCACATGCTTACACGCCCGCACACGCACGCACGGACGCGCACGCACGCACGCGCCACACACAGCACAATATTATTGTGTATAAGTAAAGATAATCATTTTACACATGCATATTACATAGTAGTCGTTTTAATTAAGTACATATGACATATATGAAACTGATTTAGCCTAATTAATTATCTTTAGTAATTTAGTATTTTTTTTCTCTCCACATCACGCACAAGTAGACATTCTAAATGACTTCAGTGATTTGTCTAGTTTATTTCTATAGAGTAATAATTTATTGTAACTTATTTTTGAAGGAATTAAACATTATTATTATTATTATTATAAACAGAGTGTCCTACTCAAGGTATCTACTATGTGTGGAAAGGTGGCATGTAAGTAAGCCATACAAATTTAAAATAAACTCAGAGTTCTTCCAGAAATCATACTTGTGAACGTTTAGTTGGAAATTTATTTATATCTCATTAAATTTCCTTAAAATTAGACATTTATTTTAATAAAAGGTCTGTTGTGCATATTTACCTTATTTAAGCATGCTAAATATCTGCAAAACTGCTTAAAAGTGAACGGAGTTATAAATGTCACCAACACGAACGTAAATATCAAATAAGAATCATCCAAAATCGTTATAAACATTCCTGAAAATTCTTTAAGTCTTATATGGTAAACATCTTCGATTTGGTAACTTTTGCTGAGTCCAAAAATGATCAAGGATACTGAAAGCAGATTAGACATCATTATTATCAAATTAACGCCTTTCGAAAAACAATTATTTTTATAATCAGTGAAACTAACCAGTAAACACTAACAGCAGTTCTGACAGTAAACAAGTGCTGGCCCACGTGGTACAGGGTTATTCATTATAAATTACCCACCCCTTATCATCGTTATAATTGCCTCGAGAAAAAAAAAATTAAATAAAAGTTGTGTGGTTATGACTGAATTTTGTTAAAATGCTATCAAAAGTACAGTAGCGTGCAGATTTCAGGGATACAAAAAAATAATATTTTTTTTAAAATAGGATACCCCGTATATTATTAAATTTTTGGAATTATCCTTTCTTCCTGATTTCAAAAATATACCATATGTTACCCCTACCATATACCGTTGTTGAGTTATTAAACGTCGAATATGTAAATATGGAAAAGTTAACATTAATAAAGTGAGCTATGAAAATGACAACTATTATGTTTGATAAGTGACATTTCCCTAATGAAATAATCAAAATGGTTTATAGTGAGGAAGAAAAGAACCAAATATTTATACAAAATAGATAACAAAAATTTATTTAGGAAATTTAAATATAAATAAATGATAACCCATAAAAGAAGTTCGATGTGTCCACCATTATTGTCAATGAATAATTGATAACATCTTCTTATATTTATAATTGCACCGGAAATGGCTCATTATTTATATTCAGATTGTTTATTTCAAGTCGAATCATGTCTTTAATGACTTGAATACTATTATTATTGTTATTGACAATGTCTTTTAGAAATCCCCAAAAAATGAATCCATAGGGGTCAAATCCGGACTTTTTAGGTGGCCATTTAATAGGTTCATTATTCCCTATCCATATTGGGAATACATTAATCAAATGATCTAGAACGGGTAAGACACTATGCGAAGTTACCCCATCCTACATCCAAATCATATCATCAAGTTCGGCTTCCGGAAAATTCTGCAATAGAATATTTTCTGCTTCTGGGATAATTATTTCCAGATAGGTAACTCCAGTTAAAGTATAATCATAAAATATAGGCCCAATAATTTTGTTTCTGAAAATTCCACACCAAACGCTAACAGTTTTTCTTCCTGATTTTTTTGTTTTACTAATCTTTTTCTGTTGTGCTTCGATTTTTCCTATTAAAAACTCCTGCCTTAGAAAAGGATGATTCATCAGTCCATAATATTTAAGTAAAAAAATCGGGATCTTCATCCAACTTTTGAATCATCTTGCGGCAAATGTCCAGTCTTTTCCTTTTATGCGCCTCTGTTAAAACTTGTACGGGTAAAATTTTATATGGTCTGTAGTTGTTATTTTTCAACGTATGTTGGATTTTGGAATAACTTTTACCTAATTGATCGACTGCATTATTTATACTACATTCAGAATTTTCTAAAAAATAATACAATGTTTCAAAAAAGTCTAGAATAAATATGGATTGGCCTACCTTCGAAATGAAGTAGCATATCTAGCTGTTCTTCCTGGTTTTCTTGAACTACAAGCTTTTTTTCTACTAAAACTGGAGGTATTATTCACCTTTCGGTAAATATTTATGAACGTATTTTCTGATGGTGTTGGACACATTGGATACAACACCCTATCTGCTCTTCTTGCTGCACGTTTATTTTTGTTATTTTGTATATAACAAGTAAATATTTTGACTTTTCTTCCTCACTGTAAACCGTTTTGATTATTTCATTAAAGAAATGTCATTTATCAAACATAATAGTTGTCATTTTCATAGCTCACTTTAATAATGTTAACTTTTCCATATTTACAGTAACTAGTTTAACTAAGAAATTCGACGGTTAATAACTCAAAAACGATATATGGTAGGAATAACATATGGTATATTTTTGAAATCAGGAAGAAAGGATCATTCCAAAAATTTAATAATATACAGGGTATCCCATTTAAAACAAATATAATTTTTTATATACCCTGAAATCTGCACGCTATTGTACTTTGAATAGCATTTTAACAAAATTTCATTCATAACCACACAAATTTTATTTAAAACTTTTTTTTTCTATAGGCAATAATAACGATGATAAGGGGTGGGTAATTTATAATGAATAACTCTGTACATAAAACTGCACCATTGGTTAATAGTAAATACCCAGTTATGCATCTGACCGAGACAAACAAATACCGAGTTTTGCTTCTGACTTAGATTTGAACACCTACTTTACTTACAAGATACTACCGAAAACTGTACAAATCAGTGGTGGCTGGTGGATTTAGGTTGTACCATATCTGAGTATTGGACCATGGAACCCAAGAATATTTGAAGGCACGACTATCAGTACTGAATGAAAAGTTTTGCAGAAAAGAAATTGAAAAAAATTTGAAAAAAAAAGTTGGAAAAATGTGTTGCCACCTCAGATTACTTCTAGACTATTAGTTAAATATTTGCAAACTATTTTTTTTTCTTAATCAGAAGGAAAATTTATCACCCAGTTTGTTTGGTTTTCGAAAATCTTGATTTTTTATAAAGTTATGACATATTGAAATTTAAATTCTTTATTGCGTAAAATTCAAAATGTCATAATTTTGCAAAAAATCAAAATTTTCGAAAACCAAAAAAAAACGGGGTGATAAACTTTCATTCTGATTACGAAAAAAAAATAATTTGCAAATATTTTACCAATCATCCAGAAGTAATCTGGGGTGGCAGCGTATTCTTTCTCAATTTTTTTTTAATTCATTTTTCCTCAAAACTTCTTCAATAAATACTGACAGTTGTGCCTTAAAATATTGCTTGGGTTCCATGTTCCAATATTGTAATATTGTATAACCTAAATCCACCAGCCGCCACTGATACAAGTATGCCCTTTACTACATGTCCAGTATGTATACGTAACATATATAGCTTAGTTTCGCTTGAAATATTAAATTTGTTAGACTGCTAAGGTGGCCCTGCATACTGTAAAATTAATAATTTTCCTGCTACAATTAAGTTCTATTTTTCTAGGTAGGTACAGCTACTGATTTGTATCATTTTGAACAGCCTTTAGGGGGAAGCAATTTTATCGACCCTGTTTTGAAGTACATAAGAAATAGAGGTAAAAGGCAAATCCTGGATAATGAAACTTAATTTGAAACTTACCAAACAGAGTAACACCAATTAAACTGAGAAAATAGTGTTTCCAAGACCACGTTATATGTGTATTTAAGCCAGCTTTATGAATTTTTACTGGCAGAAGACCACAAATTTTAGTTAACAAAAAAATGGGCTTAAAAACTTGATAAATTAAAGTAGACGTTGATACCTTTTCAAGCATAGTTTATGGTGTCTTATATAGAAATATGGACATACAAACAATAGTTGTTGACCATTAAGATTGATTGTGCGATTGCGATTGGACACTACTTGATATAAATTATTTTATCATGTTGATTTCGGTCAAAGACAGTTTGTCATATTTAAAACAAAATTTTCGTACAATGCATCTAATTTGATTATATCAGTCATGTCATGACATAAAGCAGGGACGTAATCTCCTAAAGTCGATTTGAAATGTTATTTTAGACAGTACTGCAATGAAAGTAAATTTCTTTTTATTGCCAACTTTATTCAAATTAATAGATATTTTATGTTGTCGCTTATCCACCAAATGCGTAAAATATTTGCAAACGTTTACGAATGTTTGCAAACTCAAATATTTTTGTGCAAACGTCAAGTATGCGCGATCAAAATATGCTAGTGAACGTTTGTGATTGTTCCATACAAAGTTGGTAACACCAATCAAATTCGTGGTTTGTACGCGTTCGGTGGAGACGCCTGGCGGCCTAGCTCTCAAAAATTACCGGGCGTGCAGATTTAAGGTTATAGTTCGCGTTTTGTTAACATAACTAGGAAATACACTGTACTTAAAGCAAGTTTTTTGCTGGGAGACATTATAAAAATGAAAAATACACGCACCCACAGAACAATAACAAATGCTCGCAAACCTTCTCTATCGCGAACGTTAGTTCTATGAAGACACATGGACTCAAAATATTTGCAAGCGATTGCAAGCATTCGCGAGAATTTGTTTGAAGTGTTTTTTTGGTGGATTTGCCCCTTTAAATTAAGTTATATTTTGGTGCATTTTTCAGCGAATATAACAGGAAAATATTAATATTATTAATGTGAATGTGTTGGGGTGTTTAAAAGTATTCAAGTAATTCCTATGAATATTAATAAACTGAAAAAATTGTTAATATATATTAATTCCAGATTAGATCATCGTGCAAGAAGTATAATCGGGACAGCCTCCAATAAGGAGAATGTGGAGTTTGCCAAGACAATCTTGTCTTTCATGATTTGTTCAGCATTTGGACATTTTTGTGAAATTACCCTGGATCACTCCCTATAATCCATCGTTTTTATCTTTCCTCCTTTCCAATCCGGACAAAAATAAGTGTGCTAATTTAATAATATGACATATTTATTATTATTGTATATTTGAAATGAATATGCAATAACTGTATGTATTATAGTTTAAGCAATATGATGTTTCATTTATTTAAGAGCTTATCTGCATCTTCGCGTTGGTTTTGTCGAACAATTGAATGTCACATGTTTTTATGTAGAATCACGCATTATTTCACATAAAATACTGTAATATTTAATTGACTAAGCAGAGAGCAGTGCAAATAAGCCTATTTTATTATAAAATTAAACTAACCGGTGACCGCAAATGTGTGGATGCTGTGCCTGTGCTCTATTTCAATAAATCTACATCTTCGATGCGACGCGGTGTTGCCATATTTAGTTCATGGCTGAGATTTAAAGAAGGCTATGCCTGAATATTATAAAAGGACGAATTCTTGTTACGTTTTAAAGATAAACCTAAATTATGCATTTTTCGTGTGACGATCGTCTGCCACCTAGATTCACTAAAACTTTATTATATCTTGAAAGTTTGATAATGTTGAAGCATTAAATTATAAGTAAGTACAAAGTTAGTTTTATTAGCAATGTGCAATGTGCATTATCTGGTGTAATAGTAAATATAAAATGTCTTTTATCTAAAAAAAGCAGATAATATACTTTTAATTTTTTTTTAACAACAGTAATTATTATTAACCGATAAACCCAAAAATTTATATGTTTGATATATTATGCATTTTATTAGCATTTACCGTAAACAAATATTTTTGTCATGTTTGCTTACAAAGGAAGCGGGAACTTATCTGTATTTATTACATAAGTGATGTACTTAATATTAGATATGTTGTGGTTAAATTATGTGGCAGCACGGAAGATTCTGTGGTGGCAGTGAAGTTAAAATCAAGAGCATTTAAATACGACAATAGAATTCTTTATAAAAAATTAGCAGTGAGTACAGCAATGAATCACTTTTCTCATATCTAATTAAATGAGCGGACTACTGCGCGCAGGAAGATTTCAACTTTTTTCTTAAAGAGTCAAAGCCATAATAAATTCATTAATTTAGCTAGTTTCAATCCTATGTTACATTTCAGGGGTGGTTGTAGGCGCCAAAAAATGGAGAAGCCCAAAAAAATAAATCCAAATTTTCAAAAATTTCGGTAGGGCAATTTTCCTCCAACCCTCGACCAATATATAACCTAGTACCAGCCTAGGCTGAAATATACACCTGGCTGCACAAACATTAAAAACCCGTGGTCTCTTTCCTAACCAAAAATTATTTATTTTATTGATTAATCAACAAAGCTAAATTTGCTTCGTACACCCATGGTATCCTTGTAAATTACTACGCCTGTGACGCAACCACCTGCATTCGCGGTCCCAGAGCGCTGAGTGGATTTATCACTGAAATGAAGCTGAAATAATATACTGGTTGTACTGTGGGTTAGTGAGTAGTATTTAAAAAAGTAACTCTTGCTATCTTCGGTGGTCAGTATTATAGTCGGAGTCCTCCCAGATAAATAATATCACCGGCACACAAAAAAAAAGTTGTTTGTACATTTGACGCCACCTACCTCCCGACATGTTTTTCGACCCGCTGAATCCGAATTTGAAGTCAGTTTGGACCGTACACCCTCAAATATCGAGTAAATTGAAAAACCGTAATAAATAGAGAAATTGGGTGTTTCGGTAATAAAAAAAATTTTGTAGATCTAAACCAAGCCTAATTTTTATGTATTTCGATCCGCTGAATACGAATCTAAAGTATATTTAGACCATAAGCCGTTTTAAATCTAAGTAAATTGTAAAAAACCCTCGAAAATTGCTAAAAATGGCAAAAAATTGTGATTATGTTGATGAAAAAAATGTTCATTCTGTTTATACTTCATTTTTTATAGATTTTACAATTTTTCACATTTTCAGATTCTAAACTTGTATTTTATGCATAAAAAAATACAAGAAACGTATTTAATCGTGTTTCATAGATTTTCTTCAATTTTTTCAACTGCAATTTTTTGCTATTTTATCGGTTATTTGCGATTTTTTGAGATTTTGAGGGGTTAATGGGCCAAATATATTTCAGATTCGGATTCAGCAGATCAAATTACATAAAAATCCTCTTCGATCCGGGTCTACGAAATTTTTTTTCATCAATATAATCACAATTTTTTGCTATTTTTAGCAATTTTCGAGGGTTTTTTTACAATTTACTTAGATTTAAAACGGCTTATGGTCTAAATATACTTTAGATTCGTATTCAGCGGATCGAAATACATAAAAATTAGGCTTGGTTTAGATCCACAAAATTTTTTTTATTACCGAAAAACCCAATTTTCGCTATTTTTTACGGTTTTTCAATTTACTCGATATTTGAGGGTGTACGGTCCAAACTGACTTCAAATTCGGATTCAGCGGGTCGAAATACATGTCGGGAGGTAGGTGGCGTCAAATGTACAAACAACTTTTTTTTGTGTGCCGGTGTATTTTATCCAGCGAATGCCATAGAAGTATAACTTTTACTTGTAATAAAATTTCATTAACTTCACTTTGGCTTAGAGATGATAGAAATACTGATTTAATTGCTTAAATGTTCACTTTTTGTCAGATACAATCTTAACTCGTGTCTTCAGACTAGATTTCTACCTAATTTTTTTAGAAAATATTTTAACTTTTCGAAGATTGTGAGGACATAACTCAAGATAATGAATAACTGTTTTTATTGTGTTAGTTGTTATGCATACAATCGATTCGTGAACAATTTAAGATAATTTTTATTTGGCAGTCGAAAATTCTCTTATAAAAAGAAATGTTATTGATATGTTACTTACATAAAAATCATTTAATATTTCAGTTCACATAGTTGGATATTACAACTTACCAGTTAGTTATTTTGTTTATAGAAAAATTGTTTCAATTGTCTGTAACTTAAAATGATATTATGCACATAGCACTGTCGAAAAGAAGAAAAATATAGACACTGTTTGGATATTTTCCTTCCAGCCCAACTAAAATAATAAAAATTCTTATTTTTTTATGGTAACATTTCAGTTACACCCATAGTAAATCTGTTATATAATACGATTTGTTTGTATTTCCTGTCATATGTTGTACAACTCGATTAAAATAACAGCAACAGAAAGCTTTAATGTGGCACGTAAATACAAATTAAAAGTACTCAGAATGTTTGCACGTTTGCAGCTAAAAACAGTTCATAACAAAAGCAAAAACTGTCATAGTTTGGATATTTTATTACAAAAATTGTTGAAAAATAGAAATCTAGACGTATGGATGCCCAGTGATGTATGGTTGAAATATGAACGTAAGTAGCGGGTTTTTTTTAACAATACCGGTTAATTGATTTTTTTACAACAGTTATACAGGGTGTTTTCGTTTTAATGAGCCTGGACTTCACCAGCGTATAAAGAAGGTTATTTTAAGCAAGATATTCTCAATGGACATGAAGTTTCTAAAAAAATCCGATTTTTCCGATTATCATGTGAATGGAAAGAAAGAATAATTTTTTCATGGAGGAAATATTTGTTGAATTGGTTTCTATAACGTGCCAATTTTCATGTCAATGTCTTAATGGCAATATTCCACCATTTTTGGAATCCTCAGATATTTTAAGAAGTAAAACTATTCTTCAATATTTTTTTCTAGGTTGCACGGTTTTCGAGGAAAATTTAATAGCTGTGATGTATCTGCTACACTAGACGATATTAGAATAGCCTTTTTTTTGGACGAAATTAAAATGGTTGAGAGAGAAACTCGATACGAAATTAGGGTAAAATAGTCGAATTTGGCTCACCTTATACACTACAATAATTTATAAAACCCCAAGTCAAAAAAATCGAGTGGAGTGAGAGATCTGGAGAACAAGGTGGCCATGATACTGGTCAGCCACGTCCGATCCATCGATTCGGATAAGTTGCATTAAGCCATTCTCGAACTATTCATCCCGAAATGAGTCGGACAACCGTCAAGCTGAAACCAAGCATTTCGGCTTGAACCAAGATCAAAATTATCCCAAATATCTGCATGCGTTGTTTTAAGAAATTCCAAAAATAATGTCAATGTTAATCTGGGAGGTAAAAAAAGAGACCAATAATATTGTTTCCCCATAAACCAAGCCATACATTTACGCTGAACTCATTCGGAAAATTCCTTGGCCTGATTCTATGTGGATTTTCGTGGTGCAGGTTCTGAAATTTAATTACTCCTCTTCTGGTGAAGCAGGATTCATCGTTCACAACATTTTCTCCAAAAAATTTGGATTATTTCTCACAGAATTCAATGAAATGACAACAATTTAAACGGTGTTTACTATCACATGGATGTAAACCTTGAACAGGCTGTAAATAGTATGCACGTCGCTGGTCTTTTCCTAATGTTTTCCATACAAAAGTAACAGGAATGCGACGAATTCTTGAGGCTCTTCGAATACCCATAGATGGGTCCCTATCAAACATTCGAAGGATCGTCCTGTTTCTGTTCCTCACAATATTATTCATATTTCTATTTTACTCCTGTCTTCTTGCCAGTCCATTTTCTCTAAAAATTTATGTACTCTCCGAAAAAACACCTGGATGTGGATGTCTTGTATTCGGGAATCGCTTACGGTATTCTGTGGTGACATCCCGTCTACCTACCCTTGTGGTAAACGATCTCTGTCACCATTGTAATCAAATGTTTGTTTCTTAATCCCACCTGTGCCATTATTATAGTAAAATTTAATCAATATCCCTCAAAATAGAGGATAAGGGTTGCTGCCACCACCCCCTGAGACTGCAAGGGGAACAGACACTAATAGCGCCAGCTCTTTCAAAGGCTGGATCCGTAGCCCTAGGAATATCTAGGATGTAACGGTCCATTTTTAGATTTAATTAACTTTCGTTTTATTTAATGCTAATTGCATAATTTGGTTGGAGGTCAACCTTACAAATTCTAGAACCGACTTTTATTAAATTTGTAGATTTGTAAATTTGTAAATCTTTGATAATATGTGCGACACTGAACCTCTTTTATTAATTTGTGAATTTGTAAATCTTTGATAATGTGTGCGACACTGGACCTCTAGTGCACCCGCGCGAACTCCGCTGTGTGAGGGACAAGGGGTAACGATAGTAAGAGAACAGTGAGGTTTCGGAGGCAGACGCTGGGAGGCCACGGTCCCGAGCAGATGTGTGTTTATGGTCTCTTACGTTGTACTACGTTATCTTATGTTTTATGGAGGTTTCGCCAGCAGTCTGGACTTAGACTTTGAGCAAGTGAGTGTACGTTGCTGAGCTGGTTTCACGATTTGTTCTGATGAAGCTATGTATTATGGTAAAGTAATTACTACGTAGAAAGCTGTGTAAGAAGGTAGGATCCCTTCGTATTATTATTATTAAAATAGGTACCTATTCGTAAATTTGCATGAATGGGCTGATTTGCCTGTCCAATGAACTAGAGGTGGAGAAAGCCCCCTAGACTTTTTTTATTTGCTATTGATCTGTGCGAGACACTTAAGTAAAAGAAAAACAACCGTTCTTTCCCCTTTTCAACGGCACTAGTGTGTGTAACTTTTGTAGACTTTTAGATAAACGAAAAAGAAAAGCGGGTGGCGCCCTAAAACAAACTGGTTAAGTGATATGATTTCAAGATTTTCTGAAGTTTGAATTTATGTATTTGTACCTAGTTTATTATTTGCTAACCACGCCCTGACTCTATTATATATTATATTCTGAATATATGTATGTATTTTTTATGTTGTTTCATTTGAATCGTTAAAGTTAGTTAAAATAGCGAAGAAAGAAAAAAGATTCGTTATAAGGATAGAACCCTCGACAGAGAATTTGTAAAACACACAGGTTTCATAAAATAATACGTATAATAAAAGAAAAATCACAATAAATTTTCCAATACTCAATGTTAAAAAAGCAAAAAAAAACCTTAACAAATTATAAAATAACTCTTGGAGAGTAGGAGAGAGCACTCAACACTCTATAAAATATTTCTTCAGCTGCAAGTTACAAAAATAGTTTAATCTCATTAAAATCTGCCATCTCTACCATTGGCACACACAAATTTATAAGACACTTATGCAATAATTTACCAACAAAATTTCTAGAGCTATGGCCGAAAATAAGTAAAATAATTTAAATTTATACCCCAAGTATGTACTATGTAGTAAACATAATTTTACTTCCGCCCTGACTCGTTCACGTTCGACACTCTAATAGACAAAATAATTAATTATAATAGTTACAAATTTCATAATTTTCTACACCTCGACGTCTCGACGTCTCTTGGATCGTATGGTCACCGGCCGACGACGACGCTCCACTTTCGACTCTCCCGTTTACCCGCCGGCTTTAGCAAAACCGTTTTCTTAGAGTCAGCAAATTCATATATGATATAGATGCTGTGTTACAATAAGCTACTTATACAGGAGTGTATTACAATTAAGCTACTTGTACAGGGTGTATTACAATTCCAGTTCATTGAGACTATTTTGCTTAAAATGACCTCTATATGCTGATGAAGTCCTGTTCATTAAAACGGAAACACTCTGTATACAAGGCACTTTAAAAAGTCCTCCTTCATACGGCATGATCTAAAATGATTGATAGAGAAATCGACTGTTTAACATAAAACAGAAAAACGAACTGTTTTATAAAACCAGACAGTATGACTTATAACTGTTAATATAATAAACGTATACATTTTAGACTTGATTTTAAATTAATATATTGGCCATACTAATTTTAAAAAACGAATTTAATTAATTAAATATTATTCAATTGGTGATATTCCATGTCGATAAAATACGTTTGTTTAAAAGAAAATACCACAAATGCTACAAAGAACCTAACAAAAAAATTATAAAACTGGTAACACATGAATAAGAGAAACCGTGGAAATTATTGTGATGATGATACAACTTTGCTGGTACTGTATTATGTTAATTCAAGTTTGCGAAGTGCTTCAAGGGGCAGTACTTGGTCCTGTAATGTTTATAATTTTTATTAGTAAGCTATTGCATTTAAATATTAATAATGTGTAATGTCGTTTACAATATAATATTGACTTCATAAAAGCCGTCCCTGGATACCGATACCTCCGTCTGAGCTTTAGTTGTTATAAACAAACTTTTTTTACTTTTTTATTTCACAGTTTTCTGATGTAATTAAGTTTTGAAATAATCTTAAATAATAAAAAAAAAATGTTGAAAACTTCAAATAGATTTTAATTTTAAGACATTACACCTATTGATGTAGTTGATGATAGGATACCCTGTATAACCAAGGTTTATTGAGGTTTATTTCTCAATTTAAGCCGTAACCATTTTTTGTGTTTGTTAATTTACACAACACCTGCCCGAGTATAATCAGACTTGTTTTCTTTATTATTTACTACCTTCCATCATAGAAATACATGGAAAAGTATTTCTAGTTCCAATATCCATCAATTTCCTTAAACCTTTATATTTATTTTGTCTAAAAGATATAAATCAACCACTACATGTTTACATGTTTACCAGGGAATGTATGTTTTGATGGAAAGTATACTTGATATATTAATATCATTTGTTTGCTATAATCCCAAGAGGTGTGTAAGTATTCAGTATCATATATTTACGTATTTATAATTTTTTCTAGTGTGCATTTTCTTCAAATTTAGTAACGATCGATTGTTTGCAACATTTTCAACAGTCATTGAAGGTCGGTTCACATTTACATCACGTCCGTTAAAAACATGCAATAAAATGCAATTTTCAATCTTTACAATAAAGTGCTTACTCGGATAATCCATTTTGAGAATGGACAACGGAAATATTGTGCTGTATTCGTAGTTATAGTTTGTTTGTGTGTTTTTAATTCATTCAGAGACTAAAAACAATTTTTATCGCCTCCTAATGATGAAAACTTAGTTGACGAAAATTTTCTCATATATGACTACAATGGTTTTGTGTTTGTAAACGCTACTTTGGCATCAGCAGATCCTCTGGGTGGAAAGTCGCGCCACTGCCCCTGACATCACTGGGGCAATTGCCTTTTCTTTCTTCTTATTTGATTTAGGCCATAAGTATCTGTATACTATTATTGGGATTATGTTTTACAGAATGATTGTCGAAAATATAAATATTTCACAAGAGCATTTCGAAATTATGCAACCAATTATTGTAGTGGCTAGATTATTTGGATTGCTTCCAATTAAATTCAGCAAATATGGTTCTCAGTTTAGGATGAATTGGTCGCTTGGTTATGGAATATATAGCTGTTTGCTGTATATTATTTTAAGTAAGTTTTTATCAAAGATTAATGATAATACTAAGCAAAAATTATTTTTAGTTACTGCAACTCTTCTAGGCATCATACATGATTTACAAGAAGATGAACAACACTCCATAAGAATGAAAGACAAAAAGAGTAGATACGTGACCTGCTGTGATATAAGTATTATAATTGTTATAATAGCTTTTAATACAATTAGCACTCCTTTTAAATTAAAGAAGTTCTGGAAATTAGTTAATTGCTTAAATCAGGTAAATACTTACAAATAAACATAAATATATTAGGAGCAAGTATACCGTGTGTACGTAAAGCATAGAATAAATTTATTATTTCTTAAACCAAAAATATTTAAAAAATCCTCGGGCACGTCGATTTTTTATTTCAATTGCGCACCTTATTCTTTTTTTTTTTTTGTTATGACGTCATCAATTTTTTTAATGAAACCCCCTATATATTTCTCCATTTTTGGATTCTTCTTCAATAGTTGATTCCAAAAATGTATCACACTTAGGGTCTAGCAGTTTTTATTTTTAAGCACAGTTCCTCAGGAGAGTCAGCTGAGACAGATATGGACGTAACATTCGCATACATCATAGTAAAGCCTTTAGATATATATTCATGTAGATCGTTAATATACAACAAGAAAAGCAGTGGTCCTAAAATGGAACCCTGCGGTACTCCAAGGAGAACCTCATTGCAAACTGAATTTACTCCATTATAGTTTACTATCTGTTTTCAACAATGTTTTCCGGATTGGTCTTATAAACCAAGTTTTTTTAGATGGCCCCACAGAAAATAATCTAATGGATTGAGGTCATGTGATTTGATGAGTCCACGTTTACTAATCCACCTGTTCAAAAATATTTGGTCAAGATACCTTCGAATGTCTGCTGCATAATGGAGAGGCACACCATCCTGTTGATACAACATTTGCAGGATTAATTCTGCTGGGGAATTAGTTTAATAACATTGGGATTAGATAGCCCATTAAAAATTTAAGACATGCCGGTCCGTTTACAGTTCCATCGAAAAAAATAGGATCCAATGATTCTATTTCTTACAATTCCCGCCCACACATTTACCTTTTGTTGATACTGTGTGTGCTGCTCCCGCATCCACCGAGGGTTTTCCCTTGACCAATATCTACAATTCTGACGATTCACTTTAGCATTTAATTTGAAAAAGCATTCATCGGAAAAAATAATATTTCTTATCAGAAGACGATCACTATGCACATATTCATCATTGTTTCACAAAATTGTATCCTCCGATCTAGATCATCATCATTTCTTGCAAAAGCTGAATCTTAAAGGGATGCCATTTTTCTAATTTTAGTATTGTATGTACTGACGTTTTAGTAACATCATTATTTGATATGTGGATTTTCTTCAACACCCAATAAAATATTTAATTTTGTACCCTCGTCAACACCTGGGTGTGTTTTGGGTAAAGCTTCTACCGTATTAGTCTCTGTATTTTTTTTAAATTTTACTCACTGTCGATTGAGTTAATCATCGTAAGAATTTCAATTCTTTGCTTTACAGATGTACTCATGTTATAAATTAAAATAAATCGACAACAATTATTAAGAAACCACTACTGGGGTAAAGTATTATTAAGTGATTCACTGTCAAAGACGATAATGATAAAAGAAAAAAACAAACAAAAACTACTTTAAAAATTAATAAATAACGTGTTTATTTTAGTTTTTTACTTGTCTTTTTTAAATGGCCGTGTCTTCCAACTTATCAATTTTAAGCCCTAAGTGTGATACATATTTGGAATCAGCTGTTGAAGCAGAATCCAAAAATGGAAAAACATACAGGGTGTTCCATTTAAAAAATATCGAAGACGAAGAAACAGTGATGACGTCATAACAAAAAATAAAGCAAAAGGTGCGCAATAGAAATTGAAAATCGACGTGCCCGAGAACTTTTCTACATATTTTTGGTTTAAGAAATAATGAATTTATTCCATACTTTATGGACACAGTGTATATCAATTGGCTGGTTTTATGTATTCCACTTCACTTCAAGTTATAATTTAGACTTATTCTTTACTAAATTTTTAAATAATGGATCTACACCAGACCCTTGTAACATTTTTCCGTTGACAGAGCTAAGACTTAAATATTTTTAGGCTGATATAATAATTCCCTTAACTAGGCACAAAAAGATTCCGAAAATCCTCAATATACTTCATGACAGCGATTTTCCTAATAGTTCTAGTACTTCTGTCATACGATATGACAGTATGGGCCACCTCAACAAGTAAATCCCAAACCACAGGAACTTTCTTTAGGAACTACCTCGCATTTTATTTCCTGTACTGGATATTGATAACACAAGAGGTCTTTTTTTGGCACATAATATTTTTTATCAAAATAAGAATATCATTTCTGAACAAAAGCTTGATGAATATCGAAAAAGAGAACATGGATAAATTTTACAAGAAAATTTTCGTCCAGCCATATGAACCTAAGACAAATGTGGGTACAACAGATACTCTCGAAATAAGAGGAAGTATGGCGCAAAATTTATCATCGAAGTCGGACACGAATGTTATCGAAAAATTTAATACAGGTAAGCAATAAATTGAACGGACATGAATTATTTTGGAATTAATACACTGTATTTATAGATGCGTTTCTTTTGATTTGTAGTGGATAGGGTAGTTGCTCTGACAAAATTCCAGGAAAAAATATTTGAGGCTGTGGAATCAGTAAATGATTGTATGGCATATGGTATACATGTACGTATATATTTGTCCCTTTACCGATTGATCCCAACTTCTATGGAACGTAACGAGGTAATGTGTCGGTGCCAGGGGTCAAATGCATGTGCATGATAACTTCGAATTGGCGTTTTTTTAAAATATACTGATTGTAGCATGTGCCCTCTTATAGTGTGGCTTAGTCCAACCTTATATTATCCCTACCCAACTCTATTTATTTCCTTACGTACCATAAATTTGTGAATCGATCGGTTTATGAAAATGCCTTTTCTTTCAACATGTTTCGCACTTATTAAATGATCACATTTCTTGCAGTTAATTATGCTCAGTTGTCTGTTGCATTTAATTGTGACGCCATATTTTCTACTCACAGAAATAATGAAAAATGGAAATTTACTGTTCATTACTTTGCAATCATCTTGGCTACTGGGACACTTTGGGAGAGTTCTGACTATAGTAGAGCCGTGCCAGTTGTGTCTGAACGAAGTAAGTGTCTTATTTAGTATTACCACTACCAAATGTTGAGAGTAGCTTGATATGGCCTGCATAATAGCCAGATCTGACAGTTATTTATTTATTTATTTATTTATTTACTATTTATTTGAACACATGGTGTATAAAGGTGAAAATCTTAACAGATTTGTTCTGGGAACTGGCAAATAAAATAACCTACTAGAACGAGTTTGAAAAGCTGGAACATGGAGAGGGAAACAACTAAGTAATTTTGGACAGTCAATTTGGTTATTTAAAATTTTATGTAAGGTTGCTATTGAATAATATTTCCTTCGAGTATTCAGTCATTCATGTGAAATTTTTGTAATAACATATGGTAGAAAATGCCTTGAGAGGGATAAATACACCATAGAAACTCTTCAAATTTCCTCTATATTTTCACAATATGAATTTTATGAATTTCGTATCCCGGATTCCAGACCAGGCAAGCATATTCCAATTTAAATCTACCGAAAGCATTAAAGAGTAACTCCAGTGTAGTAGTTTCCACAAGCTGCTTACTGTTTCTGATTATAAAACCAAGATTTCTATAAGCACTCATATCATTGATGTGGTCAATAAAAGGTAATCTGCAGTCAAAGATTAATCCCAAATGTTTAAACTTGTAATATCTAGTTACATTTGAATTCTATTGTCTGCAGTTTTCTCGTAAAACTCATGCAATTGCACTTACTAATATTTTCGCATTCAATTTATTTAAATCTTCCTACAGACTAATAGGGTCCTGAAAGTTGGAAATTAACGAATAAAGTTTTAGATCATCTGCATTAATAGAGCAACTAAGTTCACAGACGATATCATTTATGAAAATAATGAACAAAAGAGGCCTTAGAATGGATCCTTATGGATCTCCTGAAGTTGCTGTAATTTCAGCAGACCTTAAATCCTGGTATTGAACATATAGGCATCTGTTGTTTAAATATGAATAAAGAAACTAGAGGAATCCATCACTAGGTCCTACATCGCATAGTTTATGCAGCAATAATCCATGGTCAAGTCTTTGAAAAGTCCGTATAAATGATATCACTCTGCCCTCCCTGATGTAAAGTGTCAGCTAGAAACTGTGCACTGGTGACACTTATTAAATTTGTGATAGTAGATCTACCCTGTAGATGATGACTAAATAATATTTCATATAAAATTACTTCGAACAACTTGCCCAAATTGCACAAAATAGTAATTGATCTATAATTCTCTATAGAGGTTTTATTTTTGTTTTTGAATATAAGACAAATCTTAGACCTTTTCCTAATTAGAGGAAATGTGTTCATTTACAGAGACATATTAAAGATTATGGCAAGAGGTTTAGCTAATAAAATGGCACAATCTTTTAGTAGGCATGTAGATGGTAGAATGCCATCTGGCCCTGTAGTTAGTTTCGATTTAAATTTGCTTAATGCATTCGATACATCATCTTCAGTAATACTTGGAATTATAAGGGCGAAAACACAACACAGCGGTGCGACGTCGCATCGCAGAAATCAACGACGTCGTAGAAATTTGCGATGCGACGTCGCTTAGTACAAATCCTGGGCGAAACCACAACATTGCGGTGCGACGACGCATCGCAAATTTCCACGACGTCGTTGATTTCTGCGATGCGAGGTCGCATCGCAGTGTTGTGTTTTCACTTATGAGATCGGCAATGATTCTCTCAAGCAACGCACGCGCAAATCACTGAAGTCTGGTTGTCTTTTATACGCGACTTTTGGTGGTATTATTGTCAACCTATAAATCTTTTATTGTATTTTGCGTGTTATTGTTAATCAAATATTTATTTTTATATTTATGCATATGGCTAGATTTGTACTGCGGATTGCGAAACAGAAATCTCGTTTATATCCTTTAGTATTGTATAAAAATGATTTATTTTATTGCAAAACATGTTTTATGTTGCAAGCAGCTTATTTGGTTTTTATATTTAATTATAACACGCCATATATACATCGAACGTGTCGTTTCTGGTATAGGTCTCTGTGGCCGTGCAATGAACGTTCATCGCATCGCATTGCGGTGCGACTTCGTTTTTGCGATGCGTCGTCGCACCGCAGTGTTGTGGCCTGCAACAGACGTAGGGCACGTATTGTGCAGTCCACATCTCACTAGAAGCGTCTTCTCTGCGATGCCGTGGCGATGAAATTTTAACGTTGCGTCATCGCATCGCATCGCCGTGCGACGTCGTTTTTGCGATGCGACGTCGCACCGCTGTGTTGTGTTTTCGCCCTAAAGGAGGTGCATTCGATTTTGATTCTACGTTTGCTGCATTCAAATTATTTGACGAAGTAAAAGTTGATTGGAAAAATAGTGCAAATACATCCAGTATTTCCTGGGGATCATTTGGTACAGCATTATTACTATTCATTGAGTTGGGAATATTAGATACATTTTTCTTAATATTAATGTAAGATCAAAACTGATTCGGGTACCAGGCTGTTTAAAATTACGGTTTGATCTAAATGTGACAATCATTACAAAACAATTCACTATCATATACTAAAGAGTCCAGCCATGTTTCTGTGAAGGCAATTAAGTCATATTGAGAAACTACAGATTCATAATTCATTGGTTTTAGTTTTTAGGCCACGTACATTTTGATAATAAAGATGAAACAATTTAAATTTGGTGAGATATTTGTCACATCCATAACTTTATCAGACTCGTTCCTCAGTGGTTGCTATTCACTTACAGTCATGTGTTTTAACTAGTATTATTTTTGATAACATTTTGCAACTGTAAAAAGATGCAGTTGAAATATTTATTTTTATCACAATAACCTCGAAATAACTAATTTTAATTTAAAGAATTTATTTTTGAATGTTCTGTTACTAACCAATTTATTTCGATATGGATTTTTAGCACAAAAGAACTTCAATTTTGATTTGTGAACTGTTAAGCTGCAACTTTGAGGAAGATGTCAAGAGAGCGGTAAGTATTTTTCTCAATTTTTACTAAAAATATGTATGTATAGTTTTTTTACAAACTTATTTGCAATATAAATAACGTCGGCTTCTTTCACGGCGGTAAAGGGATCAAAGAAGCCGACATTTTTTATGTTGCAAATACACATATACAGTAACAAGTACTACTGCTTTATTTTACCATTAGCATACTTTAGATATTCTTAAACAATGAACGAAAAATCCAACAGCTCAAAGTCGGTACCTATTTAATTAAAAAGCACAGAAAACTGATTTTAAAACCAGTAACTGTAAAAGACTATTTATTATTTTCCACGTAAAAAATAACACTACTATAGTTCTGACACTCTAGTTCTAATCATATCTGCTGGACAACTTTGCCCCCATTATGTATCATTTAGGACATAAATGTTTAAATGTAAAAATGCTTTAGTTTGTGAAAATTAACTACGGTTGTATTGCTGAAATATTTTACTTTTCAGCTGTCGATATTAGCCATGCAACTCGACTACTGCAAAATAAAGTTTACTTGTTGTGGATTTTTTCAAAATCAACAGGGCGCTGTTAACTTCGGTAAGCTACACAATTATATTTTATTATAATTTTTCCATTAATAAAATATTATTTTTTAGATAGCCGGAGCTATAACAACATATTTAGTTATCTTATTTCAATTTAATAATTAAGAATACCAAAATATGAATGTAAATATTAAATAAAAATAAATGAATGTATTAAAAGTTTATTTGTAGTTCTTTATGAATGAATCTATAGATAATTCTATCAGCGTAGATAATTCTATTGTGACGCAACCTTCTGTTCTTCACACGAGCAGAAGTGTCACTTTGACGCCCAAAACTACGGCGGTGCTCACGGTACGGATATCTCGGGCGCCAGTTTCTGTTTAGAGTGCAGAAACACCACTTTACTCTATCGGCGGGACGATAGAGGCCGGGCAACTACAGTGAAGAAACGGATAAGCCCGGGGTCGGGAAAAGGTAACTTATACACTACAGTTAATGAACAGACTCTCATTCAATATATTTACATTTATTCTACACCCTAATTATTATTTATACTATATACACATCTTAGTAAGTAGCCTACGGCTAACGGTTCTTACACTACTAGGTTATTTACAACTTATACTACAAGCGGTCTTAATTACAGGCGGGCGGGGACAGTAAGCGGGCGTACATACGATGAAACGATGACAAGCGGTGCGACACGGTAATACGGTGATTAAGCAGTGAAAAAGGCAATAATGAATCGGTTATAAGCAAACGACGGACGGATACCAGGAGGGGAAGCAAGCGTTAATACAAGCACACTATGACTATGACTATGATTTACTATCGCTTTTATTTACTATGGCTTGACTAATGGATGGTTCCGGACTTATGATATGCCGAATCTAGTACCTCCAAGTCACCCTGAAGAATATGACGTGCTCAGGTAGCCTGGAGGACGCCCGGTAATTAGCGGTGACGGTTTGGGGGGGGAAGGAGTGGCAAGCCTAACGGTTGGAAATTTAAAGAGACTACGGTGATGTCAATCTGAAATAATCATACCTCCAAGTCACCCTGCAGAATATGACGTGCTCAGGTAGCCTGGAGGACACCCTGTAGAACGCGGTTACGATTCCAACCTTCAGCCGCTCTCCCGTTCTACACTCGAACGGAAGTGTCTCCTGGTTGGGAGCTAATGATAGTACCTTCAAGTCACCCTGCAGAATATGACGTGCTCAGGTAGCCTGGAGGACACCCTGTATAATGCGGATACGTTTTTACGCTTGCGGACTCCACGGATGGGGCGGTCGCGTTTTACAAACTCTAAACAATTTCCGGAAAGTACACACCAGCCAAGTAATACCTTTTATTTACCAAACCTTTATTTATTAAACCTTGATACCTACTTCCGCATCCTGGCTGCTTCCTCTCTGGATTTACGGAGCAGTCGGTGTCGGCACGTCTGATAGGTACTGGCGGTAGTAACGGACTCCTGTTGACGCTCTGAAAAATCCTCAAGCTACTAAACGCTGCCAAAAGCAGAAGTAGGAGAAGACGCGGTAGTGATGCGCGGAATATGGCAACTACGTCACCTTTTACGGTCTTAGAAAAATTCGGAATTAAATTTGTATACCTATGTACCTCTATACTCACAACGAGATTACTTACTATGCTGGTCGGCGTGGTTCCTCGGGCAGCGGCCAGACGGTAACTCATTTGTTTGTTTCCAATCTCGGGGTCCTTCACTTTGTGCGGGCACAGGAGTGCCGGGGACAATATGCTCGATTCGCGTCTCGCGATTTACGTACTGTCTGCAGATCGGCATATTTGAATGTTTATACAACCGGATTACTACTACCTATCTTACAAGTATTAATTATACTATTATTAATGAGCAACTGACAATACCACTATTAAGGGCGCGGTACTAAAATGTTTAAAATATATTTTGAATCAGGCAAATAGCACCTAGTTACATATTTTATTTCTATAGAATAATCACTTCGTTACACTATCAGCAGTAGTAGTAGTAGTAGTAGCTACTTATTTCACTAGGCCAGTTTTATCTAGGGACTTACGGTTTATGGTGGACTCCAAACCACGGTCCTCGGTTGTCAATTAACCCACCGCCTGAGCCTGCCCACCTGCACCGCTGGCAGAATAGCAGGCATCTTGGGTCTCTATTCAACCCTTCAGTTGGATTCGCCTTTCCGGGCAAGCTATCGGTCATCCATCCAATGGCCGAACTTAATCAGTGTTGGTTAACTTCACTGATCGAATATAGGAAATTAAACAGTAAATTTGCAAACTTATTTTTTATATCTTTATACAAAATTATTTAATTTGTAGAAGTTTGATAGTTCAAAAGAATGCCCTCAACTAGCTCTAAAGGCTAACATAAAATCTCTAGGATATGGGCGGTGGAATCAGAATTAAATCTATTTTGCTTGATCTATTTTTGTTTTAGCGTCACCAGTTTTAATTTGTTTATACCTAATAATAACTTGAGATTATTTATAAAAGCTATAACGTATATCCCATGCCAAAAACTGGAAAAAGTAATAATGTTTGCCTTTAAAGTGAAAAGACTATAACTATTCGTAGCTTTCCACATAACTTTCAATGTACTACAAATAGCCTACATAATAATTAAAGATACTTATTTTAAGTTTCTCTAAAGTTCTGTATTGACTATATGCGGACTTGAAAAAATAAAACAAACGCATTCATAATACTAATTTACTTTACATACATATGTTAAGTCTCAATACTGGCGTAAAGGTTTACAAATCATATTCTTACAACAATAAAACATAAACAAACAGTGTCTAATACTAATAAAAACGATAATTAAATATTAATACAACCAAGTGGAATGTTTTCTAACATTCAAGTTACACATAATTCTAACGAAAAGTTAAATATTACATAAGACCGCCCTAGTTCTTAATTTAAATGGGACAAGTTAAACGAAACAACATAAATTTTGTAGTCTGTATGTGAAAAGTACAAACAAAAAAAAAAACACTGAGGCAAAGCTGTAAAAATACACCCCCACAGAAAAGGCATATAATGCACTATTGTCTACATTTACTCCTTCACTGGGATTTATGGCGTTGAAATAAAAATAGTTTACTTAAAGGCAATTAGCCATAGGGAAGTACTTACAAAAAATGTTCGTTTTTCATTTTTTACATCACATCGTTGAAAAAACTGAGAAAATTCAATTTAAAAAGTTCTTAATTGAATACTAATTTTTGGCCACCCTGTACATTTTTAGGAGATAAAAATGATTCAAAAACATTAATTAGATGTCTCGTAACTGGTATTCACATGAGTTTTTCTTAAAACCCATAATTGTGACTTTGGTGATTTTTTTAATATCCATCTGCAGATGGCATTATTTCAACAAAAAAATTCATTACATCAAAGTGTTTGGGAGATAGCCAATATATAGGAATGAATAGAGCCTAGAAAGAGGCTTCCAAAAATGTACTCATATACATAGCATTCTATTTAAAAAGAAGGCACTTGGTCCTGTAATTTCGTCTTGACTCGCACTGTATGTTCGAAAATAATTTCCAGTTATAGACTTTTTTTATCTAGTTTACTTGAAATTTTTTTAAAAAATTTCTAGCTATCGTAGAACTAGAGATATCGAGGTCCGACACACTGTTGCCCCACCCTATATAACCATATTGAAAATATTTCCCTTTCAATACAATTTTTCGTGGTTAGATGTTTTAATAAATTCAAATTCAAAACAATTTATTTACAACTAATAAGACAACAATGCATATGGCCCTCGCCGGACACTCGGTCCATTGCCGACCTAGCATCCACGCGTATGGTGGCGATGGGGCAATTGTTAGGCTGGGCTGAGTAGGGCCGCTCCTAGCTTAAAATTAAACATTAAAATAATGCAACAGCTGAAAATAAATTTAAATTGTATAATAATATACCATAATATTTAACACAAAAATCAATGAAACACGCAAAAGTATGCACCGTTAATGTAAAAACTTTTAAACAATGTAAAAAACAATAAATGATGTATTAGGTGCGTATAAAATAGCTCAAGAATTGACCCTTGTGGAACATCTAACAGTATTTCAAGACAGGTGATTACATTAATACCTCTATTTCTACTTTTTGAATCGATTCTAATTACTAAGAAAAAATATAAAGCATTATGAACAGATTCAAACAAATAATTTCACTGAGCCCGATCCTTGGCCCTCAAATTTGATAGTTAAAAAAATCTAGGAAATAAGATCATTGAATGTTACCAACATTTTCGTGGTTTGACCATCATTTATTAACACTAAATATTGAAAAAACAGTTTATCTAGCCTTCTCATCGTATAAATCAGGACAACCATCTTATTCTCAGATAGATATAGATAATGATCTAACAATAAAATCTGCTCCCACGGTCAAATATCTAGGAATTCTAATTGATCAACACCTGCGATGGGATGTGCACATAAAAGAACTGATAAAAAAACTGAGATCTACGATTTATAATTTTAAATATTTTAGATATATACTAAATATTAAACAACTAAAAATGTTATACCACGCACTAGTAGAATCTCAGCTTCGATATGGCATAATAGCCTGGGGAGGGGCATTAAACTGTTATATAGCAGACTTAGAAATTATCCAAAAAAGAATACTAAAAATCATTTATAAAAAAGAACCAACGTACCCTAGTGACGAGTTGTACAAAGAAGCTCAGGTTATGGATATTCGGCAATTATTTTTCTTGCATCTCCTGCTAAAGGCCCATCCAGTAAAAAATTTAGATATAAAGAACCCTAATTACAAATTAAGAAATTGTGATAACTTGCCTGTTCCTAAAATGTTAAAAACTGCAGGGCAGCGTAGCAGCTATTTTTTATCGCCAAGAGCATTTAATTCACTCCCACCTACTATAAAACAGATTCAGCCTAAACATAAATTTAAAAAAACTAGTAAACAACACATATTATCTTTGGACAGAAAAGTGATACTTTCTCAGATTGATTTAAAAAATGCTGTCTAGGTTAAACTTCAAATTTTAAATAATACAATTCTATAAAATCTAAATTAGACAATAGTTACCAGACTGATTAGTGCCTCATCACCTTCGGATTATCTTTTAACATGCATATATATGCATGTATGTGTGTATGTATTCATCAGCGTATAAGTATGTGTGTGTGCATGTGTAGGTGTGGGAGTGTGCATGTGTGAGGATGGATGTATGTATAGGTTTAAACATATGTGGGTATAAATTACATTTGCTTATTCTCTTGTTTCATGTATTTAAATATATGTATACGCATTTATACCTAATAAAGCCGATTACTATTATTATCACTAATTTTACATTATAGTATAATACACAATCAAGTGTTATTGTAACCGATGAAATTTTGTATTCTTTTGCAAATAAATATATATTGTCTATCTTAACTTAACTATATATCATATATATGAGTGTGTATATGATATGTATCTGAGGACATTTCCAAGTATGTATTAATGTATTTGCATGCATGTATGTGTGCATATGTACATGTGTATGAAATGTGCTTTAATATCATATATATATATATATATATATATATATATATATATATATATATATATATATATATATATATATATATATATATATATATATATATATATATATATATATATATATATATATATATATATATATATATATATATATATATGTATGTATATATATATATATATATATATATATATATATATATATATATATATATATATATATATATATATATATATATATATATATATATATATATATATATATATATATATATATATATATATATATATATATATATATATATATATAATTATATATAATAATATATATATGTGTATATATATATATATATATATATATATATATATATATATATATATATATATATATATATATATATATATATATATATATATATATATATATATATATATATATATATATATATATATATATGTATATATGTATGTATATATGTATGTATATATGTATATATGTGTATATATGAGTGTATGCGTGTATATATGTGTATCGGTATGTATATGAATATAATCAAATGTACTATCCCACGCTCAAATATCTTTGATATTTTGTGGTGTACCATGTTTATTTGTATAATGCAATTATAATTCCATTTATGTATTGTATGTATATATTAAAAATCAACAAAAAAAAAAAAAGGAAAAAAAAAAAAAAAAAAAAAAAAAAAAAGGGGGAGGGGGGGGGCAAGGGGAAAAAAAAAAAAGGGAGGGGGGGGAGGGGGGGGAGGCGGGGGGGGGGGGGGGAGGGGGGAGGAGGGGGGGGGGGGGAGGGGAAGGGGGGGGGGAAAAGAGGGGAAAAAGAAAAAAAAAAGAAGGGGAAAAGGGGGGAGGGGGGGGAGGGGGGGAAAGGGGGGGGGGGAGGGGGGGGGGGGAAAAAGGGGAGAAAAAAAGAAAAGGGGGGGGGAGAAAAGGGGGGGGGGGGGGGGAGGGGAGGGAGGGGAGGGAGGGAAAAAAAAAAAAAAAAGGGGAGGGAAAAAAAAGGGGAGGGGGGGAGGAGGGAGAGGGAGGGGGGGGGGGGGGGGAGGGGGGGGGGAAGGGGGGAGGGAGGGAAAAAAAAAAAAAAAAAAGGGGAAAAGGGGGGAGGGGGGGGGGGAAGGGGAGGGGGGGGGGGGGGGGGGGGGGAGGAAAAAAGGAAGAAAAAAAAAAAAAAAAAAGAAGAGGGGGAGGGGGAAAAAAAAAAAAGGGGGGGGGGGGGGGGGGGAGGGGGGGGGGGGGGGGGGGGGGGGGGGGGGGGGGGGGGGGAGAGGGGAGGGGGGGGGGGGGGGGGGGGAGGGGGGGGGGAAGAGAGGGGAAAAGGAAAAGAGGGGGGGAGAAGAAAAGGGGGGGGGGGGGGGGGGAGAGGGGGGGGGGGGGGGGGGGGGGGGGGGGGGGGGGGGAAAGAAAGGGGGGGGGGGGGGGGGGGGGGGGGGGGGAGGGGGGGGGGGGAAAAAAGAAAGAGAAAAGGGGGGGGGGGGAGAAAAAAAGGGGAAAAAAAGGAGGGGGGAGGGGGGGGGGGGGGGGGGGGGGGGAGGGGGGGGGGGGGGGGGGGGGGGGGGGGGGGGGGGGGGGGGGGGGGGGGGGGGGGGGGGGGAAAAGAAAGAAACATTATTCTATTCTATTCTATTTAAGTCAAAATTTAATAAGAAATACAATATTACTGAAACTATTATAAAATTATTTTTATTTCTGACGAAACACTTTTTTATTTTCATGTCAACTTGAATAAGTTTTTTTTCCAAGACTTGCTTTCTGTTACCTGTTACATCAAAAGTTAACATTTATTTTAAATTAAAAGAAGCTTAGTGTTTAAATATTCCATATATTAAGACTTGAATATCCTAGTTCTAAATTGATTGCCATTTACCGGCGCGTTCCTAGAACCCGGGTCTCTCAACTAGTGTCAAAATATTCAATGAAATAGTAAAAATTGATTATCCAAGTAAATAAAATATTCATTCAGCACATTTCATATACCATTTATTATTGTCATTCAAAATACTGAAATTGTAGAAGTTCAATATAATATCTTTATTATACGCATACCCAAAGCTGTTTTATCAAAACAATCTCTATTGTTACTTACGTCTCTTTCAACCGTGTTAATGTAATACAAAATGGAATATTTCCATCAATCAAAACACTAAAATATCTAAATTCAATCTAAAGCCAGGGTTCTTACAAAAAAATTAAAAAAAATTCTGCTGCACTAGAGCTACTTCAGTGAAGCTGAAATGATAAAAATGAAAAAAAGCGCGTTAATTTCTCTGGATGTTTATAAAACCATTTCGCCTGTTATTTGGTTGTGTAGGATTAGCGGTTTGTGTCCTATCAGAATTATTAAAGAGACTACTGGCTATAACATGGTTTGGTCACGGCGAATTATGTTTTACAGTTACATTTTTATAATTCTCATAGGTAAGTGGAAGGAATGTCTTGTATTATTTAGAAATTTTAGTAGGTAAATGGAAGCCAGCGGATTGTCATGTCCAGAGGCATCGAACCTGATAACATTACATTGCATAAAACTACAAATAAATACAGGGTGAGTTTTAAATGCGTAGTTATATTTTAACCCCTCAATATATTTCGTCGTGTACAATTGATTGGCACTGTCAAAAAAATTTTTTGGACAAAAAAAAATTTTAATTTCTGATAATTTTTTTCGTCCTCAGCCACTGACATTTTGATAGTCACTGGATAACTTTGTAAACGCCATTCACAGAAATGACGTAATTGAAGGCAGTGTTGCCACTGCCAGAGTTCGTCATCTCAATTATCCTAACTCATTAATTGCCAATTTTGAATTTTTAAAAAAATTATTACCCTTTTGTCACGGGCATTTTGTGAGACGATATTAGACTTATTTAATATCAGTGTAGACGCCGCACCAAAACAAATGTAATAGTTTATAAAACATTGTGCTATTTTTAAGAAAGCATGATATCTGTACGCACTGGCCGAAAATAATAAGAAATAAACCTCAAGGCGGCCAAGACGCGATTGATTAGTCCTTTGTGGAAAGCGACACTTGTAGCTTGCTCTTAAAAACAGATTTGTTTACTTACCTAATACAACAGTTACTACATGAATATATCATATGGGCTTTACGTTTGAATAGCATTCCATAGCCGTTTTGCTTGAAAATATGATTTTAACATATCCAGCAATAAAATTAGTCGCTATGGTTAATCACTAATTTTCACAAAATGAACCACCAAAGGAACAAATTATAAATAATAAATTTCGGGGTAACATAGTAACTCAAAACTTCGAATCACAAATTTAATCACAAAAAAAACTATAAATAACGGTATTAAACACATCTTTGTAAATGCTAATGCAGACAGGTACGCGAACTATCAATAACACTGATTTTTACATGGGGTGTAGTGTTGCCAGATATATGAGATTTTCACATAGGTTATAAATTTCATTATAAATAAATCATGATGCTTTTCAAAAAATTTCTATTGACCTAACTAACGGTTAATTTAGCTAACTGAGCATTGAAAAAACGGGTCTTACCATCGCAACAGAAACAACAGAAAACAGCAAAAAAAACTATTATTTATTTGGTCTTGCACAACTAGCGCTGTTTACGCGAGGTTCCGATTTATAAAGATCTACGTACACGGTATAAAATTTAATTCAGTTTACTCTTTTTTAATGGAGGAACTGATCGAGGTCGGGGCTGACGACCTAAATTTTACTTTTTTATCAACTTTTGTTAATATTGGTGTAAAATGGTAGAAATTTTTAAATAATAGTTTTATTACTTAAAAAAAGTGTAGGTACAAAAGGGAAAATAATGGTATAAATACCATGAAAATGGTATGTCTGGCAACACTCGTTAGGTGCGTGGTTAGATGTGTGAAGATCATAGGTTACATTTGCGACGCTAATATCGCAGTTCACATTATGGCGTGGTTGAGTTTTTATCATGTAATGGCCTATTCCGAATAAAGTGCTGTTTTCTCAAGAAAAAATTGATCTTTTTTTATAAAAAATTAGGTATACCATCTTCCTAACCGTCTAGAGTATTATGGAGGAAAGAAAAATGTAAACTGTTAGGTATGACCAGTGTAAAAAGTGACAGAAGTGTGTGAAAATACTGCAAACTATTTTCCATCACCTGATTGTTATTGTGTTGCACCTTCAGTGTTTTACTATTAGAGGCCAATTAAAATAGTAGAGAGCTGATTTATTCCTTGAACACCTACACATTTCAAATTATTGTAATAGCAGAGGGTAAGTACCTACTTCTTAAAAATAATAATCCTTTTATAAACTTTGAAAAAATGAGATGGGAACATTAAATTCCTCTCGAGATTTCCTAAAAAGTTTACTGTTCATCGGAAAATTTAGTTATAGTTGTACATTCCATATGAAACGCTTAAAAAGAAATGTTGATTGGTGCAAGAGAAAGTCAGAATTATATATTTCTCACATCGAACGGTATTTCAAAATGTTTAGAAATTATTTCAAGTGGAGCAATTAATCGTTTAAGTAGGTAATTATTTCATCCAATGTTATTATAAATTCGGGAATGAACTTAATGCTAGGGCTCGGTTTTTCAGTCGTAGGTTAGCTAAACTCACACTTTTAGAATTCGAATTTTTTCACTTTTACATTTGTTTTGGAAGTGGTTATAGCAACAAATATTTTATGCTAAAGTAACTTTTAGTTGGTGGTTTGTATTAGAATCTCATCGATTTTTGTGAAAATATAATGATAGGTAACCTTCAACTTATGTTAACTCACGATTGTAAAATCGCGCCTAGGTGAGAGAATTGCATAAGACATGTGGCAACGTTGCTTCAGTCCATTACATCATTTTTGCTAAGATATAGAATGTTTCCAGTAACCAGCAGTTCCAAAACAGTTTTATCATATTTTCTTGAAAGTCGATAACTGAGTTACACGTGGGAATTAAAAAAAATGTGTCAGATGGTTTCTACAGATATCAAGATGGTGGTTTAAATATAATTACACACTTAAGACTCACCCTGTATACAACCACAGTTACATTTGTAATAAACCAAATATAAATGGTTATTTCTCAGAGCTCTACAAAATTTTAAATTTGACGAATATTTCTACAGGGTGGTTCAGTTTCTAAGGAACAAGCTTCAGGAATATGTAGAATATGTAAAAATGATAGGAGTCCCATCTATTAACATAATTCAAAAAATGCGCCATAACTTGAATGTTGAAGTCTAGTGGGTTGAAAACCTGTGACCTGGGTGGCCAGGCCATTGGTCAACACCATTAACCATTTCATGATTCATATCATTTATTCCTAAATGACCAATCCAACGCTCTGGATAATTTTCATTTCACTATTCTCTTACAATTCTTTCAAAATGCGCTGTGTGGAGTACCATACAATTATATCCAACTATCGTATCGCAAATCGGGAGACAAATCCTCAATATAGTCAAGCAGGTCATTGGTAAGGAACTCATTGAATAATTGCGAGTTTAATTTTGGAGGTAACAAATGTGGACCACAAACTTTATTGTATAAAACACCCAGCCAAATACTCACATTGAATTCATTTTGAAATGAAGATTTCGAATCATAATTTTCTTGCCAGAATTAATAGCCTCAGTCCTGTAATAATAATGAAAAACACATTATAATTTCTAAAGGAAATATATTATTCTTTCGTGACAGATAATAAGATATTGACCACATGCAAACATTCTACGCCCCATGTACGTGACACCCCAGATATCATAGAAACAATCTATCCGCTTTTAAAATATGTAGTCAAGTGTCCGCTTTATGTTTGTGACTTCTTCAATATAACTCATAAACCAGGGTTACTCTAAACAAAGAAATATTTGGACATTTATATCCATAAGTATAATATCAACGATAAGCTTTAATTTTACGAAGAAAACACTGTGTATTCCTAGCGCATCCGCCATTATTGAACAATCACTGTAGACAATCCAGGAATCCTTATTTGAACTAAGATTGTTTATAGTTTCCTATACTTTATTGAGATGAGGCTCGAAATATATTAAAAAATAAACCGCATTAGTAAAATTGTTTAATTGCATATACGGGGTGTTCTAAATTCGAGGCCCACAACGGTATCTTGGAAGATGGAAGAATGCAAAAAATTGCAAAAGCTTTTTTTATAATCTTTAAATCGATCTGCGTGAAATAACTGAGACACTGCTAAATGATTACTGAAGCCAAACCTGTTTTTGATCTCAGATGTAATTATATCACAAACTTCTAATGAAATTCTCCTTTTTGATTCTTCCGTTTTATCTCTGGGCAGACTGCATGGATGTCTCCTCCAAATAGTTATTCAAAATTTTATTTCTGATGTCTTCAATTTTACTATTAAAAACGCCAATACACTTATTTACTGTTATGACATCGATATTACATTTTTTGTAATTGATTGAACAATATATCACAATGAGGCATAACTAAATGAAAATAATTTAACCAGTAAAGAAAATGTTCATTTTGTAAGTAGTTTTTTAAATTAATAGCTTGGTTTACAGTGTAGTTTTCTGATTCATTATCAATAATTTTTTTCTAAACAATCTAATAATTCTGTTCGATAGGTATAAACAGTCTCTATGCACTTTGTATTAAAATTCCATCGTGTTGGAGCCGCTTTAGGTAATCTCACCTTAACAACATTATCTAACACGACTGTTCTTTTTGGCGATTTTCCAAAGAATGAAGAAAAGCTATGTAAATTAGCAAAAAAAAATTTATGCTTTTATCCTGAGTTGATGCTTTTTGTAAAATTAAATTTAGTTGAAGAGCGTAACAATGAATAAAATTTGCTAAAGGACAGCTTTTTTTAATTTTGGCTTGTACACCTCCAAAAGCACCACTCATTACTGATACTCCATCGTAAATTTGTGCTATCAATTTTTCAGGACTTTCATTAATTTTCAGACATTCTAACTCTTTTAAAATTACATCTGTCAAATGCTGCGATGTCGTTCCTTGAGGCTGAATAAATTTCCAAAATCTCTCACATACAACACCGTCTAAAACGTATCTAAACACAAAAACTACTTACTTTATTGGAACTATCTGTGGTTTCATCCACTTGAACTGCAATGAAGTCAGATTGATTAATTTCAGATTATATTTCTTCGTGAATAATCGCCAGTATCGAATCTAAAAGTTCATTTTGAATTGCCTTCGAAGTGCCCTTAAACATAGTACGGTTTTGCAAATGGTCTTTAAAAATGGCATTTAGATACAAAATTTACTAGACCTCGAAATATTCCCGGGTTATCAGAGGACTCAGTTTCGTCATGTCCGCGTAGTGCTAGCTCAAAAGCTCCACAGAATAATACACAGTCTATTATTTTATTTAAAATATATCTATTTTTAGAAACGTTTTCTTTGTAAGCTTTTAAACTTTTTCTATAGGCACTGTCTAACTGCATTCCAATATCAACTGTACCAAGTGTTGCTAGACTACAACAGTTATTCATATGACTTGATGCGAGCGAATGTTTCTGTACTTTTATTTTTTAAATGTTTCAAGTCAGTTACACCTATTTTGAACCATATAGGATCAGGAGCATCACCAAATAACAGGCATGGGAAACAAAAAAATGCATTTTTTACCTCGCATCCGCAAATCCACTCGGATAAATCGTACATTGAATTTCGAAAATACCTATTAACTTCTTTTTTTATCAAGAGATGTTTGCTTTATCGTCATATTAGGTTTTAGACGGCCACCACCTTCCTTTGAATTACACTCGGTCTTCATAACCCAACTTATGTCCATCTTTCAGTTTTAATATATTTTGTACAACATTCATATTTAATAGTAAACACCAAAAACACTGCTTTACTTAATTTCACGACAAGTAGAGATTTACTAATAAAATGTTCACAAATAAAAATATTAAAAACAACGCGTAGAATTTACCGACCAGGTACTTAGTCAGCATTAAGACTGCTCTACTGAACTTCGTGCGTTACCGTTTCCGTAAAATGTGTCAGGGACATTGTCCCCGCCAGTATTTTCTGTTTTTTTTGCTTTCTGACGATTCGCGCATAAATCTATTTCACTTTAATTCGTTGTAAATTCGGACCGTAGCTAGCTTTGAGGACAAGTTGTGGATTGACTCAAGATTTTTAAATTCTCTAAATGAATAATGTAATGAATATAAATGTAGAGGCTCGGTGCTCGGAGGGGATACGAAATCCTGCGATCTAGATATTTGAATAGTATAGTGCATAGAATGAACTAGAAACTTTAATATATTTTTGAAGAATATTAAAAATATATATATTATATATTTTTAAACTTCAGAAAATGAATAGCTCTATTTTATTATTTGTATGTGGGAGGTCATTGACCAAATGACCCTACAAAAGAACCGCCAGTGGTGAAGGAGTCTGTTATCTTTTATAATTCTTTTGTTATATGGTGAATAATTATAATTTCTATGGAATAGAGATATATTTTTGTTTTAGTTTTGTAAGTAATTTATTAGATACTATTAGATAAGCATATACTTGCTAAGTGTAACTAAAAAAATCAAAATTTGGTAAAATCATAATTTATTTTGCATGAAACAAACTCTTTAATGGCTTAGATGCAATAATTTACCAGTTAGCCTATTGTGTAAACGAATGCTCACCTCAAAAATGAAAATATTTTGAAAATTGAATAAACTTTTTTAAAATATTATTTTTAGTAGGCAACAGTGTATATGGCCTGATAGAAAACTATGAAATAGAAGAAATTTACACTATTAGATTAGGAATGATATCGGCAATAGTGTGTACGTTTTCTGAAAACGTTTACCTTTTGTTTACTTGCCTATTAGGACCGTTTTTAACACCATTTTATTTTAAATATTTCTGGACTTATTTGGAATCGATTAATAAGGTAAGAAAAATAAAGCTGCACATAGTGATCAGAAATACAGTACAAGTGAAATTATTAGAGCAACAACTCATCATTATTTTACAGTGGACATGCCGCTTGCTCTATTTATGATATAATAAAGAATACATTTCTCAAATGTTATAAGTAAGCCTGGCCAAGGTCATTAATCCTACAGAGACGTACTGGGTATGCATCATATTGTAATACTTGAATAAATACAATAATAAAAACAAAAATATTTTATATATTGTGATGTATGTTTTTGTACTAGTTCGTTCGCTTTAAATTCTTTTTTTATGTATTTCCTTATATTTTGTGAGTTTAGTGCTGCACATTATTATTAAACTGTTAAATGACGTTCACACATGTACATTGTATATCTAAGTGATAACTAATAATAAATAAATAAATAAATAAATAAAATAAATGGAAATAAATTTTATTAATACTTTATAAAAATATGTACAAAACTCACCTTCTTAAGCAGATTTATGAAGTAGCTTAGTTGTCGTTATCACAAACTGGAGCTCTTCTATAATAACTTTGTAGCATCAGATATGTTTCTGCAGTTGTCTCAGTAAGCGATGTTCGCTGTGGTGAAAAAATATGTTTGTATCTTGAAAAAGACCGTTCGACATCTACGGAAGTAATACAGGCATAAGTAAAACACTCTGTGAACTCACTTAACGCAGCTGTAGATGCACCATCACAAATTTGTCTTAATTTGGTAAAATCAAGATCTTTCCGTAATACACTCTCGAATTTTTTCAATAACGGGCTTATTTTTTGCGTCATTTATAGTCTGTGGCTGTGTATTTACGTCGTCCACTATTTGCAGCGATTCCACTAACGACAACGAAGTATTTTGCAATTTTTCTATTGCGTCGTGTAGTCCTCTATAATTGTTATAAATAGTTTTTAAATCTGTTTCAAGGGAAACGTCTTGAAAGCTTGTCTGGGTTTCCTTAATAGCTGCAGCCTCGTTAGGGTTGAACTGTAGTATCACAACTTTTATTTGTTGAAAATATTCAGCATAATAAAAAAGCTGCCTTCAACCTCGTTCCCCAACGTGTAAGAATCAGCTCTGGTGCTTCCGGAATACCAGGACACAGTATGTGAAATGCTCGAAGCCGTTTAGGAGATTTGAGAAATACTTTTTTGTATTTGCTATTAAAGCATCTACCTCTGGAAAACATTTTCGAATCGTTTCTGCCACAAGATGGAACGCATGCACTTTACACGTAACATGTAAAAACCTACAATCGCATTGTCGAAGCACCGTCGGTCACAAACATCAACACTTGACTTGTTGACAGTTCAAATTTTTCGAAAGTCTCCAACACCACCCGCGTAATTGTTTCGCCAGTACACGCAGTTAGTCTTTTGCTAGCTAGTAAAAGTGGAAATGTTGGTTTAACAGGGTCGAGTACACGTACTATAACATTTAAAATAGAATTTTTTTTACAATGTCGTCTCGTCAACACATAACCACAGCCGTGTATTTTTTAATGCACATTTAATTCTATTTACGATGTCTTCACGAACACTTGGTACATATCTACGTAACGATGAACGACTTGGTAAATTCACCTGGGGATTGTATTTATTCCAGAACTCCCGAAATGCTGGTTTATTCAATATGCGCAGGGGGACATCACAGGCAATCAGCATTAACAGTAAATCAAACATAAACTGAGGTTCCAAAGAAGACACGCCATTTTTTTTATTTTTATGCCAGTTACTATTGTCATGAATTTTGCAGCCGTATATATTCCAGCACATTAAGTCTTGGTCACAAACTTTACAAATTATTTTACATCCATCATAGAATAAATCCAGAAATTCACCGATAAATTTATTCACTTTATCAGCGTACGGTCGTTTTCTACTCTTTACGCTCAACATTATTTATTATTTATTAGTACTCTATGCATCGACCGACAGATAACAACTGAAGTGTGTCGTGTTATCGTCATCGTAAACAAACGCCTGATGGCATTGGTATTGAGCCCGACCCTGAATCTACCATCGCTTGGCCAGGCTTAGTTATAAGACAGCCCATTAGCTGAAATCTAGTTTTTGAATTGTCTAAATTAAATTTTTGGAAATTTTAAGTGTTTTAAAAATAGGTGATATAAATATAACGCATTTTATTCCATACAGGAATATTTCTATTTTTAAGTTTAGTTTATATGTCAAGTATATTTTACAGCATTTTACCTTATTTTATGTTATGGAATTCTGAATTTGTGACTAGTCCCCAGTAGTCCGATAAGTTTTATACTTGTTTGTAGACTTGAGTGAGAACTAAATTATTTATTTATCTATCTGTATTAATCTGGCTTAGCGCTCTGTTCACTGATAACATAACTGTAAATATTTCTCTATTAAAGGTAATTTACTGAGACGGGTATTCATACATGTCACTTTTAAACTTAATATTTTTTAGCTTGACTTATCTTTGGACCACCGAAACTTAAATCAAAACAAAACATGCATTTTTGTTGAATCTACTGTTTTAAGTGTGACTTTTATTCCACTAACAGTCGACTTTACGCTTTGGGCAAATATAGCTACAAAACAGGTACCGTTCTACGTGTTCGTCAGAAACACCGTACCATTATATTTAACGTACGTATTTCTAATGATAATGGAGTTGCATTTCTGGGTAATGGTCTATTTAATAAAAATCCGATTAATTTACTTCAACGAGTGCCTTTTGGAACTTTTAAAAGAAAAAGAGATTTACGAATTTTTCATTCAGAATGCTGAATATATGCATGTTAAACTAGTCAGAGCTATACAGTCTAATAAAACATTCAACATCAATAACAGAAGAGTAAACAATAAAAAAAATTGTGAAAATGGTAAGTCGTATTGTTCTTCAAATGAAATGAAATTAGAAAATACTTCAAAACTACACATGATAAACCATGAATTTAAAGCTAGATGGGGCCAATTGGAGGTAATTTTCAAAATTACACTCTGCCAATTTTATAGACGTGCGTCAATGCGTCATTATTTAATTCTAATAATATACACGGTGGAGCAATAATAGTGCGTCGGACTTCGATATCTCGAGTTCTGCGATAGCCAGAAATTAAAAAAAAAAATACAAGTAAACTAGATAAAAAAGTCTATAACCGGAAATTATTTTCGATTATACAGGGCGAGCCAAGACGAAATTACAGGATCAAGTGCCTATTTTTAAATGGAATGTTATGTATATCAGTATATTTTTTGAAGCCTTTTTCTAGACTCTATTTATTCCTATATTATTATTGAGTATCTCCCAACCACTTGGATATAACGAATTTTTTTTGTTGAAATAATGCCATCAGCAGATGCATATTGAAAAAATCACAATTCACAATTATGGGTTTTAAGAAAAACTTATGTGAATACTAGTTACGAGACATCTAATTAATATTTTTGAATCATTTTAACTTCCTAAAAATGTACAGGGTGGCCAGTTTTTTTCAACGGAAATATCTTCGAATTTTGTCTGGCTTTCCTTAATAGCTGTAGCCTCATATGGATTAAATTGTAGTATCACAGCCTTTATTTGTTAGAAATATTCAGCATAATAAAAAGCTGCCTGCAACCATGTTCCCCAACGTGTAAAAATCTGCTGTGGTAGTTCAGGAATACCGGGACACTTGCTATGAAATGCACGGAGAGTCTGACAGAAATTTTTTGCTTGCCAATAGAATTTATAAGCAAAGGTATCCTAAAAGAAGGATTTCTGATGTTAGCAGCTTCCAAAACCTTCTCGATAGATTTGTGGAAACTGTAAATATCTAATATAAAAAACTGAAAGAATAAAACGTGTTGTGAACGAGGAAAATGAGTTTTGTGTGGTGCTGGCAATGGTTAAAAATCCCCATATTAGCCAGAGAGAAGTGAGCTCATTAGTAGGAATCATAAAGACAAATAAATTTCATGCATATCATATCCAAATGCACCAGGAACTATCTGATGACGATTTTCAAAGGCGTCTACAGTTTTGTAATTGGACCAGAGATAAAATGCAAGATGTCACCTTCTTCAGTAATGTTGTATTCACTGATGAGGCAACTTTTCATAAAAATTGATTTGTTAATAGACACAGTTTCCATTATTACGCTTCGGAAAATCCTCACTTTTTTTAGACAAGTTGATAACCAGCACAGATGATCTATAAACGTTTGGGGAGGAATTATTGGAGAACATGTAATAATGCCACATTTCTTTGGTGGTACATTGATTAGAGCTATTTATCTTCATTTTTGGAAAACTGTCTGCCACAATTATTGGTAAATCTTTCTGGAAGGATTCGAAATAGGATGTGGTTTCAGCAAGATGGTGCTCCACCACATTATTTAAATACAGTTAGTGACCACTTAAATAATACCTACCCAATTCAATGAATTGGAAGAAGTGGACCCATTAAATGTCCTGCTAGATCTCCAGATCTTACAAAAATAGATTTCTTTTTGTGGAGATATGTGAAGGAAATTGTTTATAAAGACACACCAACCACAGTACAAAATATGAAGGAAAGGATAATAACTGCTTTTAGATCTATCACACCGGCAATTTTAGGAACAGTAGAAACCTCATTTCAAAAGCGCATAAAGACGTATGTCAATCAAAATGGGCAACATGTCGAGCACTTATTATAATTTTTTCTAATGAATTATTTGAAGAAACTTCTATTTTTTAAGTTTATTCTTGAATTTTGTATTTGTTGCTCAATAAAATGAAAATGGTTGCAATTAGCCATAGGGAAGTACTTACAAAACATGTACGTTATTCATTTCTATATCACATCGTCGAAAAATATACAGGGTGTTCCATTTGAAAAAAATTGGGAACATTCAATTTAAAAAGTTCTTAATTGAAAAATAATTTTTTGCCACCCTGTACATTTTTAGGAAGTTAAAATGATTCAAAAACATTAATTAGATATCTCGTAACTAGTATCCACATAAGCTTTTCTTAAAACCCATAATTGTGACTTTGGTGATTTTTTCAATATGCATCTGCAGATGGTATTATTTCAAAAAAAAAAAGCATTACATCCAAGTGGTTGGGAGATAGTCAATAATAAAATAGGAATGACTAGAGTCTAGAAAAAGGCTTCAAAAAAATACTGTACTGATATACATAGCATTACATTTAAAAGAAAATGGCACTTGATCCTGTAATTTCGTTATATTCGAAAATAATTTCCAGTGATAGACTTTTTTATCTAGTTTACTTGTATTTTTTTTTTAATTTCCACCCTGTATACTTACACGCCTGACCATTTTCTCTCTTTATAATATTTTTTTTTTTTATTTTTAGGGAAAAACTTATTACATATGCACATGTTATTATATGAGGCCAGTATTGCAGTTAATGAATATTTTGGAATATATATTTTGGTAAGTGTAAGCAATATTTAATTGTATTTTTATTATATATACCACATTTTCGCCATATATCAGTCGACATAACGCACTATTTGTTCTCAGAAACATCTCAAACCGTTGACTCGTTGATTCAAATTCTTCGTAGCACTTACTCAGTACTTATTAACTAATTAGCAATAATAACTTAATAAATGACAACTATAACCACAATTAAACATTTAGAAACCAATATTAAAAAAATCACTAACTTCTAACTTGTTTCTTCTTTACTAGCAAAATTTCTAATCAGTACTGAGTCATTTGACCTGCAGTGTGCCTCATATATCCATCTATATACAGTTTTGAACTTGCTTGAATATTCCTGGCTCTTCTCGAATAATTTTAGGTCCATCTTAACAAATCCAGACTATTCTGATAATTTAATTTAAATTTTAGTAACAGCAACGCAACTCCATCTCTGGTCACATATTTTGGAATTATGACAGTCCATAGGCGTGACAATATTATTACTAATATCTTAAGATAACTAACTACCCATTGTTACAAAATGAGTTTCTTTCTAGTCATGTACTGTATATATAGATATACATGTGATCTAATTGTACACTGGCAAATATGATTTACAAAATAATAACTAACTTAATAAAAAAAAAAAAAAAAAAAAAAAAAAAAAAAAAAAAAAAAAAAAAAAAAAAAAAAAAAAAAAAAAAAACCACCCAAAAACAAGGAAAAAAAAAAAAAGAAAAAAAGGGGGGGGAAGGAAAGGACCCACCAAAGGCGGCAACCCCACACAAAAAAAAAACCCCAAAAAAAAAAAACCCAACCAACCCAACCAAAACCAAAAACCAAAACAAAAAAAAAAAAAAAAAACAAAAAAAGGGGGGGGGGAAAGGAGAAGGAGGGAAAAAAAAAAAAAAAAAAAAAAAAAAAAAAAAAAAAAAAAAAAAAAAAAACAAAACAAAAAAACAAAAAAAAAAAAAAAAAAAAAAAAAAAAAAAAAAAAAAAAAAAAAAAAAAAAAAAAAGAAAAAAGGGGGGGGGGGGGGGGGGGGGGGGGGGGGGGGGGGGGGGGGGGAGAAAAAAAGAGAGGGAAAAAAAGAGAGGGGGGGGGGGGGGGGGGGGGGAGAAAGAGGGGAAAGGGGGGGGGAAGAGGGGGGGGGGGGGGGGGGGAAAAAAGGAAAAGGGGGAAGGGGGGGGGGGGGGGGGGGGGGGGGGGGAAAAAAAAAAAAAAAAGGGGGGGGGGGGGGGGGGGGGGGGGGGGGGGGGGGGGGGGGGGAAAAAAATTTGGGAGGGGGGGGAAAAAAAAAAAAAAAAAAAAAAAAAAAGGGGGGGGAAAAAAAAAAAAAAAAAAAAAACCCCGGGGCCCGGCCCAAAAAGGGGGGGGGGGGGGGGGGGGGGGGGGAGGGAGGAGGGAAAAAACCCACCCCCACACCCCCCCCAAAATTAAAATATTGGTGTGGGGGGGGGGGGAGGGGGGGGGGGGGGGGGAGGGGGGGGGGGGGGGGGGGGGGGGGGAAAAAAAAAAAACACCCAAGGCCGGGGGGGGGGGGGGGGGGGGGGGGGGGGGGGGGGGGGGGGGGGGGGGGGGGGGGGGGAAAAAAAAAAGAAAAAGGGGGGGGGGGGAGGGGGGGGGGGGGGGGGGGGGGGGGGGGGGGGGGGGGAAAAAAAAAAAAAGAGGGGGGGGGGGGGGAACCCCGGGGGCGGGGGGGGGGGGGAGAAAAAAAAAAAAAAGGGGGGACGGGGGGGGGGGGGGGGGCCCCCCGGGGGGGGGGGGAGGGAGGGGGGGGGGGGGGTTCACAACCCCCCCCCCAACAAACCAAACCAAGGGAAAAAAAAAAAAATTTCCCCCGCGGGGGGGGGGGGGGGGGGGGGGGGGGGGGGGGGGGGGGATTAAAGGAAAAAAAAAAAAAACCACCCAAACAAACAAAAAAAAAAAAAGGAAAAAGAAAAAAAGCTACAAATTTTCCCCCCCCCGGGGGGGGGGGGGGGGGGGGGAAAGGGGGGGGGGGGGATTTTGGGGGGGGGGGGGGGGGAAAGAAAAAAACAAAAAAAGGGGGGGGGCAGGGAAAAAGCCCCCCCCCGGGGGAGAAAAAAAATAAAAAAAAAACCCCAAAAAAATTTTTTAAATAAATATTTTTTTTCAAAAAAAAAAATGGTTTCCCCCCCCAAACAAAAAAAAAACCCACAACCCAAAAAAAAGATTAGGGGGAGGAGGGGGGGGGGGGGGGGGGGGGGGGGGGGGGGGGAGGAGGGGGGGAGGGAGGGGGGGAAGGGGGGGGGAAGAAAGGAATGGGGGGGGGGGAAAAAGGAGAAAGCCCGAAAAAAAAAAAAAGGAAGGGGGGGGGGAAAAAAAAAAATCCCCGGACCAATCCTATTTTATCGTTGTAGTACAAGGTTTCCCTCTGTGTTGCAGCAGAATGCGATTATATTCACTTTACTGGCAGTTTGGACCTTTCAAACTATAACCGGAAACAGTGACTTAATTATTAAAAGCATTTTGTTAGATGTTAGAACATACGCGAGCATAACAGTCATCAAATGATAATTTTCTTTTATTATATTTTTTAGATAATATTATTTGGATGTTTGATGCACTTATTGGTGACCCCATACGACCTCTACATGCAACTTCAAAGCCAAGGATATGTTTTTATAATAAGTCAATTAATGTGGTTGTTGTGCCATATTTTGAGACTGATTTTAGTCATCGAGCCTTGTCAAGCTTGCAAAATTGAGGTAAAATAAATAAAGAAGTGACTTCTTTTGAAAATTACGAAGGCGTAGAAGGGCCACAATAAATTTTATTTTATTTTTTCTTAAATTCTGACTTTAAAGTCGGAAATTAACAAAATTCCGACTTTAAAGTCGGAATTTAACAAAATTCCGAGTTTAAAGTCGGAATTTAACAAAATTCCGACTTTAAAGTCGGAATATAACAAAACTAAATTCCGACTTTAAACTCGGAATTTTGTTATATTCCGACTTTAAACTCGGAATTTTCTTAAATTCCGACTTTAAACTCGGAATTTTGTTAATTTCCGAGTTTAAAGTCAGAATTTAAGAAAAAATAAAATAAAATTTATTGTGGCCCTTCTACGCCTTCGTAGAAAATGGCTAGTCGTTATTCCCGGGAAGAACTTTACGAGAATCTAAAATAAAGTCTCTAATCTCTAGTATATTAATTCATGTCTTAAGATTTTCGTAATACGTTTGCTAAAATAAAGCATATTCTTATTTTAATATATATATATATACAGTGTAGGCCAATACTGTGTGGATGGATTTATTTTAAAAATATTTTGTATTATGCAGGGTGAATTGAAAAATTGTGGCAACTAAACTTCTGTTTTTATAAGTGACACCTCTGTATATTTTAAATGGTTAATTTGGGTATCAAGTTACCAGCAAACTAATAGAGTTTGATATAGTTTGCGTAGACCGTTCTTAAGTACTGATATTCCAAAAGAAATAATTTTCTACGCAGGATTGACTGAATTTACAAACGACATTGAAGGAAACTGTTAATTACCATAATACTCTAATGTATCATTTGGGAAGAACACTTATAAGTTCTGAGCTGCAATTTTTATATCATGAAAATCTGGCGCCAAAACGTACCTCACACAATTTTCAACTTTCATCTTAAATTACTATTCCGCTAGACATATTATGTTCAGTATTAATGAAAAGTTTGGCAAGAGAGCTATTAGAATATAGAATAATATGCAGTGTTCCACTTAAATTTTTCAAGAATTATTACATTTCAGAATACGATCACCATGTAAAGTATAAAGGCTTGTGCCCAACGTGAGTAGACACCGGATAATTTCTGGGTGTGCAAGGTCGACAGAGGGGAGTAAAAGACAATAACAATCATGTTACGAGCAGAGAAATGCATAACGTCTTCACATTTCTTGAAACCTCCTGAACTGTGTTAGGCAGTAGTATAGATTGACTATTGAAACGATTTGGTCGATACAACATCGGTTAGGAAAACGATCCAAGACTCACGGTCTGGTGTCTAGATGAATAATACAATGTTACAGAGCTAATAATTTTAATATCATCTTTAAGATCAATTTAGGTCTGTTTTAACATTTCGAAATCAGAAATGTCAGTCTTTTTGCATACTCAGATAATTTGTTTAGGCATTCCTGTAACTGACGTTTACAAATTAGCGATCGGTAAGTGATTACATATCGATCAGGAGGTGGTAAGTAAACTAAGTTTACTAATGGCTGAGCATCCTACTTGCCAAGCATTTTCTAAGAGTGAATCGTCAATTTCTTGAATCCTAACTTATAAGAAGCTTAAGTTGTGGCAAAAATCTTATCTTGGAGAAATTTCTAATGACAGCAGATGTCACTTGACAATAAATATTCGGTCTCCTAGTAACCAAAGCGAAAACTTTCTCATGTGCGACTTGTTTGTTTTATATATTTTTAAAATATTAAATTTTTTAGTTTTATTAAAATTTAAAAACAAATTAAGTTCCTCTTGTTGGTAAAAGTTAAAATATAGAGTGGAATGAAAAATAATATTAACTGAAAATTTTTTTGCTAATTATTATTTATTAACTTTTACAAATCTTGTCACAGATAAGTATAACATATATCTTTTTAAACAATTATTTTCCCGGCTATTTACCAAAACGCTGAAACTTGGATTACAAAAAAAGATAATATGCACATTATGTTCAGTACAATGACTCAATAATGTTATTTTAATTTCATTTAGTAAAACCAGGACTCACAGTTGACACTCACTTTAAAAAACTTTAAAATATCTACCGACACGTGTTTCTGCTTGCATTGCGTCATCAGGGTAGCCAGCACATTTAAAGAATCCAAAGTAAGAAAACTTGTAAACCCCAATGTAATAAACAGTTGTACTGGACTAATGAGAACATTTTTTGTAATCCAAGTTTCAGAAATTATGAAATAATTGTTTAAATAGCTAATGTAACTTCGGTAAGTTTGTCGAAGTTAGAAATAATAATTAAAAAAACAGTTAAGATTATTCCACTTTTTTCTTACCAAGAGGGAACTTAGTTAAATTATTTTATTGATAAAGACACTATAAGTTTATCTCTGAAGACATTCATGTTTATTACATTAAGTTTTACAAGTTTTCTTACTTTGGATTCTTTAAATGTGCTGGCTACCCTGATGACGCAATGCAAGCAAAAACACGTGTCGATAGATATTTTAAAGTTTTTTAAAGTGAGTGTCAACTGGTGAGTACCTTGTGTTTTATTTATTTTTGGTTTTACTAGACAGAATAGTTGAAATTAAAAATAACATTATTGAGTCAGTTGTACTGAACATAATGTGCATATTATCTTTTTTTGTAATCCAAGTTTCAGCGTTTTGGCAAATAGCCAGGAAAATAATTGTTTAAAAAGATATATGTTATACTTATCTGTGATAAGATTTGTAAAAGTTAGTAAATAATTATTAGCAAAAAATTTTCAGCTAATATTATTTTTCATTCCACTCTTAATTAAATTTATTCAATATCTGAGGATGCAAAAAACGTCATAAGCACTGCGGTCATTAAATGTCTTACTGGTTTTGGATGTTTTGGAGATCTCGACTTCGTCTCGATCTCCAAACATATCCTCAACCAGTAAAGAACACTTACTGACCTTTATACTTAAATATACTATATTTAATATATAAAAATGTACAAGAGGTGCTATTAAAAAAAAAGCAAAAATTTGATATGTCACACTTTTCTGAAAAACCCTGTAGATTCTCTGTAGAATCAAAATCAATAACTAAAAAATCACTATTTTTTAGATTCAAAGGACAGCAGTTATTATATGTAAAATAATGGCTTGGGAAATATGCCAAGGTTCCAAAACACAGGTTTGTTTTATCTGTAGATGTTATAAGTAAATTAAAGTTGATTTACCTTTTTTGTAGTTTAAATCGCTTTTAAATCAACTCGACAAATGTCAAATACAATTTACCGCAAGTGGATTAATTAATATCGACAGAACACTTCTAACTACCGTAAGCATAAATTAACCAAATCATATACTGTTAAGAAATAATGAACAAGAACAAAATATTTGAAATATAGATGGTCCTGCACTTATAATTCTTCGATTGCTGGCTTACTATTACAGTTAGAAATTTCATCCAAAATAAATATAGTTTAAAAAAACTAAAAAACACGCTTTTAAAGCACATCAAACTAAAAAGTGAAAAATAATTATTAATATAAACTGAAAACAATAATGAACGAAAAATACTAGTATTATTGTGAAAAAAACGTGGGTAGCTCGATATACGAAAAATATGGCACAAAGCGCCCCACGCTTTTTTCACAATAATACTAGTATTTTTTGTTCATTATTGTTTTCAGTTTATATTAATAATTATTTTTCACTTTTTAGTTTGATGTGCTTTAAAAGCGTGTTTTTTAGTTTTTTTAAACTATATTTATTTTTCACTTTTTAGTTTGATGTGCTATGAAAGCGTGTTTTGTAGTTTTTTTAAAACTATATTTATATTGCTTATTGATGCTGATATTATAACATATTACGATCCAACAGATATTTCTGAAAAAAAAAAATATTTTTTTATTTCAGCCATGGGATTTGAACTCACGCCCGAGGAGTCCGTCGTTTCGCGTTGACTCCGACTTGCCCGCTCGGCCAACGACCGAACTGAGAATCACGGAATATACTTACAATATTAAGCCTCTTGCTCTCACGCAGAGGATACGTGAGGAAAGGACTGGCGATCCTGATCAGGATAATGATATAAATTTATCAAATTATTGTATTGTTACCGGTTCTTCGTAAGTGTACAAAGTTTCAATTAAATCTGTCCGTTTAAAGTGGGTCAAAATCGAGTCCAAAGAGTCGATTACAAACAAACAAACAAACATACAAGTGAAGCTAATAAAAGCGTGTTAAAAAGGATTAAACTAGGGAAAACGGGGCATATCTGGAAATTATTTCCGAATATAAGGATATCCCAAAATAAAATCTGGGGGTCAGGTAACGTTTTCTTAAATGGAATATCCCATATATTTTTGCATCTTCTGAAGTGTTTTAATTGTACTTATCTGCAAATATTTTTTTTTTGAAGTTGATATACCGATTCTGGTTTATTTAATTTTTTTGCAGACAATTTTATCACTACAGCCACAGATATGAAATAAAAAAAATAATAATCAAATTTCTTGTTACAGAAAATTAGTAAATATTTCAGTTAGAGTCCTGTGAAATACAAAATCAATTTCGAAATTTCAAAAATTTCAAAATCATTTTCTTTAATTTTCGGGGGGGGGGGGGGGGGGGGGGGGGGGGGGGGGGGGGGGGGGGGGGGGGGGGGGGGGGGGGGGGGGGGGGGGGGGGGGGGGGGGGGGAAAGGGGGAAAAAAAGGGGGGGGGGGAAAAAAAAAAAAAAGGGGGGAAGGGGGGGGGGGGGGGGGGGGGGGGGGGGGGGGGGGGGGGGGGGGGGGGGGGGGGGGGGGGGGGGGGAAAAAAAAAAAGGGGGGGAAAAAAAAAAATTAAAAAAAGGAAAAAAAAAAAGGGGGGGAAAAGGGGGGGGGATTGGGGGGAAAAAAAAAAAAAGAAAAAGATGGGTTTTGGGGGGGGGGGGGGAAAGGGGGGGGGGGGGGGGGGGGGAAGGGGGGGGGGGGGAAGGGGGGGGGGGTAAAAGGGGGGGGGGGGGAAAAAAAAGGGGGGAAAAAAAAAAAAAAAAGGAAGGGGGTTTTGGGGGGTTATAGGGAAAAAAAGGAAAGGGAAAAAGGGGGGGAAAGGGGGGGGGGGGGGAAAAGAAAGGGGGGGGGGGGGGGGGGGCTCCCTCCCCCCCCGGGGGGGGGGGGGGAAGGGCCCAAAAAAAAAAAGGGGGGGGGGGGGGGGGGGGGGGGGGGGGGGGGGGGGGGGAAAGGGGGGGGGGGGGGGGTTTGGGTTTGGGGGAAAAAACCTTTTGTTTTTTCCTAAAAAAAGGGGGGGGGGGGAAAAAAAAAAGGGGGTTTTTTCTAGGGGGGGGGGGAATTTTTTTTTAAAAAAAATTTGGGGGGGGGGGGGGCGGGGGGGGGGGGGGGGGGGGGGGGGGGGGGGGGGGGGGGGGGGGGGGGGAGGGGTTGGGGGGGGGTTGGGATGATTTTTCCTTTGGTAGGTTTTTTTATAAAAAAAAAACACCTTTTTTTTTTTCTTTTTGTAAACCGGGGGGTTTTAAGGGGGGGGAAGAGTTGGGGGGGGTTAAAGGGGGGAAAAAAAATCGTTTTCGAGATAATTAGCAAAATTCTTAAATATAATCAAATTGTGAAGTTGGTCGCTGTTCCAATACCTTTGTAATGGGAAACGAGGAAAATGAGGAAAATAGTACAAATAGCTCATTTTCCTCGTTTCTTGTTGCCTTAGATTTCACTGGCTTGTTATGTTCCACATTTCCCATTAGTGAAAACCTATTTAGCAACATTCTGAAATTTCTGCCATCTGGATGTCCTCTATCAGGATATTTTTGAGCACAAATTCGATTTACCAATATACAATTTCTTTCTTCTTCTTCTAATACAAATATCACGTCAATGTAATCTTCTTTAGTGTACTTCATTGTTACAATATTTTCGACAAATAATATAACTAGCAAATGTATTTACTAATGAGACAAATTTCAGCAAACCAATATTTACCTTTTTGTTTTATTTAGTAGCCAAAAAAAACATGATATGAAACATTTCTTACCCTGCGTAACTGATGTCGATATTAAAAGTTACAGAAGTATTGTATCAACGATATACTTAAAAATTTGATCATATACAGGGTGTCGCGCTTAAATGTGATACAAGCCTGTACAAAAATAAATTAATTACAGGCTTGTATCACCGTCCTGTATAAGAATTTTGATGATTATCACGAAAACCACTGAAGATCGGCATAAGAATATAATACAAAACAAAGTCATAAGTACAGTTGGCATTTCGATCCGCAAATCATGGGCGGTGCCAGGTAGAGCAATACCCAAGTACGTAAGCGAGACTTGTTTACTATTTTAGTCTACTGTTATGCGTCGAGGTGTCAATAACGTAATTTATTTCTCTCCGTTGTATTGTTGATAATTTTATTTTCTGTATTTTATTCTTCATATTAATTTAATAATAAAGTAAGTCAGACCTGCCCAAGGGTAAAAAACCGCCATACGCTGACAAAGTGAATAAATTTAGTAAATCCCGGATTTATTCTACAATGGTGCTATAATAATTTGTAAGGTGTGCGAGACTGTCCTGATGTGTTGTGACAAACGTGATTGTAAACGTTACGTAAATTCTGTGCAACATAAAACTGAAAAAAAAATCGTGCCTTCGACAATACAGTTTATGTTCGATTTACACTTAATGCTGCTTGCCTGTGATGTTCCGCTACACATACTCAACCATTTCAGGAGTTCTGGAATAAATACAATCCCAAGGTGACGTTACCAAGTCGCACAACGTTGCGTAACTATGTACAAACTATAAGCGAAGACATGTAAATAAGATCAAATGTGTACTAAAAAATACACGGATGTGGTTATGTGTTGACGAGACGACAGATTGTAAAAAAAATCTATTGTAAATGTTATAGTAAGTGTACTGGACCCTCTTAAATCAGTGGTCAACTTACTAACCACAATGTGCGTTTACTTGTCAGAGTAAACTCTGTCGCAAATAGGCTATCCACAGAACATTTTGGGCTTGATCATCTTAACCAAATGTGGTCAGTTTAATACATACTTAGAGGGTTAAAATTCAAATTTTCTACAAACCAATTAATTACGCCTGAATCAGCAATTCAACTCCAAAAAAATTCTATATGTGGATAGGCATCATTGAGATAGTTCAAAAAAATGCAAAAAATATATGATATTCCATTTAAGAAAATGTCACCTGACCACTCAGTTTTTTTGGGAGACCCTGTATATTCGGAAATAATTTCCAGAAATGCCCCTTCTTCCTTAGTTTTTTCCTGTTTTTTGGGTGAAATTTCCAACTATAATAGGAAGCAAGCATTCCAAGAGCAGGGCGTATACAAAAAACAACTCAACATATTTTTCAGTTTTTTGCAAGGAGACCTATGCCTAATTACCTACCAAGAGAATCCTTTTCGCTATTCAAATGCTTAGGTGAATTTCTTCTACTAAATCTTCTACATAAATTATAATTTTTAGGTGACTGGAACTGTGACCACATACCTAGTAATACTATTTCAGTTCAAATGACTTGAACATATTCAACTTCACTTCAAAGTGGTTTTACAGATTGTATTTTTTATCTTGTGGTATTTATATTTATCTGTGTGAAATAAAAACATTAATGTGAACCAGTTTTTGTTGTATAACCTTTTCAAAATAAATCAAAAGTTGAAATAGAAACAAAAAAGAGGTTACGTCATCCGAGATGTGTGGAAACATCGACTAGTAAAATAAAATAATACAGAAACTAGTGGACTCACTGGGTAGCCTCAGTACGTAGTGTACAAGAAACTAAACTTATCTGTTCTACCATATTTGGGATGAGCCATATGTTGCTTGTATCTAGTTTGAATTGATCGTATAGTTTGTCCAACATACTTTTGATTACAGTTCTTACAGCAAAGTCGGTGCATCCTATTTTTTCAGCAATTGGATTGCCGACTTACCACGTATTAAAATGGTTAACATAGGAGTTCGGAAGTTGCGCCACCTAGTTTCTCTGTGATTAATTCCAATGATTTCATTAACAAGGTGAACAATATTTAGTTGCAATAAGGTGAAATTTGATCTCCTTTGACGTTTGTTTAATGTGTCCAAGTGTTGCGATACCACAGACCTTGGACTATCTTGACGATTTACTCGAATTAAATAATTTCATAATCAAGATGTAGTAAAAGAATACATTCAAGTTATTAAACTTCGCATGAAACAAAATTGATTTTATTCAATGGTAATTTTTTCGAACATGAAAGGACAACAATGGGTAAGTCTTTGTCACCATTCATTACCAGTTTTTTCATGCACAGATTCGGAACAGAAGCAAAAGAGGAAATCGAGTACTTCCTCAGTCTGACTTAGATATGTGGATGATCTTTTTGCAGTGTTTGATACAAAAGTCATTGATATTGACAACTTTATTTCTGAATATTAAACAGTATTTCGCGTCAGTTACAGGTTTATAAGAAATTAAAAACTGTGGAGAACTACCATTTTTAGATGTATTAATAATTATAAATAACGAAAATTATGCTAGAATTCGACATGTTATACAGGCAAAATACCAGTGCTTTACGATATATTCCTGAGGACTCTCACCATTGTGCTCAACACAAAATAACGAGTTTTAATTTTCTAGTTCATCGTCTATTAAGCTTCCCTCTCCATAAGGAGATGTTTGGAAAAGAAAGGGCACTGATTAAGGATATAGCTCTCAGTAATGGATATTCTGTAAGTTTAATTAGTAAAATAATTAAGAAACGAAAATTTGAAGACACTCGAAATTCCTCGACCTTTTAAAATGAAAGAGAAAATCTGACATTAGTATCGATTCCATACAAGATTTTTATAGCTATACGTATGACAGTGATTCATTCATTAAGAAATAAACACAACAACTTTTAGAAAATCCAGAAGTCAAAATTGAAACAAACGAATAGTCGGGGATTTACGAAATTAGCTGTAAGGATTGTAATCAAAAGTATGTTGGTCAAACTAAACGACCATTTCAAACTAGATTCAAAGAGCATATGGCCCATCTCAAATATGGTAGAACAGATAAGTCTAGTGTTAACCAACATAACCATAAAATAGATAATGGCAATTTAATATTAATTAGGAATGTAACTAATACTAGACAGCTGGATGCTTTTGAAAACTTGAAAATTATGAAATGTAAAAAGAGTGATTAGTGACAGAGGGTCAATTCCATTTAGTCCGCTGTATTAGTTAGTTATTCACAGTTCACCGAACTGTTTTAGGTAGAAATAGAATACATTGTTAGCGGTTAGCCCATTTTGTCCCAGTGGTGCGCTAACGCACCACATATTTTATGATTTTTTTTGTTAAATTCAGTAAATATTTTGCATATCCATTTATAAATTTTATTATTATCAGTATTAGAGAACTTAGTATCGTACGAACTGTTGATTTTTATTTTAAAACAAAAATTTTACGACACCTCAAAAATCAAGAAAAACGCTGCATAATTTTGTGTCAAAGGTTGAAGTGAATCTAAAACAGTAAAATATATTATTTTTGGAAAGTATTGTCATTTTTGGTAGGTCTATAATATGTAGATTACATGGTAGAAAAGATACATTTAAAATATAATATAGATTATGGTTTATTTTTATTAAATAATTACTGGTGCGTGAACGGACCACTGGTTTTATCTATGAAATAAAACCAAGCTATTGCCAGCCTCGACAAGTCAGCCTACGTAGCGTAAACAGTCGCCGATTAGTGTATTGTTTAGTATTTGTTTGTTTCTTGTGCAGTACACATGATATTTAATTGAAATCAGTAAAATATGCCGTTTTCGAGGTATTTGACTCAAAGGAAATTAAAAGCGGCTCTGGAGGAGATCGTTACGGATTTGGAGAATAATGATGAATTTCGTATTACTCGTATTTACGTATTTTTATATTTTATAGATACAACTCATTCTAGCCTTGGTCTTAGCGGTGACGTTGTCATGAGTCTACTTTCTGTTGTGGATAAGCCAGTGAATTACCAAATTTTTTTCGACAACTTTTTTTCGTCATTCAAACTCTTCGTACATTTAAAAAATAATGGTTATTTTGCCACCGGTACTATCCGCGAAAATAGGACAAACAAGTGTCCAATCGAAAATTGTAAATCATTTGGTAAAAAAGACCACGAGTCCCATATTTCAGCATATGATTCTGAATCAAAAGTTTCTATTGTCCGTTGGCACGATAATTCGGTTGTAACGGTGGCAAGTAATGTTTATAGTGTAGCTCCTTTTCAAAATGTTAAACGTTATAATAGAAAAGAACGAAGAGATGTACAGATACCCCAACCTTATGTAATTGCCCAATACAATAAATATATGGGTGGGGTAGATTTACACGACAACGGAATTGCTAATTATAGATGCCAAGTATTTGGGAAAAAATGGTGGTGGCCTTTATTTTGTAATTCATTGGATAGCTTAGTCGTCAACGCATGGACAATTCATAATGTCAATGAAAAAAAATTTCTCAGGTAGATTTTAAATCTTACGTAGCCTTGCGACTTTTAAAAATTGATAAAACAATAATTGAAAGGAATCTTGCTCCTGCTATAGATGAACTGCGTTATGATAATACAGGTCACCTCATGATTTCTCATGCCAATAAAGCACGCAGGAGGTGTAGAATTTGCCATAGCCACACAATTTACATTTGTAATAAATGTAATGTACATTTACATACTTCATGCTTTGTACAGTATCACCAAAAATGAAACCGGGTGTTACCAGTGGTGCGTTCACGCACCATGAAATATTATAATGTTTTTTTTATTAAGTAAAGTTCTATGTAGAAAATAATTTACGCTTAGTTATTTTATGTAAGACTGAAACTTTCTATGATATATTTTCGTTAAAATTATTAGTTATATCTTATGTGCCTCAAAATAATATTTCATGGTTCCTCCCAGTGGTTCGTTTACGCATCAGTATTTTTTTTATATACGTTAATTTTTTTTAATTTTTTTTGACAAGGAATGTATTCTTAAGTGTAACAAAATAAATATTTACAAACAAAAATGTTCGTTTTTTGAATTTTTCGATGCTTGGGATTTAACGGGTTAGTTTTATTCATCACCAGATGATGACAACTTGGTTTGTGAAACGCACATCCTTTCTTGTTTTTGTACAGAAGTAGCATATTTATTGTGATTTCAACATTCAGCCTTATATCACACATACATGTTGGAAGGACATTTTCAGCTCAAATGTCAAAAAACACAATGTCAAATTAACCTACGTTAATAAAAAAACAAATTTTAATTTTTTTTTTATTCAATTTTCTCAGTCGTTACAAGAAAGTAATACCCAGATATTTAGACAAAAACAAATGAAATGTTTTCATTGTTTTCTAATTTTGTTCTGGTATTACAAATATCCCAGTAATTTATTATTTATTTTGGTATTACTTTTAATGTTTCAGCAGACGCATTTAATTTTGTGGTCGAATCTTAAACCTGTGTAGATGAGATGAATTGGAAATGGATTAACCTCACCTGTAGTGTAGGAGAAACGAGGATCTGAGCAAAGTGTTTTTACAATTTATTGAATATCCCTTGGCATTTTAGAGTCTATTCAAATGAATGGTTGTTACAGATAATCGATGAAAGGGTTTTGTCACGTCGGCAAATCCCTTGACAAAGCCTTTGTAGTCAGACTATAAATCCAAGAACAAGCCCTTGGTATTGGTCGGAGCTAAGATTTTTAAGTTCGTTAAGCCTTTTTTAATTAATTTGCTAAGGCCCGGTTTTTTCATCGAGCATTTAGTCGGTGGATAAATTCCATCGAAACAATAATGATATAGATAAACAGATATAAAAAAACTATCTGATAATAAATTTAAAAAGGAGATATATAAAACGATCTTAATTACCTTTATTTCTCCTTTTTGGTGATGTGAAGGAGTAAAATTTATATAACTATAATAATATAAACAATAATGATATAGATAAACAGATATAAAAAAAACAATCTGATAATAAATTTAAAAAGGAGATATATAAAACGATCTTAATTACCTTTATTTCTCCTTTTTGGTGATGTGAAGGAGTAAAATTTATATAACTATAATAATATAAACAATAATGATATAGATAAACAGATATAAAAAAAACAATCTGATAATAAATTTAAAAAGGAGAATATAAAACGATCTTAATTACCTTCATTTCTCCTTTTTGTGATGTGAAGGAGTAAAATTTATATAACTATAATAATATAAACAAAATGATATAGATAAACAGATATAAAAAAAACAATCTGATAATAAATTTGAAAAGGAGATATATAAAACGATCTTAATTACCTTTATTTCTCCTTTTTGTGATGTGAAGGAGTAAAATTTATATAACTGTGGTGGATAACAAACACTCAAGTAAGTTCCCTTCATAATTATCCGACAGTCAATTTTAAAATTTTAAAAACTCACCAAGTTGGAAAACATTCTAGCGCCAAAAATACAAAAACTTGGTTAAGATTACGGCTTTCCACTGACAAATTTCATTTGCGCCATCTAGAGATAAAAAAATATATAAACAACAGGAGCTGACGCTTGACCAAAGTAGAGTTTTATATAGTACAAACTCCAATCATAAATCAGCACTAATAATGCAAAATTTTTGGTCGGGAATAATTACAAATTAATCAATAGTTGTAATCAATAGAAACCTTAATTGTCTAGGAACAATCATATTTTTTTTAAAATTTATTATTTAAAAAAAAAAAACTATTTGCAACTTTCTCACAGAGGGGTTAGGCAACAGGATTGAACCGTTTTTTATTGGTTGCTGTGAAAAAATAATTGAAGTGACGTATGTCAAAAAATGCCAATGCGTGAACAAATTCAGTCAAGAAATGCCATTTTGAGATAGGTGAGAGATTTTCATGAAAAAGGCATCATAAAATCAAGATTTGCTGGTGGTATTCGTACAATTCATACACCAGAAAATATTGGGTCGGAGTAGTAATTCAGGGAGTTCAGCCAACATTCCGCAATTCTACACTCAGTTGTACTGCAGATTTCAGAGCAAAGTTTATTACGTATTTTATACCTGTAATCCGGTCAAAATAGACATTTCAATTTACAATAATTCGCATAGAGCTGAAAATTGGTACAGATCTTGGGAACACTATTACAAATAAAATGTCAAAAATCCCCATCGATCTCACGTCTGCTAAAAAGTCATTCAAGGTCAAAGGTCAAAAATATTGGTTTTTTGCATTTTTCTGGTAAACGGTAAATTTTATCATAAAAATAGGTCACACAAAACTTGTAAATCATGAAATTATCTACAAAAATTGTTCTTATACTTTTTATATTTTTTCCTAAGAATCACCATTCCTGAGAAATCGCGATTCTAAAAGTTGAATAAGTATTCTACATAATATGAACACATTTTCACACCACCTGTGAGGTAGTGTACTTGGCGCATTTTTTTTAACGTGATGTTCCCGGTAGGCATACTCCACGATCTATTGTGAATGAGTTTTGTTAAAAAATATTCTATTAACTAAAAAATGGTACTATTGGAAATGATTTAAGTGGCTCGAATTATTGTTGATTTCGGGAAAATGTTAGTCTGACTGATAATCCTCAAATGCTACGTCAACAGTAATGTATTCTTCGCTTTCTTCTTCTTCTTCTTGTTCTTCTTGCTGGATATCTGAAAATTGTTCTGAAAAAGATATATCAATTGTCTCCTCATTGATATTATAAAAATCTTCATCTGTTGTATTTGATTCAACATTGGAGCAAGACTGGCCTTGACAATTGGTACATACTAGTGAACAAAATAATCCGGCTTTTTTACAGCCACATTTTGCAATACAACCCTTTTTACAATTGCAAAAAATAGTGTTAAGAAGTCTTTCCGGAAGAGGTGGGAGTAAAGTTTGAATTGGCTCCAAAGTATTATCTATTAATTTCCAACCCCAGTCTTCTGGGTCCAGTTGATTGCCTAGCCACACTTGAACTTGATAGTATACTCGATATAAGTGTTGATGAGTAGAAGCAGAGATGTTGGAGGAAGACAAGATAGTTGTACTCTTTTATTGTTCCGTGTATTTTTTACAAAATTTAAATATCTATACTTGTCTAAACAATCAATTTTTTTTTGGAGCTCCATATAGAGCAAGAAGAAAGCGAATCCCGTTTGTGGTGATTTCTTGTGGAGAAAAGTCAATATTTTTAAATACTTTAGCGCAATCAATTAAATATGTTTTTCAAACAATTTAAATACTGTTGTTTTACCCCCTTTTGAAAAATGCTGATGTAGTATTGCAGCCAGTTATTGCATGTAAAAATAAGATATCATATACGGACAAATGAAGTTAGGGACTGAGTTTCTTTTATGTGTATATTCTCACAATCGTATAATTTGTATGTATAAGTTACACAAACCAATATTTTTACTTATATTAAACATCCGATGATGTATTTAGGCCGTTAAGCGAGCATATTATTGTTTTCGATGTTTCAGATGATGATATCTCAGGAATGGTGATTATTAGGAAAAAAAATATAAGAAGAATTTTTGTCTGGCCTATTTTTATGATAAAACTTACTGTTTACCAGAAAAATGCAAAAAAACAATATTTCTGACATTTGACCTTCAATAACTTTTTTAGCAGACTATGAAGGGGATTTTTGACATTTTATGTGTAATGGTGTTCCCAAGATCTGTACCAATTTTCAACTATATGCGAATTCTTGTAAACTTACTACTATTTTTTTACTACTTTGACCGGATAAGTGGAGCTGAAATTCCACCCGTCTAAAATATAGATTGCACAATAACTAAATGATAATAACAAGGTTCAACGTCTTAATTTCTGCAGGCAATTTTTAGAAATATTGAGTAATGATGCAGAAATTGTCAATAATTGATCATATCAGGCGAAACCCACTTCCATCTTACTGGACACGTTAATAAATAAAACATTCGTTATTGGGCACACCGTAATTCAAAAGAGCTATGAAGAGCTCTTCATGATCAAGAGGTGATGATATGGTATGGGGTGGCGACTTTTGGCGTAATTAATACTTTTTCGAGAAAACCAACCACACCGTTACAGGCCATTTTCACCGCTATGTTGGATGTTGGAAACATTTGTGAATGTAAACCTGAAACTAATATGATGAAATGATGCATAGTTTCAGCAAGATGGTCCCACTGGTCATATAGCAAGGCAGACTATGGATATTTTACGTCGTATGTTTCCTCATCGTCTAGTTCCAATGTTTGGCGACATGGCCGGCAAGATCACCCGATTTAACAACTCCTGATTTTTTCTTTGAGACTTTTCGGAGTCGAGTTTCCTAGACATGTCCTCAAACAATTTAAGAACTCAAAGCCATGTTTCGCCAAGAGGTAAACATGATTAATGATAATGATTATTTACTTCAACGCGTTATGCTGAATTTCAGAAGCAGATTGCAGCAACGTATAGAAGCGTATGCTGGGACATCTTACGGATGTCGTATTTACGTTTTGTAATAAATTTTCCAAAATATGTTTTACTGAAAATTTGTTCAAATGCATTATTTGTTCCTTCACAGTAAGCTATCAAAAATAGCTCAATTCTGTTGCCAGACATACTTAAGTTATGGTTAAAGCTGGCCGAGGTCACCTGGCCGACAGAGCCATCATATGACTCATATGTTTACATCATATCAATACTTGAATAAGTACAATAAATGGAAATAAATTTTAACAATAATGTTAAATTTTATAAAAATTTGTATAAAACTCACCCTTTTAAGCTGATTTATGAAGTAGTTTGGTTGTCGTCATCACAAAGTGGGGAAGATCTATAGTATAATAGCATCAGGTATGTTTCTACAGCTGTCTCCGTCAGCGATGTTCACTTTGGTGAAAAAATATGTTTGTATTCGGATGTAATACAGGGATAAGTAAAACAATCTGTGAACTCACTTAACGAAGTTGTAGATGAACTATCACAAATTTGTCTTAATTTGCTAAAATCAGGATCTTTCTGTAATACACTTTCGAATTTTACTAAATATTGAGTGTAGCTGTGTATTTACGTCGTCCACTATTTGCAGCGATTCCACTAACGACAACGAACTATTTTGCAATTTTTCTATTGCGGCGTGTAGTCCTCTATAATTGTTATTAATAGTTTTTAAATTTGTTTCAAGGGAAACGTCTTGAAAGCTTGTCTGGCTTTCCCTAATAGCTGCAGCCTCGTAGGATTGAACTGTAGTATCACAGCGTTTATTTGTTGAAAATATTCAGCATAATAAAAAGCCGCTTTCAACCACGTTCCCCAACGTGTAAGAATCGGCTCTGGTGGTTCAGGGATATCAGGACACTGTCTGTGAAATGCTCGAAGCCGTTTAGGAGATTTAAGAAATACTTTTTTTGTATTTGCTATTAATGCAACTACCTCTGGAAAACATTTTCGAATCGTTCCTGCCACAAGATGTAACGCATGCACTTTACACGTAACATGTAAAAACCTACAATCATCTCTTTGAAGAAAACGACCCACTAAACGCATTGTCGCAGCACCATCAGTCACAAACATCAATACTTGACTTGTTGAAAATTCAAATTTTTCGAATGTCTCCAACACCACACGCGTAATTATTTCGCCAGAACACGCAGTTAGTCTTTTACTAGCTAGTAAAAGTGGAAATGTTGGTTTAAGAGGGTCCAGTACACGTACTATAATATTTAAAATTGAATTTTTTTTACAATTTGTCGTCTCGTCAATACATAACCAGAGCCGTGTATTTTTTAATCCACATTTAATCCTATTTACAATGTCTTCACGAATAGCTGGAATATATCTACGTAACGATGTACGACTTGGTAAATTCACCTGGGGATTGTATTTATTCCAAAACTCCCGAAATGGTTGTTTATCCAGTTTGTGTAAAGGAATATTACAGGCTATTAACATTAACAATAAATCAAACATAAACTGAGTTGTCAAAGGCATGCCATTTTTTTTATTTTGATGTTGCACGGTATTGATATGACGACGACAATCTGTTTTGTGCCAGCACATTAAGTCTTGATTGCAAACTTTACAAATTATTTTGCATCCGTCATAGAATAAATCCGGAAATTCACCGATAAATTTATTCACTGTGTCCGCGTACGGTCGTTTTTTACCCTTTGGCGCGTTTGACATTATGTATAATTTATAGGTACAACCTCATGCATTAACCTTTCAAATAAGACTGCAGCGTAAATCACTTCTAAATCGGCACGTGTGACGCCAGCGCAAGACCGTGGCTGTACTCCAGCCACCTCGGCCAGCTTTAGTTATGATTTAATTTCTTTACTTATTCTTAAATCCTGGGAGTATCACGAACATTATATAATTGTTTTTGAAAACCTTATAGGTATTTTATGTCCAAAATCCGCTAGATTATACACTAAAATAATGACATGATTACTCCCATAAAAAGATAATTACGCAATTAGTTTTTGAATAGCAGTAGGTACTTTAGTATTTGTCAATAAATCTCGATAAAACTTTCATTTTGACCCCGTTTTACTAGTGACCCTATGACCGTTTTACCTCTGTATCCATTATGTGACGATAATAAAATATAAACATTTCCTTGGAAAATATTGTTGCTCATATAAAAGTATGATAAACATGGAAACAGCATAGTAAAATCTGTAAGAACATTATCTAATTAATCTATCAAATTTACCCTAAAAAGGATATAAAACCTCATGACTCATGACTTATGTCATGTATTTCCTTGACTGCAAACATTGTATCGAACAGTGGCGGATCACAATAATTCAATATTGATATGACAGGATAAAAATGAATTATAGCCCTAGTCAGCAGAAATGAATCTGATATAAATTGACATATTTGCGAATTATTAGAATAGGTAGTGTCACAGCTTAAATACAGGGTCCGGTAAAAAGTACTGAGCGTATTACCTTTTTGAATTAGAACACAAAACTTTCAAGAAAATCTCAGGGAGTAAAATTGTCATTGAATGTAATTTACAGTATTTTTCTAAAAACAAAGAAGGCTTGTATAAAATGTTTGCTGTTTGTGAAATATTCAATAGAATAACGTGCGATTTGTGTCAGAACTTGGTGTTCTTGGTCTCACTGTTTTCCTCGTGTAACACTATTTTACCTTAGTGGAGGCTAACGGAACAAAAAATATAATTTCCACCAAAATGGACAGAAATAAACATTTTCAATTAATTGGAGATTTAAATAACATAATCATTAATCATGTTAACAACCACCATATGCAATAAGAGTTGTATCGCACTAAATAATCAATACTATATTATGTATTATGATAAGATTTCAAATTAAACTGTTAACATTTTGTGTTAAACACGCTAGCTCAAACGTGCTAACATTCTTCGTTTTAAACTTATTGTTATTTTTGTTTATTTGTTTTTATCGAGCTAATAGTGGACTGTATATTTCTTTTCTATAATTTTATTTTTGATAGTGACATCTTCTGTAACTGGAACTATTTTTGTTTTCTTCTTACAGCTAAATTAAGTAAAATTCATATTTTACGGAACATTTAGTTTATTAAAGAAATAGGTCTGAACTGTACAAGGGTTCGTGATATATTGTTTTTCTTTTTATGACAGTTGTTTTAACTTACATGCTAAAATTCTTCTAACATTCATTTCCAGCCTTATCGTTAATTTATTACCTTCAACATGTGCTGTGCCTATGACAGACATATAGAGGTTGCAACATACATTTATACTAACAAGGGCCACTAAGTGGACAACTATAATACATAAATTTAAAGTAGAGCTAAACCAGAACATTGTGGATGACATTTTCTTGTAAACCACTCATATATAATATTCATAAAGTATGTGAATACATTGAAAGCCATTATTTGGACTTATTTTAACTTATCTTACCAGCATCACACGATATGAATATTTAATTTGCGCTAATTCGCTGTCCTCAAATTATCGCGTAATACTGGTTCACATAATTATTATTTTCGTGTTGGAAACGTTGTCTCCAACATTTTGAAATCACAATCTAAAAGCCTAGTTTTAAATCACGGTCAAAACTTTCACATCTTTTATATAATGTTAATAAAAAAATGATGATTTGAAGAAGCATGCGTATGTCCGATTTGTATGCCTTTCATGTTGGTCAAACTGGTCGTGCATTCGAAATGACATTTAAAGAACACCTATTTTCTTTTAGACTTATAAACTCGAAACAGATCTACCGAATCACATTTTAGTATCAGTACTGTGGCTATTATTGTTTCTCTTCAGTGCGAATGATTTTTTCTAATTTATCCATAATATATAATATTTATAATGAGAGCATTTTTATACATAAAAGATCGTAGCTTCTTTTAGACTTAATAACTCGAAACAGCGTTACCTTATCACATATTAAAGTTAGTACTTGGGCTACTATTATTCTTTGTCAGTGCGAATGCTTTTTTTTATAATGTATCCATAATATATGAAATTTATAATGAGAGCTTTTTTGTAACATAAAAATATTTTTATTTATTAAACAAAATAAAGATCGAAGAAACTTTCCTGGCACATTTAAAAGTACAAATATTTTATTTGCATACACGAACAACCACCATGATCCATTATGAATTTTAGCAAGTATTTTACGTTTAGCAGATAATAAGGGGACTAGTATAGTACCTTGGGGAGTTCCATGATGATTAAGTTGCAAACTTGTCTCTTATAATAAGAGATCTATTAGTTAGATACAGTTGGATCCAGTTGTTTATGAGCCCTTTGATATCCAAACACGATAAAAAATTTTACTAGGCTTCAAGGAATTAATATTGCATTGTAATCTATTTCTTACACCATGATTTCAAGGATCTAAATTATGCTGATATAGATGTGTCTATGGATGTATATGTCAACCATATTTAACAGCATAACTTATACTAGATCTCAAATTTGCTATTCATAAAATTAAGAAGAATAATTATATAAGAGTTCCTCCCTTTGACCATAATATAAAACATATGTACATACACAGAAAGTTCGCATGTCAGTAAATAAGTTGTCATGGATGGTACGACTGCAAATGTTTTAATTTTATAAATAATAGTCTTGTTGGAATCTAAAGACGTAAATAATTTATTTATCCATTCCGATCGCCATGAACATACATGTTCTAGAAGACTTCTTAAAAAGCATCGATATAGGTTAACAGCAAATGAATAAAGTCCACCTAATTTAACATTGTATAATCATTTATCTCAACAAATCAATCCATTTTATTTCCTTTTAAATACAAACGATTTATTTTGCATGAATGCTTTAATCTATTGATGAATTTCTTCGAACACCAGGCAGAGTAATATACGATGGAATGTTCACATGCGCATACTTGCAGAGCAAGCTATTTTAATTAGTTTTTCTAAATGTTTGTCATTATTTACTGTTCGTTATCCTTTACAAATCGTGTATACCTGTCTAATATTATGTCATATATTTGTTTTTGCCATTGCTTGTTACTTTACCACACCATTTTAATTATGTTATTTTACAGAATCCGAATTTGACAGCCAAATATTCTGTAAAAAATGGATTAATTTACATTAAACACTTAAATTAAATTTACATTTGCTTGACCTTTTTCGACCCGTTGACCCAAAAGTTCTATTTTTTGAGTTCGTACAGTCTTATATCTACTATAAATCCCAGTAAAACAAAAGAATTTTTATTTCACTTCTACCCTTTGGTAGAAAACCCAGCATTTTTTTCACCTCTTCATAAACTGATACCTACTTGCTCTTCATTGTTTTGTTGAAGCCTTGCACACATATATACAAAGACATTAAGATTGATTTTGTTGGAAAGACCATCAACTGAAATATTTTGACTACCTTAATTCAATCGGTACTTTATTGAAGTTAAATTTCCCTATCTAAAAAATGGTTGGTATTTTTTGTCCTGTTGGTAATTCAATGACAAAAATGTTCTCACCCGAGTGATATAAATGCAAACTGCATGCGCTCAATCGACCGATGAAATTAAAAATTCACTCGTGATATGAAAAAGCTAAATTTCTTCGGGTTAGAAAGCATTGTAGTAAAATCCTTATTAGAATGTCGTGTATTTACGTAATCCTGTGGAACCTCTATGGTGTATATTCCTGTATTTATTCAGAATTCTAAATATGTAGTTAGTTTTCGCAACCAAATGTGTGTAAACACATAGTTTTAAATTAACATGAGATGTTTTGACATTGGCATAATACTCATCAAAAACTAGTTCAGAATGTTTTCAAGTGGAACAAAACTGACCAACAACCATGTTAAAACAAGCCATTTCTTATCTATGGTCGACCTATCCCCAAACATCTACACATACCAAAATACTAAATTTCAAAGCAAACGGGCGAATCATGACACAAAGACAGCATTTTTAAATTAGGTTATGTGTTAGGTTAGATTCTTTGGAGAGTTTTTCAATATCTCAAGTTTATGTCATGGGTTAAGCCCAAACTCCTTGCAGATTCTGAAGGTTTTATTTGCTCATCATTTACATTTATTTGTAGTTGTTGCGATAAAGCATATCTTATATTTTAAGGCCCAAAGACAAGAACAGAACTTTTATTGGCATTGATATGTAAGGCATGGTTCTTAGACATTTCTATTAAGGCTATAATATCTTGGTTGATAGTGTTAGATTCCTCAACATATTTAGAGGAATCGAAAGAAAGGTAAAACTGAGTATCATCAGCATAAAAATGAGCTTGGCAAATTTTAAATACTTTTACAAAATCTGAAGTGTATAAAGTGTATAATAGGGGACCTAAAATAGATCCCTGTGGAACTCCAGATAGTACCCTGATGGGGGGCAGATAACTTATTGTCAATTTTAACCCTTTAACCCTTTGTGTCCCAAGCTATAAATTTTTTGAAAATTGCAATAATTTTGTTTAGTTGACTTATAACAGTTTTTTAGGCTTCTGAATTTTTGCAATTTTTTTGCTAGCCCTTAGGGGCATTTTCCCAGGAGCGGGACACAAACGTCCCTGAGGCCTAAGAGGACTAAAAAAGAATGAGGATAAAAGAATTTAGTGAAAACTCATGTATACTAGGACATTTTTTTCATTAGAGCACCACAACTAGAACTTGGTGAGGGCGCATTCTACCCCTCGAAAACCATGTACTTACATTCCAGTGGGCACCTCTTTCCTAGTCTACATGTTTCAGACACTATATTTCATAAATATTAGAACTAGATAGAGTAAATGAATCCTCTACTTTACTTTGAAAGGGGCCTAAAAAGCCGAAACACGTGTAGAGTGAAAATACAATTTTGAAGCATTTAAACGCAAAACTTTCTTTTTTATTTAAAATATTTAAAATTTCACAGAAGCCACCAGAATAAGTAAGTCAACATTTTTTTTAACCGTCTTCAAAAACCATAGTTGTACCCTTTTTGTGTTCATGGTTTATTCGACTCCCTTATAAATATACTCTACTCATTCCGATCCCGTTATACAGTCAAATAATTTACGACTGACATTTTCCTTTTCCTCTGGGATAAATTCAATGAGAATATTTTGAAACCTATTTCGAGCAATTTATACTATGACCCGTCCTGATTACCAATACTCAAAACCATAGAAAATTTATGCTATAAAACTAGTAATTATCTTTTTTCATTTTTTGTTAATATTAACCTCAGTTTAGACCCACACTTTAGAAATATATTTTACATTTAGAAGCTTGCTTGGGAAAGGAATAATAGATTTGAAATTTTTCTCCATTTTCTTTACTTTCCTGTTTCATTTTATTTTTTTTACATTTTCGAATTTACTTCATGCCATTCAGGCTTTCCTTTAATATCCCTTACACTTACTTTCTTCATTTCCTTTTCCTCATCGAAGTATTATAATATTCAGAGCTGCTAACTCTGACCTTAAATCCTCATCATTCAACTCCTCCTCTAAAGACCGCCATATTTTATTATTTGAATAATTTCAAAGAATAAAATTTTTACCTACCTACTTTACTAAAATTCTACGACTAGTCACAAAACAATTAACAAAAATTAGTACTAACTGAAATAGTACTTTCCCACTATTGACCTTTAATTTCAATTTTGCAAAAGAAATCATCAACTAAAATACACTTAATAACTTTTTCAATCTGATAACCCTTATGCATACTACTGAATATTCATTGACAGTGCTTGAATCGGTTTTAATTTGGGTGTCTTGAAAGTCCGTAGGAGCCCGTCAAAATAATCAAAGCGTAACCCAGAGTTATTATCCTTGTCTACATTAACTCTTTAGAGGAAAAGTCAACTCTGAAAATTATATATTTTCGAACTTAGCCCAGGTCTAAACTGCTAGTCAATATTATTAAATTTACGTACAAAGCGGACTCAAATCCCGTGTAACAAAGGATAAGTTCGGTTAAACAAAAAATTGCGGAAAAAGCTAATAACGTCATCATGGAGACGAAGCGATTTTAATGTAGTTACGAAATACTCTTAGTGTTTCGTAATTGATGGTGTCAAATGCTTTCGAAAAGTCGAAAAGCGCCAACACTGTAGCCATTTTATTATCTGTTCCCCTCAGTATATCATCGGTGATGTTCAGCAGGGCCGCTTCACAGCTATGTAGTGGGCGAAATCCTGATTGTATTTCTGGCAATATGTGAAATTCTGACACATGCTTACGAAGTTACGAATCCACCTCTCCTTTTAATACCTTCGAGAAGACTGGTAATATATTTAATGCATTGTAACAAGCGGTATGTGTTTCATTATTCATTTTATAGCTTTGCTTTTATTTGTCTACCTGTGTCCATTTGTTAACCATGAGGTAGTATAGCTATCAGTCCTGGTCTCTGATCTAATTTCTTTTTCCTGTTGATCATATCCTCTATAAACCTAATTAGAATTGGTGTTCTCATTAGTCCTTCTAACTAATTTGATAAACTTTAAAAAATTAGTATAAGCAAGGTTAACTTGTTTGGATTTACATTTTTATTGAAAAAGTTCCATAAAATCCGAGTTGAAAGTGCCGGCTCTTTTTGTTTTTTGCTTATCATTCATTAGCTGTTGCAGATTAAAAAAAACAGTTTGAAACAAAAAACTTAGATCACAATAAAATAAACAACTATTACTATTATCATTCCTTCAAAAACAAGCCTCTATTTTTCAATATGGCGACCATGGACCAGCCTCGATTTTAGAGGATTTATAGTATTTTCAATAAGAAAACAAATCACTTCCAAGTTCCTTGCTCGTACTAATTTTTTTCAAGATCGACACCTATCTTTCCCGCACTATTACCCATATTTTTGAAAGTTCTTTTCAGATCAATAGTAAATCGGAGTTTTTTTTCATTATTTTGTGGGCATGTTAGCGCACACAAATTTTATGTATAATGAACAGAGTAACAAAAGCAACCAATGTAAAGCTCTAATCGTTTTGGTCCGTATTTACACAGTATATAGAGATCATATTCGAACTCGAAAAAACATCACGCTTTTGTTGTTAGAAATTAAACTGATATATTTTGAATACCACAGTAATAATAGTAACCAAGTCGGTGGTTTCCACTCAACACCGGTTTTTAATTTAGAATAATAATTTCGCTCTGTTATAAATCGTCTGGATCGAACGTCCCAATACAAATGCAATAACTTACGAAAACCGAATCAAAATGCAATTTCGATGTGCCAGTTTGGCCCTAAGCCCTTCCCTGTCCCCGCCCATGGCAGGAGTAGTCATTGAGTCTACATGCTAAAATGAATGGACTCCGAAAATCGATATTATCCTGGAAAACACTTGAATCTAGGTGGCGCTTGCTGTTCGTGTTGTTCCAGTCTTCATCGGCCACGCCAGACATCAGTTTATTAGAGAGACCATAGTCATCTGTGCTTTTCATTGTGAGTATAATGGGTTTTTAGAGATAATTTACTAATTTAGCAGACGATTAAGGCATTTAACACGGTTTTTGGCTCATTAATTCTAAAGTTTTTGCTTTAATTCCTTGCCTTATTAATTTAACGTGTCGATGTATCTATAAGTTTTTTTAAAAAGTTATTACTTATGCATGTTTTAGTAATCGTGCATAATTTAGTTTTACTGGCTAGTATTTCTGTTGTTTAGTGCACGTCATAAATTATTTATATTTTAATTATACATTGTGTTGTTTTGTCCTCGATAAAGTTCTCTATAGACAACAGAATACATTAAATTAACTTACTGACAGCGTTTATTAATGAATCCGCGAAGGAAACAGAAAGTCAGAAAGGGTGAGAAGGAAATCTTACTACGGATAATAAATTAGATTTCAATTCGGGATATCAAATTGTATATTATAACTTATTTATTTCCAATTTGCATATCTTTAAATTGTCGGAGGACATTTTGAGGTTTTTGAAATACTCTAGAACTAACAAGTATTAATTTTAACTAATAATTGGCACAGGGAACGACATTAAGCTGTAACAATGAACAGAAAAAATAGGCGTTTCCGAGATATTCGCCGTTAATATTTTGATACATTTCAATCTTACAGTAGATTGAGTGCCAATGATTTAGGACAGATTTCTTGCCTAAAAATAGACAAAAACTCCTAAAAATTGTAGTCTGGCGGAAAACATTTATTTTTGAAATAAGAAACATTCAAAAAAGCTGGGAATATAACATTTTGGTACAATTATTCATTTAAAATAAATCTATTCATGTTTTTTGGTCTAGGAATGGTCATCGATGAATAACTGTTATTCTTTGCTCATATCTTGTTAATGATCAACAGTGGCGGTTCGTGGGTCAAGAGATAGGGAGGTCAATTAGAAAAGTTTACTGTATTACCTACCTTTTAAAGTGATTTAAATTCCAAGTCGATCCTCCGGTGTTTTTGAGATGCAAAGTGGTCAATTACTTTTTTCATTAAAGTCTTGTATCTTCTTTATTAATGCCCTTTCTATGGTAAGCATTGTTAAAGAAGATAACCTTTCCTGACCCATGGTATTTCTTAAAAATGTCTTTATTCTTTTTAAGGTGGAAAAACAACGTTCACTTTCGACGGTAGTCATAGGGAGAGTACACAAGATTTTTAACAGTTTGACACTTTCAGAAAAAGTATTGCACAAATTATTGTTAATAAAAAGCTGTAACAAAGCAACTGCACCTTCACTATTGGAAAAATCTTCTCAGCTATATAATACTTCTAATTCAGTTTTAAGTTTCAAATGATTTATGACTGGATACTCCGTTTTAACTAATTTAAACACATCTTGAGGAAAGCTTTTTTTATAATCTTTAAATCGATCTGCGTGAAATAACTGGATACTGCTAAATGATTACTGAAATCAAACCTGTTTTTGATCTCAGATGTAATTATATCACAAACTTCTAATGAAATTCTCCTTTTTGATTCTTCCGTTTTACATCTCTGAGCAGACTGCATGGATGTCTCCTCCAAATAGTTATTCAAAATTTTATTTTTGATGTCTTAATTTTACTATTAAAAACTCCAATATACTTATTTACTGTTATGACATCGATATTACATTTTTGTAATTGATTGAACAGTATATCACAATGAGGCATAACTAAATGAAAAAAATTTAACCAGTAAAGAAAATGTTCATGTTGTAAGTAATTTTTTAAACCAATAGCTTGGTTTAGAGTGTTGTTTTCTGATTCATTATCAATGATTTTTTCTAAACAATCTAATAATTCTGTTCGATAGGTATAAAGTCTCTATGCACTTTGTATTAAAATTCCATCGTGTTGGAGCCGCTTTAGGTAATCTCACCTTAACAACATTATCTAACACGGCTGTTCTTTTTTGGCGATTTTCCAAAGAATGAAGAAAAGCTATGTAAATTAGCAAAAAAAAATTTTATGCTTTTATCCTGACTTGATGCTTTTTGTAAAATTCAATTTAGTTGATGAGCGTAACAATGAATAAAATTTGCGGAAGGATAACTTTTTTTTAATTTTGGCTTGTACACCTCCAAAAGCACCACTCATTACTGATGCTCCATCGTAACTTTGTGCTATCAATTTTTTCAGGACTTTCATTAATTTTCAGACATTCTAACTCTTTTAAAATTACATCTGTCAAATGCTGCGATGTAGTTTCTTGAGGCTGAATACATTTCCAAAATCTCTCACATACAACACCGTCTAAAACGTATCTAAACACAAATACTACTTGTACTTTATTCATAACCCAACTTATGTCCATCTTTCAGTTTTAATATATTTTGTACAACACTCATATTTAATAGTAAACACCAAAAACACTGTTTTACTTAATTTCACGACAAGTAGAGATTTACTAATAAAATGTTCACAAATAAAATCATTAAAAACAACGCGACAGAATTTACCGACCAACGCGTAACTAGTCAGCATTAAGACTGCTCTATTGAATTTCGTGCGTTACCGTTTCCGTAAAATGTGTCAGGGACATTGTCCCCGCCAGTGTTTTCTGTCTTTTGCTTTCTGACGATTCGCGCATAAGTCTATTTCACTTTAATTCGTTGTAAATTCAGTCCGTAGATAGCTTTGCGGACAAGTTGTGGATTGACCCAAGATTTTGAAATTCTATAAATGAATAATGTAATGAATATGAATATAGAGGCTCGATATTTGAATAGTATTGTGCATAGAATGAACTAGAAACTTTAATATATTTTTTAAGAATATTAAAAATATATATATTATATATTTTTAAACTTCAGAAAATGAATAGCTCTATTTCTTTATTTGTATGTGGGAAGTCATTGACCAAATGACCCTATAGAAGAACCGCCAGTGATGATCAATACTTCCAATATCAGTTAAGAGTTTTAAAATATGTTAATTTGAAATATATGAGTTACCTACTCTTGTTTATCATACTGTGATGATTCGATTTCCAGATAATGGATGCCGTTTTAAATTATTATAGACTATTTATATTTTATCATAGCAATTTACATGAATATTAACTGCATTATTCATAAAATTTATCGAAATTAAATTACTGATGGACACACTAACTGTATTTTAAATTTTCAACTTTTTATGAAAAATTTTCAGTTCGCTATTTTAAAAAACCATTTTTCTCAACTGAACATAGGTATCATCTGGACCTATAAGGGGTGTTTCCAAATTACATGTAAATTTTTGAACAACCTAATCATCACTTAAAAATAAGACGAAAAGTTTCTATAAACATCTGTCTAAAATCGCTTCCTAATTATGACAACTGAAAAGTAGTTTTTATAGAGATGCCTGAAATATTATAATTTCATCAAATTCAGTTAACCCCAAATACATTTTCTGGCCCCATAAGAAACATTTTTCATCAGAAAATGTCGCTGCATTGTAAGAGCATAAAAAATCCTCCATTTGTAAACAGAATGACTCAATATCTGACTTTTGTCCTTTTGTAAAATTTTTATTGGATTGCCTGTTTTTGGAGAAATGTAAGAAATCTGTAACTTTGCATTCAATAAATTATCAGGATATCAGTATTTTATAATCAAACCGGTTTATGAAAATATGATATCACAGATTGTCAAATCAATGACGATTTGTTATTTTATCATTTTCGTAATTATTGATTTATAATAATCTAAATAAAGTAAATAAATATACATTCTTTCCTTGAATTAAGTGATATGTACTTAATTTATTGGCGGCAAGACGCCGAGGAGTTATTTCCTGATCCCAATCAAGTTTTTAAGCATTAGATCGTTGTTTAAAGAATATGGATCGATTTGCAGCGAATCCCAGGAAAATGCTATATTACATTTGGTGGAAGATGAACCGCTTGGGAGTTTCACACGCAACAGCATAATTAACTTCTTTATTCATACCATCACCAAAAGGTACAACATTTAAAACCGGCTGATTTACCAGAGAATGTTGCAATGTTGTGATGATTCAAGATTTTTAGAAAATATTTCGTTTACGAATGAAGCCTCTTTTACACAAGATCACAGAAATATTTGTGACGAGATGGAGTATTTAATCAACGAAACCTTCACACTTGGACACCTTACGGAGAAAATCCTAATACAATAAGAGTCTTTCACCAGTAAAGCAGATTCATGTTAAATATTTGGGCAGGAATAATTTAAGACACCCTAATTGGTCCATATATCATGTCACAACAGTTAACAGGAGCATCTTATCTGAATTTTTAACACAAGAACTCGAAGAACCTTTAGAGAATTTTCCAGTCTTCACTTAGCAGCCAATGTGATTCATGTATGATGGTGCAGGGCCGCATTACAAACAGAATATAAGACGAGTTTTAAACTTCAGGTTCCCTCAAAGCTGGATTTGAATGGGACAAGATGCTCCTATTAAGTGGCCTGCACGTTCCCCCCGAATTAAATCTTCTTAACTCTATTTTTGGGGCCGCATCAAGATTTAGTTTATGCATTTCCAATAGATAATGTCCAACAATTGCTTGCATTTACTTTTATTTATCTACGTATTTCCTTCTGTTAACCATATGAGGCAGTAGCAACTACCGATCCTGGACCCGGGACTAGTTTCCTGACCCTGAAAATCATTATATCAACACATACATGACAAGGTATGTAACCACTCGTACATCGGTTAAACTAAACAGCTGCTAACAAATTGAAATGGAAACCATAAGTATTATTACAATATTACAAACAGAGACGATCCTCAAAAAACTAGTCTTACAATTAGTTTCAACTATTTTGAGACAGAGCATGTATTTTTTTCTTAAGAACAAAAATTTTAGACTTCGAAATAAACTACCAAAAGAGGCTTTTTCTAAAAATGGTTCATATTACCAATTGAATGCTAAATTAGATACAAACAAAAGTATAATGTGCATACCTAATTAAAAATTATAATTAAATTATAAATTGACGATGTACTGTTCATAATATAAATTAATTTGCAGTTTTATTAATTAACACGCTTTTATTAGCTTCACTTGTATGTTTGTTTGTTTGTTTGTTTGTTTGTAACCGACTCTTTGGACTCGATTTTGACCCACTTTAAACGGACAGATTTAATTGAAACTTTGTACACTTACGAAGAACCGGTAACAATACAATAATTTGATAAGTTTATATCATTATCCTGATCAGGATCGCCAGTCCTTTCCTCACGTATCCTCTGCGTGAGAGCAAGAGGCTTAATATTGTAAGTATGTTCCGTGATTCTCAGTTCGGTCGTTGGCCGAGCAGGCAAGTCTTAGTCGACGCGAAACGACAGACTCCTCGGGCGTGAGTTCAAATCCCATGGCTGAAATAAAAAAATATTTTTTTTTCAGAAATATCTGTTGGATCGTAATAAGTTATAATATCAGCATCAATAAGCAATATAAATATAGTTTAAAAAAACTACAAAACACGCTTTCATAGCACATCAAACTAAAAAGTGAAAAATAAATATAGTTTAAAAAAACTAAAAACACGCTTTTAAAGCACATCAAACTAAAAAGTGAAAAATAATTATTAATATAAACTGAAAACAATAATGAACGAAAAATACTAGTATTATTGTGAAAAAAGCGTGGGGCGCTTTGTGCCATATTTTTCGTATATCGAGCAACCCACGTTTTTTTCACAATAATACTAGTATTTTTCGTTCATTATTGTTTTCAGTTTATATTAATAATTATTTTTCACTTTTTTAGTTTGATGTGCTTTAAAAGCGTGTTTTTTAGTTTTTTTAAACTATATTTATTTATTATTACTTTTACAAAGTAATGAGACCCACTCACAACAAACCTAACCTAAACTATACAAAGTAAAACACGAGAGAAAAGTGTAAAAAAAATGCACAGTATAAAAATATTAACGTGTTTACAGTGTCTGGTTGGATATCGAGTGTGTAATTGTTTGTTTATTTTTATGTGTCGAAACGGTTTTTATATATATTTTGTGTTCTTCTTTGGAAATGATGTCAAGCCTTAATTTTAATGTATTTTGTTTAAACATGGAGTAAGAATTGATTTTCATCTACTTAACTATTTTTTAGTAAGGATCTTGATTATAGTCCTGAGAATGATAATTTTTTTATCAAAACATCAACAACAATTTAATTTAATTTAAACAGAACAGTATAAAGTCCTAAAGCTCAAGAATTTTTTTTATTCTTGTAAATATATTACACGGACGTGACCATAACATAAATAAATTAGTACAAGATTTCAAGGACTTTATTTTGGAGTCAAATATTTTTGTATTTAACTTTTTATAAAACATTTGATTCCAAGAATTTCTGTCATGCAAATTAGGAAGAAAATATTTGTAGAACCCTTAAGGGGATGCAATCTTTTAATATAATTTATAGAAAATCGATTTTTAAACAAAGATTGTCAAGTACTGATTACAGTAATATATTTATTTATTGTATTTATATTTTTATGTAGTTGATCTCGATAAGTTTGAAAACGCCCATTTTAGGTGAGACTTCGCCAAATTCATCCTTTTGTATTTAATTTATTTCTTGTAGATATTATCCCTAACTCCATTTAACTGTACTGGATGAATAAAGCCGATTTATTGGTATTATCACTGTTGAAATTAAGTACTATATATCACTGAAGTAGTGTTCCACGAAACACCAAAACACCACATACTGCACTCGACACGCGTTTCGCCAACCAAGATGGCATCATCTGGAGATGATTAAAACTGCGACGGTGCAAAGGAATTTCATTTCGTCAATTACTTACCAATTTAAATGTCTTAAAACTACCAATTTGTAAGTGGAACACTTCATATGAACAGTGTATTTTTTTCTATCTTGTACGCAAACGTGCGGAGTATTAGTTAAAATATTTGATATTGTCGACGTGTCCCTACACATTAAATGTGGCTATTGTCAGCTCCTGCGTAGGCATTTATGTAAGCCTGGCCAAGGTCATTAATCCTACAGAGACGTACTGGGTATGCATCATATCATAATACTTGAATAAGTACAATAATAAAAACAAAAATATTTTATATATTGTGATGTATGTTTTTGTACTATTTCGTTCGTTTTAAATTCTTTTTTTATGTATTTCCTTATATTTTGTAAGCTTAGTGCTGCACATTATTATTAAACTGTTAAATAACGTTCACACATGTACATTGTATATCTAAGTGATAACTAATAATAAATAAATAAATGGAAATAAATTTTATTAATACTGGTATACTTTATAAAAATATGTACAAAACTCACCTCCTTAAGTAGATTTATGAAGTAGCTTGGTTGTCGTTATGACAAACTGAAGCACTTCTATAATAACTGTGTAGCATCAGATATGTTTCTACAGTTGTCTCAGTAAGTGATGTTCGCTGTGGTGAAAAAATATGTTTGTATTTTGAAAAAAACCGTTTGACATCAACGGAAGTAATACAGGCATAAGTAAAACACTCTGTGAACTCACTTAACGCAGCTGTAGATGCATCATCACAAATTTGTCTTAATTTAGTAAAATCAGGATCTTTCCGTAATACACTATCGAATTTTTCAATAACGGGCTTATTTTTTGCGTCATTTATAGTCTGTAGCTGTGTATTTACGTCGTCCACTATTTGCAGCGATTCCACTAACGACAACGAAGCATTTTGCAATTTTTCTATTGCGTCGTGTAGTCCTCTATAATTGTTATTAATAGTTTTTAAATTTGTTTCAAGGGAAACGTCTTGAAAGCTTGTCTGGCTTTCCTTAATAGCTGCAGCCTCGTTAGGGTTGAACTGTAGTATCACAGCTTTTATTTGTTGAAAATATTCATCATAATAAAAAGCTGCCTTCAACCACGTTCCCCAACGTGTAAGAATCGGCTCTGGTGGTTCCGGAATACCAGAACACAGTGTGTGAAATGCTCGAAGCCGTTTAGGAGATTTGAGAAATACTTTTTTTGAACGACTTGGTAAATTCACCAGGGGATTGTATTTATTCCAGAACTCCCGAAATGCTGGTTTATCCAATATGCGCAGGGGAACATCACAGGCAATCAGCATTAACAGTAAATCAAACATAAACTGAGATTCCAAAGAAGACACGCCATTTTTTATTTTTATGCCGGTTACTATTGACATGAATTTGCAGCCGTATTTATTCCAGCACATTAAGTCTTGACCACAAACTTTACAAATTATTTTACATCCATCATAGGATAAATCCGGAAATTCACCAATAAATTAATCACTTTATCAGCGGTCGGTCGTTTTCTATTCTGTACGCTCAACATTATTTATTATTTATTAGTACTTTATGCATCGACCGACAGATAACAACTGAAGTGTGTCGTGTCATCGTCATCGTAAACAAGCGCGCGATGGCATTGGTATTGCGCCCGACCCTGAATCTACCATTGCTTGGCCAGGCTTATTTATAAGTAAAGCTGGCAAGTCGTGCGGCGGGACATAGGCAGCTTTTTATTATGCTGAATATTTGCAGCAAGTAAAAGCTGTGATAGTACAATTCAATTCTGCCGAGGCTGCAGCTATTAAGGAAAGCGAAGATATTTCCGTTGAAACAGCTTTAAATACTATTTAAAAGATTACATGACGCCATAAAAAACTTACAAAACAGTGCGTTGTCGTTAGCAGAGTCAATGCAAATAGTGGTCGCAGTAAATCGACTACTACACTCTACAGATGGCGCAAAAAATTAGCGCGTTAGAGAAAAATTTGAACGTGTGTTAAAGCACAACAGCGATTTTACCAGACTAAGACTTTCTGATGGTACTGAATGTGCATCTCCAAATCCGTTAAGTGCGTTCAAGACTATTTTAAGTATGCCTATATTACATCAATAGATGTCGAACGGTCGTTATCAAAATATAAGCATATTTCTTCACCACAATGAACATCACTCACGGAGACAACCATAGAAACATACCTGATGCTGCAGAGTTTTTACAGATCTTCTCCAGTTTTTGATAACCAAGCTAGTTAAGAGAGTAAGTTGTGCATACACTGTTATAAATTAATTGTAACAGTTTATTGCTTTTATTACTAGTTAATTTCGTTTATTACGCTTATTATGATGCATACGCCTATGTCCAACCGCATATTTCTGCCAGCTCCATTTATAAGATATATTTTTGATACAAGACAAGCACAGAAAGAAATGATTGTATGCTTTCTTTCTGTGCAAAAAAATTAAATACCAGTTTCATAACAGTCCTGTTTAAAGAGCGACAGTTCACAGACCGTTTCATAACACAGGCCCAGACAAAAACTGATTCTTCCTAATTCCTTTTCACTCTGTTCCAGTTTAATCTAGGAATCAACTAGAAATTCTAACTTTTTATAAACAGAATCTCTGCAAGCTTATCCTCATTGTTATTCTTTTTATTTGTTTTGCCTGGTTTATCCGGATTTCAGAACTCTAAATGAGTTTAGATTTGGGTTACCAAGAGACCTGAGAACAATCATAATAAATCAGTTACTTGCTGAAGTTTATATTGAGAATTTTTTTAACATTACAAATAATTGATGATACGTCGTATTTTAGAGTTAAATTATTTAACATTCTATATGAATTAACGCAAGGAACATTGCAGGTTAGTTTTAAAAATACACTACAATTGTAGCTACACCTGTTTATTATACAGAGTGTTCTTTGTTGTATAAATATGGTTACATAACTAATTTATTAATGTTCATGTCAATTTGATTAGAATGCCGAAAGAACAAAATCTACTTGTTTCCCACCTTAAACAAATGTGTCTCATTTTTCTTGAGAACAATATTATGATTATCTCTTTTTTTGCCAAAAAAATTACATATGTTTGTCCCATTTTTTTGTTTTTTATCAAATTTTTGTATCTGTCATAGAATTGGCGGATTATTTTGTCGATACAAAACCCATTTCCGATTTCACTTTATGCACATGGTGTCCCATAAATCCGTGATCACTAAAGCTGGCCGAGGTGGCTGGAGTACAGCCACGGTCTTGCGCTGGCGTCACACGTGCCGATTTAGAAGTGATTTACGCTGCAGTCTTATTTGAAAGGTTAATGCGTGAGGTTGTACCTATAAATTACACATAATGTCAAACGCGCCAAAGGGTAAAAAACGACCGTACGCGGGCACAGTGAATAAATTTATCGGTGAATTTCTGGAGTTATTCTATGACGGATGCAAAATAATTTGTAAAGTTTGCAATCAAGACTTAATGTGCCGGCACAAAACAGATTGTCGTCGTCATATCAATACCGTACAACATCAAAATAAAAAAAATGGCATGCCTTTGACAACTCAGTTTATGTTTGATTTATTGTTAATGTTAATAGCCTGTAATATTCCGCTACACATACTGGATAAACAACCATTTCGGGAGTTTTGGAATAAATACAATCCCCAGGTGAACTTACCAAGTCGTACATCGTTACGTAGATATATTCCAGCTGTTCGTGAAGATATTGTAAATAGGATTAAATGTGGATTAAAAAATACACGGCTCTGGTTATGTATTGACGAGACGACAGATTGTAAAAAAATCTATTTGAAATATTATAGTACGTGTACTGGACCCTCTTAAACCAACATTTCCACTTTTAGTAGCTAGTAAAAGACTAACTGCGTATACTGGCGAAATAATTACGCGTGTGGTGTTGGAGACATTCGAAAAATTTGAACTTTCAACAAGTCAAGTATTGATGTTTGTGACTGATGGTGCCGCGACAATGCGCGTGGTAGGCCGTTCTCTTCAAAGAGACAATTGTAGGTTTTTACATGTTACGTGTAAAGTGCATGCGTTACATCTTGTGGCAGAAACGATTCGAAAATGTTTTCCAGAGGTAGATGCATTAATAGCAAATACAAAAAAAGTATTTCTCAAATCTCCTAAACGGCTTCGAGCATTTCACAGACAGTGTCCTGGTATCCCTGAATCACCAGAGCCGATTCTTACACGTTGGGGAACGTGGTTGAAAGCGGCTTTTTATTATGCTGAATATTTTCAACAAATAAAAGCTGTGATACTACAGTTCAACCCTAACGAGGCTGCAGCTATTAGGGAAAGCAAGACAAGCTTTCAAGACGTTTCCCTTGCAACAGATTTAAAAACTATTAATAACAATTATAAATAACTACACGACGCAATAGAAAAATTGCAAAATAGTTCATTGTCGTTAGTGGAATCGCTGCAAATAGTGGACGACGTAAATACACAGCTACAGGCTATAAATGGTGCAAAAAAATAATCGCGTTAGTGAAAAATTCGAGAGTGTATTACAGAAAGATCCTGATTTTAGCAAATTAAGACAAATTTGTGACGGTGCATCTACAACTTCGTTAAGTGAGTTCACAGATTGTTTTTCTTATGCCTGTATTACATCCGTAGATGTCGAACGGTCATTTTCAAAATACAAACATATTTTTTCACCAAAGCGAAGATCACTTTGTGATGACGACAACCAAACTACTTCATAAATCTGCTTAAAAGGGTGAGTTTTATACAAATTTTTATAAAATGTAACATTATTGTTAAAATTTATTTCCATTTATTGTACTTATTCAAGTATTATGATATGATGTAAACATATGAGTCATATGACGGCTCTGTCGGCCAGGTGACCTCGGCCAGCTTTAGTGATCACAGAATGATGACAAGTTTCTGGGATCAAAATATGGATTTATCCAAACATACTTATTATGAAAATATTTAGTAAAATATGAAGGTATAATAAAAATTACCTTCAATGTACCCAAGTAGCACATTTGGTAGTCTCTGCGTAGAAGATACCATCAGTGGACCTTTGAAGGTTTCCGCAACTAACGACGGTTACGTAATGGGGACGATCCGTCTACCAAGCATTCACCAAAATGGGGAATAGTTATTACGTAGCAATTACTATTCTGGAACCTTCCTTGTTACGCGTTGACGACTAGGTTATTACGTAAACGGAACGTAACACGTAGTAGAAATGACTAACTTTTGGAACAGCTCTTTAGTGGTATGAGAGCAAACTATATTTTGCTCTCTGTCGTTCAACTAGGAAAATATAATATGTTGCAATCGGACTTACTGATTGTGAATTTGAAGTCAATATGTCCGAGTTAAATCGATTGAATGAAATATGCGTATGTAAAATGCCATACTGTTTTGCATTCACTCTGTGTGGAAATTAAAACAACTACTTTTATTTCTGTAAAATGGTTACGATACTTCGATAAAAAAGACGCGCTCTTTAGAAAATTGTTTTTTCGAAAACAAAATTCTTTCAAAAATTTGTACACGAAAATGAAAAATTTTTTATGGAAAACATTTTTTTGTTTATGTGTTATGAAGTAATAATGATCTATGTATAAAAGATGTTTGCACATGACCATTTTTAATAAAGAGAAATGGTTTCCTGAATTATATTTTTATCTATGTCAATATGACGTCATCATTCAATAATAGTTTACCAAAAAGTAGCAAATGCGACGAACGGCATCACTTTCTTGGTAGCTTTAAACTGGCCTATACTACGCTACTACGAAGTTCCCACGTACTTTACGACCCTCACTTTTCTAGTTGGTAAAGTTGGTTGGTCCGATCTATACTCCATTCATTTCATATGAGCACATCATTTTTTGTAACTGGGCTCGCAGAGCGACTCTTTGTCTACCTTCAGTCGTGCATAGTTCTCTAGTATAGGCGCGCGGTGCAATATATAAATTCACAAAATGTATTTATATAATACCGTGCGCCTATGCTAGAATTTTTTATGTGCTTATATGAAATTAATGGAGTATAGGTAAAAATAATTTTATTGTTTGGGATTGGCTACACGTTAATGACTGACTAAACATCAACAGATGACAGGTGGAAGTGTTATTAGCGAAAATCAAAAAAATTAACTCGAGGGTTTATCTTGAATAACAAAAAAATTCAGTGTGGCGAAAATCTCGATTGCCCAAAGTTGACACTATTATCCATATTTTCTGTCATCTCATCATTCACGTATTCGTACATTTTGTAACTTCCCTAAGTTATTCATTTGTCTGCATTTTGCGAATTCGTGCAGTGTTCGAAATTTTATTTAATAACAATCAGTCATAAACAACCACAATCAATTACATTCTTTACTTCAACATTTGTTGGTTTTTCAGTGCAACATCCGATTTTCTCGATAATTTTCCTAACCTGGTTAGTTATCTATTTCAACGAATAAGGGTCGGTTCCGCATCAATCAAATAATTTGTTAAATTACAATGAATGCCGGAATATTTTTATTGTTGTTTTACTGCTTTTCGGTGCCATGTTTGATTAGTTCCGATTTTCTTGGTCGAAACTAATTGAACAGGGCACCGAAAAGTTTTGACTTAATGTAACTAATAAGTTACACAACTTCAATGCTCCAGAAAATGTCCGACAACGTTACAGGAACTTGAAAAAGAACACTTTCAGTTATGATTACTTTGAAGTGATTCTTTGGTAACGCTGTGCAGTCGGCATTACCACTAATTCTCACTTTAAAATTAAAAATGTTTTAAAGTAATGCAGAGTAGTATCCGCGACGTTGCACATACTGCAGCTGTTACTTGAAAGTGTAATAACTATGCAGTACGTGAATTCAGTAAAATTTACGTAATTGTTATTACACGGGCATATTGCAAGGTGAATTTTACACTAAAGCATATTTAGTGACTTATATAATGCCTGCTATATTAAAGTTCCGGTGCTAGTTTCCATCAGTTTGGTGCTAGGGTACCACCTCTTTTTTGTAATCAAAAACACAATAAAATAATCTTTTAATAATCACATATCTTTTTAATTAATGGTTTCAGGTTATATTTATAGAATCTTTTTCAGGAATGTCTGGTGTATTTTTTAATCGCTCTGTATAAGTGTTTTTATATATATATGACTCATTTACGAGCTGACTGGTCTTAAGTAAAAATAATCACTTAAATAGGCGGCAATAAGTACTTCAGTCATTAATTTTATTACTCTCTTAGTAGATCATTATACATAATAGTTTAAAAAAGAAGAAAAACACATTATTTTCCCTTACCTTCCGAGTCCATCATGCCACATCTTTATTATTTTAAATTAATGAGGTAGAAGAAGAACAATGGATTTAATTTACTTTAAAGCATTTTTATGGTGCGTTGTATCAATATAATCTAGACTCCACAAAATTGCAAATAAGAATAATTGGCTACTATGTGTTCATGAGGACTTGTTCACCTGTTAATTTAACACACTCTCATTTATCAACATCTGGTTAGCTCTAACTATACTCTATTTCTTTTAGCATCTCTAGTGGAATCGCCTGAATTTCGTTTGCAGTGTTTTGCTCCAGTTCCTCAATATTACGAGTTTTATTGTTATACACACAACGTTTTAGAAAGCCCTATGAATAAAAATCTGACACCGTTAAGTCAAGTGTCTGAGCTGGCTGCATTTTGTTACCATTACGAGAAATTTAACGACCGGGAAACATGTTACTCAGCATATTGCTGCTTATTCGGGCAGTGTAGTTTGTTGCTTCATCTAACTGGAACCATTCAAGTTTTTATACTTTGGCCGGAAAGAAGTGTCAAACATATGAGAATATATCTCAGATGTAACAGTGACAATTCCCATTCCCATTCTCTTCAAAACAATATGGACCAATAATTCCAGTCGCTAACCTCACACACCAAACTGTTACTTCCTCAAAATGAAGTGGTCGTTCATGAATTTTATGAGGGTTTTCTGTTACCCAGTACCCATATTTTGTTTGTTCACAAAGCCATTTGGGTAAAAATGCACTTTGCCGATCATAAAGGGATGAGGAATGATATTTAAACACCGGATAATTTCTATGAGTTGCGGACCGACAACTATGTCGCATTTTGGATCGTGTTTGTCGACAGTAAACTGTTTCTCGGTTTTGGGCAATATCAAAGAGGACGCGAAAAATCGGTAGGTATGGATTTGTGTTGAAGAAGCCACGAATTTTAAGAGACATAAAATCGTTAATGTTATTATAATTGCTATTCAAAGTACACCTCTACTATTAACGGGACCCTGGATATCTACACGTCTCGTCTAACTTCAAAGGACGTATTTATAAAGGCCAGTTCGCGTCAACAACAATTTAAGGAGCGCCTCTCTGGATTATCGTTGCCACCACAAGTAGTATGTACGCGATAGTGCACGTAGTTACAAGCTGTCGATCATTTTAAAAGCGAAGAACAGTTTAAAATGGATTTCAATTCGCGAGAATCCGACGCTATAGGATGAAGCCACACAGCATTTCGAGTACCAAACGTTCAAGCACAGTTACGTACCATACATGAGCGATTCAAAATTTTAATTCAAGTACTTACGAAACTAGAATGTACTACTACACTACCTGTAGAGGAATCTGCAAATATTATCCGTAATGTGCAGAATTCATTGAGCGGTTTATCGACCGTCGCGCTATTGTTAAAGATAAATTATACAATGTTCATGTGTTAACTAAAAGTTTCGGTTTTAAAATTTTACGAGATCTGCAGTGAAGTAACCATCTTACATTTGTACCTCTGTCATCTGTCGATGTGAAACGCCACTTTTTCCTATCCAAAGTGATATATCGACCAAATCTCCCCAACCTGAATTCTATTCACGCAGAACAATCTCTGATAACACTGATAACTGATAATACGAGTATCAATCCATACTTAAGCCTTGAACACATTACAGGAATTTTCATGAAATGTTAAGACCTCGAGGTATATAGTTTAATAGGCCCCTAGCACTCGCCGGATTTTTAAAGTTAATTCATATGTTCAAAATAGTATTATCAAACATTAACAAATATCCAAATCTGTTTTAATAATTTCTACCTAGAAAATGCCCAAATTGCTAATTGAATATCAGATGCTAGAGGCGTGTCTGAAAACGCTGTCCTATTGGCGCGACGTTACGATCCATGAAATCTCTCGGTGATGAACGGTACGATACCTACACCTTATATAGTTCATGCATTAATTAAGTACGGGTGATTGTTTCCTGAAATTATATGGTGATGTCCTGTCCGAGCTATTGATATTGCAGTTTTATTTAAATGTGATTTGTTAATAAGTTTTAAACATGACTGAACAAGGTTATTCCAAAGCTCAATCGGATAATTTATTGAAAATTTTCTTAAAATGTTTTCTTAACCGCCTCTCAAGTCACCGACGTAACCCTCGGAAAATTCTAGAATTTTGTGTTGAGTAAAGAGAGACGAGGCCCTACAGTTTATTGTGGAGTCCGAACCACATCTAGGGCATCGACAGTTCTCTCCCATCTTAATCCGAAACAAATTACAAATAAAATTACTTGCTCTGGGATAGATTCGAATCATCGATATTCGGTACCGAGTAAATAGCTATAAGCGTTTTACCCACTCGGCTACCATGCCCAACAATGATTCAATAATGATCGCAGAGTTTTTTTCAAAGAGTGTTTTGTTTTCTTCTGCAGAAATTAGAGGAATAAAAGCAAACAGGTACGTAACTTTAATATCTATAGCTTGTGTATTTTAAAGAAATTGTAATTTGTATAGTTAACTAAAGTAATAATAATAATCGGTTCTGCTCTACTCCTTCGGGGTAGTAAAATGGACGATAGATGAGCTGCGACAATTAGACAGAGATACCCGCAAGATGATGAATATTCACAGAAGTAATCATTCTAGATCGTCCGTTCCTCGTGTGTACCTCCCACGTCAACAGAGGGGATCGAGGACTCTTGAGCCTGAAGTGTACGCATGGCAAAGTAGTATTGAGTATGGCATATAACATCCTCAGATCCCCTCTTGCGGTTTGTAAAACATCACAAAACTGTAGGAGTGGGAGCAGGATTATTCAAGGCAGCAAAAAGAGCAGCAGATGAACTCGGTCTCGCATTCGACACGAGGCGAGGTGCTGATGTAGAGTCAGTAACTGAACCTCAGCCAAATCGCCTGAAAGCCCAAATTAGAGCTGCCGAACAGGAAAATCTGTTTTGGCAGCACGTCGATAAACCCCAGCATGGTGTCTTCTATAAGAACATAGAAACACTGGGTTTATCAACCAGGTGACATTTGCCTTTTTAAGGTCAGCCGAGCTTAAGTTGGAGACCGAGGGAATCATTATGGCCTACCAAGATGGTGTCATCAACTCCTTGATCTACCGCAGCCGCGTGCATGTGGCGAGTAGAGTTTCCTGACTTCAACTGTAGGACCTGTCGTCAGGCGTCGAAATCGCTCATGCACATACTATCTACATGCCCCGTATACGCGATTTCGGCCTACATCCACCGACATAAGGCGGCGTTACGAGTGCTATACTACAATCTAAGGCACTCGTACGGGGTAGACCAGACGCCAATGGTGCCTTACGTCCCCGGAGATATTGAGTCCGTTGTCGAGAACGAGAAATGCCTGATTTACTGGAACTACTCGTTCCCGACGGTTAGACTAATCAAAGTCAACAAGCCTGACATAGTCCTCCTCGACACATTGGCACGATACACCAGTAATATGATGATTTTGAGGGAGCTGATCATTATAGATATGTAATTATTTCACTTAAAATTTCACAACAATCACAACACAAAATATAACACCACCTGTTTACATTTAACAACGTGTTTTGCCTGCTTTGTGTTCACTTGCATATGATAGTTCCTGTACCGTGACGTCACCGAATTGATCTGCCTGACAGGCGGTGTTTGAGCACGTAATGGATTAACTAAAACTTTAATGTAGGTAGGTTGATCCCATATGAGTAATTATTCATGATAAATCAAAATGAGAATTTTTCTTTTTGATTTATCATAAAACTTTAATGTTGAATAACTTTTGTAAAAGACAAAATAAAAAAATCCTTTATGCACTGTTTTTTGTATTAAGTAGAGATTCCAAAAATTCCAAACTTATATTTTTTGCAAGGGGCCTATTGTTCCATACAAATGATTGCTATTGTATCTTACTCCAGGTGCCGGCCCTGCACGGATGGAAATTGTTCGGTGTCTAGACATTTCTTGCGATGTAATATTTCATTTGGGCCTACATTAATTCTATCAGATTAAGTTCGCAGTGAAGTCAAAGGACAGTAATACCATGTTTTTCTGCCATATGATCTGTGACATATTTTCTAACAAGTTGAAAGAAAATCATTATTTTAAGTATAGGCCTTGGTTAAGGTAGAAACGAAAGTCTTGAACTAAAATATAAGTTGGGCTGTTTCTCGGTTTAACTGTTCGTAAATCCTGTAACAATAAGGACTTTAATCTTCTGAACAAGTCAAAGAAAATGGATTGCCGACATTTTCAAAGGATGAAAACGTATTTTAATTAGATCAAAGAAACGTTACCTGGTTTTATTTGGTTGTCCCAATATGAGCATTATGATTAAAGCAAAACCTGAAAATTACAATAATTAACTAATGGAGAATATAACAATATACTAAGGAAGTTAAGTCGTGAATACATTGTGATATTAATCAAAAATCTTAACATCCTTCAGAAGTTAAATAGAAAATAAATTCTCAATTTTTTAAGTTCCATTTGTATTCTTATAGTTCTAGTAAGTGAAAATTGTCTTAAAAAGTAATAGAAAATTTTAAAACACCTTATGGAACATGGCAGTGTATTTTCCAACGTCGACTGAAATTAAATTTTCTAAGGGAAAGAAAACATGCATTATTGCCTCGGATTTAACCGATCACGGCACAGAGTACCACTGTTTTCACTGTTTATAAAACAAATGAAAACATATTCAAAACCAAAAAATAAAAATTGGCAACTATCTCCTTAAAACATTCTCGAAATGTTGCTGTGTTTTCCAATGCAATATAGTTTCGAAACCCACCTGTACTTATTGCGAAATTTGACGAAGACGACGCTCAATTTCTGCTCTTAAATTTCTCGATACATTTTTAAATATCCACCAAAAAAAAAGCACATGGAGCCAAATCAGATGTCAATAAAATGGTGCTTTTAGAAATATCACTCACTGAAGTGGGTTTGTAGTCACTCGACGTATTTACTATGTCCTTGTTCTGACCTGTTGGAACCTTACATTTTGTAACCAATCTTGCTGAAACTTTTGTGTAAAACTGTGGCACATTTTAACCCTGGAGTTGATTTATTTTTCTATAAAAATACTACTATGACTAATGGGTATAAACTCACAAAAAAATTTTTGAAAATAATCTTTATCCTGTAAGTAGCACAAACTTTAAAAAATATATGTTTACATTTTTTTTCATATTCTTTTCATATAATTATGATCTCATTTATTATATCTGTATATTAATTACCATTTTCAGTGCGGTTTGCGTTTATCATTTCTTTTAAATTGATTCTAATAAAAACTGCGGTTTTACATATTACACCGTATCAATAAATTTGAATTTCTAAGAAACTGAGTTAATGGAAAAATAATGTTACGCCTAGAATAAGAGATTTTAATAAAATGTTCAACATATATAGTACTCTGATAGACTGACCACATAAAGCCAAATCAGTGATAAAAAATCAGGTTAGCACAATCTCAGTTCAATGATTTTTTGGTACCTACCAATGAAATTGGTAATGCCCAGAGTACCTCGCTGAACAAATTTTCAACAACTGATCGATTTTGAGCTGGGTCGAATTATTATTTTGCGGGAAGCCGAGTTATCATTTAGAGAAATCGCCCTGATAGTGGCTATCCCAGATCAACAACAAACTAGTAAGACTGCGCCTTAAGAGTGACTACTGTTAAAGACCATTTTACGACCACAAAGTCAGTAGTAAATTTCTGGGTGTCAATTTCCCAAAAGTTTCCATGGCTTCTGTATACCAATTGATAAATTTATTTAGAATCAAATTCTTATCGTCCCGTAGGTTGCTCACCCCTCACCAATCAGCACAAGGATAGCTACTTGGAGTGGTGTAACAAAGAAAGACAGTGTGATGCAGAATGAAATAGTAGTGTCTTCAGTGACAAATCTTTCGTTTGCTTGTGATTAACAGATAGTAGGAGAAGGGTACGAAGATATAGAAAAGAAAAAGTTATATTTTGCTATTGAGTGCCATACAACACAAACCCGAGGGTTTATAGATAACGGAATATGGTCTATATGAGGTGAAATCTGGTATGAAAATATTCCCCCCCAGTATTCATTGTGGGATATTTAAACACTAGAGGATATATCGATCAAATATTGGAGCCAATCGTATTTCCAATAAAGAAAAGGGTGGAACTGGGCATTTTTCAACAATATAACGCGCGCCCATATACTAGGGAATACCTGACATATTCAAAATGTGGAAGTTTATTCGTGACCAGCCAAGCCTCCTGATTTAGCATCAACAGAATATGTGTGGGATATGATGGGCCGGAGACTGTTTAATTTATCCCAACTCTTAACTGGATACCGATGTGAAGTTCAGGCAGCCTTGAAAACCAATAACAATAATAATAATAATAATAATAATCTTATCCCCAAAAAGGGGGATCTTTCCGACCCGAGGAATTATAGGCCGATCACTTGCCTCAACTCCTGCTACAAGATATTTACACGTATCTTGTATGCTAGGACACTGAGGTCTGTTGATCCGGTCTTCCAGCAGATACACGAACAGCGTGGTGCCAAGAAGGGCATGGCAGGTTGCAAGGACAGCCTGCTGATAGACCGCTGTATTACACAGGATTCTGTGCAATACAAGCGGAATCTATCGATGGCCTGGATTGATTACCGCAAGGCATTTGATACAACATCGCACGAGCTATTGTTGTACTTGCTCGAATGTCTTGCGGTACCAGCACCACTAGTGAGATGCATAGAACAGCTGCTGCCGCTCTGGAAGACCCGCTTCACCATAACATCAGGTGCGCAGCGGGTCACGACAGAGCAGGTGGCATTCAGGAGAGGAGTTTTCCAGGGTGACTCCCTGAGTCCTCTCCTCTTCTGCATCTCACTGCTGCCGTTGTCTGTTGGACTCTTCCAAACCCGCGGATATCAATGTGGGCCACCCAGCGACCGGAGGCATAAGGTCACCCATCTATTTTATATGGATGACCTTAAACTTTATGCCTCCGGAGAGCGTGAACTACAAAACGCTCTTAGGGTGGTCGAAGAATATACGCGGGCAATTGGTATGGAGTTCGGGTTGGACAAATGTGCAGTCGTCCACCTCAAGAGAGGACGATGCGGGGAATTCTCTGAAGATGCGCAGCTCGCAGACGGAAGCATCCTAAGACATCTGGATGCCGGAGAGACCTATACATACCTGGGTGTGCAACAAAGGCACATCCAAGATGTAACACAAATAAAGGATTCTCTCCGCGGCAAGTACAGACACCGCCTCCGAAAGATTTGGTCTTCCGAACTTTCGGGGAAGAACAAGGTGTCTGCAACTAATATGCTTGCCGTTCCGATTCTGCTCTACTCCTTCGGAGTAGTAAAGTGGAGGGTAGATGAGCTGCGTCAATTAGACAGAGATACCCGCAAGATGATGAATATTCACAGAAGTATTCATCCTAGATCGTCCGTTCCTCGTGTGTACCTCCCACGTCAACGGGGGGGCCGAGGACTCTTGAGCCTGGAGTGTACGCATGGTAGAGTAGTACTGAGTATGGCATGTAACATACTCAGGAGCTCAGATCCCCTCTTGCGGTTCGTAAAACATCATGAAACTGTAGGAGTGGGAGCAGGATTGTTCAAGGCAGCAAAAAGAGCCGCAGATGAACTCGGTCTCGCATTTGACATCAGGCGAGGAGGCCGGCGAGGTGCTGATGTTGAGTCAGTCACCGAACTTCAGCCAAATCGTCTGAAAGCCCGAATTAGAGCTGCCGAACAGGAAAATCTGTTTCGGCAGCATGTCGATAAACCCCAGCATGGTGTCTTCTATAAGAACATCGAAACACTGGGTTTATCGACCAGGCTGACCTTCGCCTTTCTAAGGTCGGCCGGGCTTAAGTCAGAGACCGAGGGATTCATTATGGCCTGCCAGGATGGTGTTATCAACACCTTGGTCTACCGTAGCCGCGTGTGGCGTGTAGAGGTTCCTGATATCAACTGCAGGATCTGCCATCAGGCGCCGGAATCGCTCATGCACTTACTATCTGCATGCCCTATATATGCGATTTCGGCCTACATCCACCGACATAACGCGGCTTTACGAGTGCTATACTACCATCTAAGGCACTCGTACGGGGTAGACCAGACACCAGTGCTGCCTTACGTCCCCGGAGATATTGAGTCCGTTGTCGAGAACGAGAAATGCCGGATTTACTGGAACTACTCGTTCCCGACTGTCAGGCTAATCCAAGCCAACAAGCCTGACATAGTCCTCCTCGACCATCAACTCAAGGTGATGTATGTCATCGAGTTCTCGGCACCTGCGGAGAAAAACATCGCCTTGAAGGAGGAGGAGAAACGGGCCAAATATCGCGATCTCCGGTACGAGCTCCAAGTGCTGTACCCAGGCTACTCGGTCAAAATGGTCGTCCTTATTATCGGTGTACTCGGAGGGATAAAGCCTACGCTGCTCTCGGGACTGAAGATCATACCGGCCTGCCAAAAATCAGCTGAGTGGCTGGCAGGCCAAATGCAGAAGGCGGTCATCCTTGGTTCTCTCCGTCTGCTTAGGGCACACGATTCCGGAGCCTACAGTCACTAACCCTGCGGGATGTGGGGAGTGGCTGAGGTTAATGTGCTGGCGCGACTCCCGTGAGGCGTCGGAGGCCACGGGAGGACTGTCCAGCGTCGGGCAACCGAAAAAAAAAAAAAAAAAAAAAAAATAATAATAATAATAATAATAATAAGGGGTGCAAAGGACCGGCAACCTCCACGTTGGTGCACCCTGGACAGGCAGAGGCAACTCTGCCTGACTAATGCCGGCCGGGGTACCAGGGCTAACCACCCTGCTACCTTTACTGCTTGGGTTCCCTATAATCTAAGAAGGGCCCCTCACAATCGACCCCAACCGGATGGGGGTCAGAGACAGGTGGGAGGGGCCTTACCGGATGGTCTCAACGTTGATAACCAAGGCAATGGACATGGACGCTTTAAGTGGACGAGGGAACTTCGGGATGACTTGCTGACCTGCCGCGAGAGTAGCGAACCTGAGCGAAGGGGATACATGGCGCGAATGCATGCACTTTGGTGCGAAATGCATCCAGAGCATCGCGCCTTCTCTCAACAACATCTGAGAGATCAAGTATCCTTTCTGCTCAGGACAGGTTACGTAAGGGCACCCCGTCAGCTGGAAGAACTGCCAGCCGCAGTACCACCGCGGCAATTACCAGCTGATGGGGAACATCCTTTAGAGTTCACCGGTGTAGACTTAAGGACGAGGGTTAGCCTTAACACCAGGGCTAACCTAAAGCCACAAGACCTGGCTAGAATGGACTCGGTCATCGATGAGGAAATTCCGGAAGATGTAGACATCTGGCAAATCAACTGTGCCGTGTACAATGCCGCGAAGCAACTCGTCCCCCGTGAGAGGTCAACCAACCACGGGGCCGAGAAAGCCAAGCGGCGTGTACAAAAAATCGAAGGCAAGATACAGTCGGCCAGACAACACGCTTCTCGGATCCAGAGTGTGGTGGAATATAAGACGACTGGTAGAGTCTTTACTCCCAGGATCCGGCGCATAGCTGCCGGATTAAGACGTCAACACCATACTCTAAATCTGACAGTGATGCTTACCATCAAGCAGCACTGTCTAGATAGGATCCGAGCGCTCATGGCGATAAAGAAAACATTGAAGAGGCGGGTGAGGAGTATGGAACAAAACAATTTGTTCCGTACGAATCCTTCCCGCCTCTTTCAAGAGCCACAGCGAGTTGTCGAGAATCCGCCGACTGTAGAAGATGTCGAAACCTTCTGGAAGGGAATCTACGAAACGCCGCGTCCATTCAATAGCGACACTCCATCAATTGCACACTTCGAGGCTCTGTGTCACAGACATCTTGAAGAGCCAGAAGAAGTGTGCCCGGCAATCAGTACGGAGGAAGTCCAACAAGCACTTGTTGGTACCAAGAACTTCGCTGCCCCGGGCCCAGACGGCATTAACAACTGGTGGTGGAAGAAATTTCCTTCCACTCACCGCCGTCTGGCGCGAGTTTTCAACTCATGGTTGAACGAGGGGCAGCAGATTCCGGACTGGTTCGTCGAGGGACGTACTGTGCTAATCCCCAAAAAGGGGGATCTTTCCGATCCGAGGAATTATAGGCCGATCACTTGCCTTAACTCCTGCTACAAGATATTTACACGTATCTTGTATGCTAGGACGCTGAGGTCTGTTGATCCGGTCTTCCAGAAGATACACGAACAGCGTGGTGCCAAGAAGGGCATGGCAGGTTGCAAGGACAGCCTGCTGATAGACCGCTGTATTACACAGGATTCTGTGCAATACAAGCGGAATCTATCGATGGCCTGGATTGATTACCGCAAGGCATTTGATACAACATCGCATGAGCTATTGTTGTACTTGCTCGAATGTCTTGCGGTACCAGCACCACTAGTGAGATGCATCGAACAGCTGCTGCCGCTCTGGAAGACCCGCTTCACCATAACATCAGGTGCACAGCGGGTCACGACAGGGCAGGTGGCATTTAGGAGAGGAGTTTTCCAGGGTGACTCCCTGAGTCCTCTCCTCTTCTGCATCTCACTGCTGCCGTTGTCTGTTGGGCTCCGCCAAACCCGCGGATATCAATGTGGGCCACCCAGCGACCGGAGGCATAAGGTCCATCTATTTTATATGGATGATCTTAAACTTTATGCCTCCGGTGAGCGCGAACTACAAAACGCTCTTAGGGTGGTCGAAGAATATACGCGGGCAATTGGTATGGAGTTCGGGTTGGACAAATGTGCAGTCGTCCACCTCAAGAGAGGACGATGCGGGGAATTCCCTGAAGATGCGCAGCCGCAGACGGAAGCATCCTAAGACATCTGGATGCCGGAGAGACCTATACATACCTGGGTGTGCAACAAAGGCACATCCAGGATGTAACACAAATAAAGGAATCTCTTCACGGCAAGTACAGACACCGCCTCCGAAAGATTTGGTCTTCCGAACTTTCGGGGAAGAACAAGGTGTCTGCAACTAATATGCTTGCCGTTCCGATTCTGCTCTACTCCTTCGGAGTAGTAAAGTGGAGGGTAGATGAGCTGCGCCAATTAGACAGAGATACCCGCAAGATGATGAATATTCACAGAAGTATTCATCCTAGATCGTCCGTTCCTCGTGTGTACCTCCCACGTCAACGGTGGGGCCGAGGACTCTTGAGCCTGGAGTGTACGCATGGCAGAGTAGTACTGAGTATGGCATGTAACATACTCAGGAGCTCAGATCCCCTCTTGCGGTACGTAAAACATCACGAAACTGTAGGAGTGGGAGCAGGATTGTTCAAGGCAGCAAAAAGAGCCGCAGAAGAACTCGGTCTCGCATTTGACATCAGGCGAGGAGGCCGGCGAGGTGCTGATGTTGAGTCAGTCACCGAACTTCAGCCAAATCGTCTGAAAGCCCGAATTAGAGCTGCCGAACAGGAAAATCTGTTTCGGCAGCACATCGATAAACCTCAGCATGGTGTCTTCTATAAGAACATCGAAACACTGGGTTTATCGACCAGGCTGACCTTCGCCTTTCTAAGGTCAGCAGGGCTTAAGTCGGAGACCGAGGGATTCATTATGGCCTGCCAAGATGGTGTTATCAACATCTTGGTCTACCGTAGCCGCGTGTGGCGTGTAGAGGTTCCTGATATCAACTGCAGGACCTGCCATCAGGCGCCGGAATCGCTCATGCATTTACTCTCTGCATGCCCCATATATGCGATTTCGGCCTACATCCACCGACATAACGCGGCCTTACGAGTGCTATACTACCATCTAAGGCACTCGTACGGGGTAGACCAGACACCAGTGCTGCCTTACGTCCCCGGAGATATTGAGTCCGTTGTCGAGAACGAGAAATGCCGGATTTACTGGAACTACTCGTTCCCGACTGTCAGGCTAATCCAAGCCAACAAGCCTGACATAGTCCTCGACCATCAACTCAAGGTGATGTATGTCATCGAGTTCTCGGCACCTGCGGAGAAAACATCACCTTGAAGGAGGAGGAGAAACGGACCAAATATCGCAATCTCCGGTACGAGCTCCAAGTGCTGTACCCAGGCTACTCGGTCAAAATGGTCGTCCTTATTATCGGTGTACTCGGAGGGATAAAGCCTACGCTGCTCTCGGAACTAAAGATCATACCGGCCTGCCAAAAACCAGCCGAGTGGCTGGCAGGTCAAATGCAGAAGGCGGTCATTCTGGGTTCTCTCCGTCTGCTTAGGGCACACGATTCTGGTATCTACAGTCACTAACCCTGCGGGATGTGGGGAGTGGCTGTAGTTGATGCGCCGGCGCGACTCCCGTGAGGCGTCGGAGGCCACGGGAGGACTGACCGGCATCGAGAAACCAAAATAATAATAATAAGGGGTGCAAAGCCGGCAACCTCCGCGTTGGTGCACCCTGGACAGACAAAGGTAACTTTGCCTGACTAATGTCGGCCGGGGGTACCAAGGCTAACCACCCTGGTACCTTTCTGCTTAGGTTCCTTATAATCTAAGAAGGGCCCCTCACAATCGACCCCAAGCGGATGGGGGTCAGAGACAGGTGGGAGGGGCCTTACCGGATGGTCTCAACGTTGACAACCAAGGCAATGAACATGGACGCTTTAAGTGGACGAGGGAACTTCGGGATGACTTGCTGACCTGCCGCGAGAGTAGCGAACCTGAGCGAAGGGGATACATGGCGCGAATGCATGCACTTTGGTGCGAAATGCATCCAGAGCATCGCGCCTTCTCTCAACAACATCTGAGAGATCAAGTATCCTTTCTGCTCAGGACAGGTTACGTAAGGGCACCCCGTCAGCTGGAAGAACTGCCAGCCGCAGTCCCACCGCGGCAATTACCAGCTGATGGGGAGCATCCTTTAGAGTTCACCGATGTAGACTTAAGGACGAGGGTTAGCCTTAACACCAGGGCTAACCTAAAGCTACAAGACCTAGCTAGAATGGACGAGGTCATCGATGAGGAATTTCCGGAAGAAGCCGACATCTGGCAAATCAACAGTGCCGTGTACAACGCCGCGAAGCAACTCGTCCCCCGTGAGAGGTCAACCAATCACGGGGTCGAGAAAGCCAAGCGGCGTGTACAGAAAATCGAAGGAAAGATACAGTCGGCCAGACAACACGCTTCTCGGATCCAGAGTGTGGTGGAATATAAGACGACTGGTAGAGTTTTTACTCCCAGAATCCGTCATTAAGACGTCAACACCATACTCTAAATCTGACAGTGATGCTTACCATCAAGCAGCACTGTCTAGATAGGATCCGAGCGCTCATGGCGATAAAGAAAACATTGAACAGGCGGGTGAGGAGTATGGAACAAAACAATTTGTTCCGTACGAATCCTTCCCGCCTCTTTCAAGAGCCACAGCGTGTTGTAGATAATCCGCCGTCTGTAGAAGATGTCGAAACCTTCTGGAAAGGAATCTACGAAACGACGCGTCCATTCAATAGCGACACTCCAGCAATTGCACACTTCGAGGCTCTGTGCCACAGACATCTTCAAGAGCCAGAAGAAGTGTGCCCGGCAATCAGTACGGAGGAAGTCCAACAAGCACTTGTTGGTACCAAGAATTTCGCTGCCCCGGGCCCAGACGGCATTAACAACTGGTGGTGGAAGAAATTAGAGCTGCCGAACAGGAAAATCTGTTTCGGCAGCACGTTGATAAACCCCAGCATGGTGTCTTCTATAAAAACATAGAAACAATGGGTTTATCGACCAGGCTGACCTTCGCCTTTCTAAGGTCAGCAGGGCTTAAGTCGGAGACCGAGGGATTCATTATGGCTTGCCAAGATGGTGTTATCAACACCTTGGTCTACCGTAGCCGCGTGTGGCGTGTAGAGGTTCCTGATATCAACTGCAGGACCTGCCATCAGGCGCCGGAATCGCTCATGCATTTACTATCTGCATGCCCCATATATGCGATTTCGGCCTACATCCACCGGCATAACGCGGCGTTACGAGTGCTATACTACCATCTAAGGCACTCGTACGGGGTAGACCAGACACCAGTGCTGCCTTACGTCCCCGGAAATATTGAGTCCGTTGTCGAGAACGAGAAATGCCGAATTTACTGGAACTACTCGTTCCCGACTGTCAGGCTAATCCAAGCCAACAAGCCTGACATAGTCTGGGTACAAATATCGCGATCTTCGGTACGAGCCTCAAGTGCTGTACCCAGGCTACTCGGTCAAAATGGTCATCCTAATAATCGGTGGACTCGGAGGGATAAAGCCTACGCTGCTCTCGGAACTGAAGATCATACCGGCCTGCCAAAAATCAGCCGAGTGGCTGGCAGGCCAAATGGTTCTCTCCGGTCTGCTTAGGGCACATGATTCTGGTATCTACAGTCACTAACCCTGCGGGATGTGGGGAGTGGCTGTAGTTGATGCGCCGGCGCGACTCCCGTGAGCATCGAAGGCCACGGGAGGACTGACCGGCATCGGATATTCCGAAAAAAAAAATAATAATAATAATAGGGACACTCCAATTGCACACTTCGAGGCTCTGTGCCACAGACATCTTGAAGAGCCAGAAGAAGTGTGTCCGGCAATCAGTACGGAGGAAGTCCAACAAGCACTTGTTGGTAGCAAGAACTTCGCTGTCCCGGGCCCAGACGGCATTAACAACTGGAGGTGGAAGAAATTTCCTTCCACTCACCGCCATCTGGCGCGAGTTTTTAACTCATAGTTAAACGAGGGACAGCAGATTCCGGACTGGTTCGTCGAGGGATGTACTGTGCTTATCCCCAAAAAGGAGGATCTTTCCGATCCGAAGAATTATAGGCCGATCGCTTACCTCAACTCCCGCTACAGAATATTTACACGTATCTTGTATGCTAGGACACTAAGGTCTGTTGATCCGGTCTTCCAGCAGATACATGAACAGCGTGGTGCCAAGAAGGACATGGCATGTTGCAAGGACAACCTGCTGATAGACCGCTGTATTACACAGGATTCTGTGCAATACAAGCGGAATCTATCGATGGCCTGGATTGCTTACTGCAAGGCATTTGATACAACATCACACGAGCTATTGTTGCACTTGCTCGAAAATCTTGCGGTGCCAGCACCACTAGTGAGATGCATAGGACAGCTGCTGCCGCTCTAGAAGACCCGCTTCACCATAACATCAAGTGCACAGCGGATCACGACAGAGCAGGTGGCATTTAGGAGAGGAGTATTTCAGGGTGACTCCTGAGTCCTCTCCTCTTCTGCATCTCACTGCTACCGTTGTCTGTTGGACTCTTCCAAACCCGCGGATATCAATGTGAGCCACCCAGCGACCGGAGGCATAAGGTCAGTCATCTATTTTATATGAATAACTTTAAACTTTATACCTCCGGAGAACGCGAACTACAAAACGCTCTTAGGGTGGTCGAAGAATACACGTGGGCCATTGGTATGGAGTTTGGGTTGGACAAATGTGCAGTCGTCCACCTCAAGAGAGGACGATGCGGGGAATTCCCTGAAGATGCGCAGCTCGCAGACGGAAGCATCCTAAGACATCTGGATGCCGGAGAGACCTATACATATCTGGGTGTGCAGCAAAGGCACATCCAGGATGTAACAGAAATAAATTTCTCTCCGCGGAAAATATTTCATTTCGGTAACTTTTTCCAGCGTGTTATTATTTATCGACATATTTAATAAATTATGAATGCTGTTTAATTTACAATTATTTCTTATGAACATACATTCAGATTTCTTAATATTTACATATAAATCATTATTACTACACCAGTTGTACATGTTTTTCAGTTCATCGTTTATTATACTTATCATTTCCTTAGGATTTGTATCTATTATATAGGTCATATCATCAGAAAACATACTTATATTATACTTTTTTTCATATTTTACAACATCACTTACATATAATAGAAACAAAATAGGTCCCAAGGCCGTACCCTGTGATACACCATTTAAATTTTCTAGTTGATCGGATACACAATTTGTATATCTTACATTTAGATAACGACTAGATAAATAAGATTTAAACCACTCTAGTGCTGCATTATGAGAGCCAATTTTCTCAATAGACCATCTTATTTGGAGTATGCCTAGAAAGTAGAAGAGCGCATGGTGGAAAATTGTTATTGAAAAAGAAACTGCTTTGTGAGTGAATTTAACTAAACTCTAACCATTTATTTACTTGACTCGACTACATTGCAAGATATTTACTTCATTATAGCTCGGGAATTTTGCAACTCAGCGTATTTGTAGATTTTGAAATATACATTTTAAGAAACGAATTACTCTGCGGTGACTCGGCCCTCTTTGTCTCATCTAAGAAACCACCAATGCCAGCGCAGAACAAATCTATTTCTATTCCTGTTTACTCTTCCAAATTAATTTTGTGTACAATTCAATTAACCCCGTCCAATATATAAGCAAAGATAGTTAATTAGGGCTATGCTTGTCAAGGGAAACTTGTTGATTGTTCAGAACTGTATACGCATATTATGTCGACGGTTACGACAGTTAATCTTATTCCCAATATCAGTAAACATTCCATCAACAAATTGTACAGGATATTGAATACGGGAGGGGTGCCTGAGAGGGGGTGTGGTGTGGGGGTGGCTCGCCATTTAACTTGCCATTTTAGCCAATGTAAACATATATATTTAGTGGCGGCGTTTAGAATGATATTTAAGATACCCTGGAATCCGTTTCGGGGTGAGATATCTAAACAAAATATTTGAACTGGCTCTTCTAGTAACTGGATAATGGTGGATTTCTAAATTGCTGTGGAGTCTGGCCTAATGATTTACCTAACTTCTACGTAATTAGGGAATTGAGTTGTATTCGATAATTACAATATAAATTGTAATCACAATAAATCTATTTTTACAATAAAGAATACCGTCGATTTACCTACTACGTATAAATAAAAAATATTTAGTCTAAAAGATCATGTATTAAAATATTCAAGTCCAAGGGATAAAATGCTGTCATATGCGTTAAAAGGTACACTAGCAGAGTTCCAGAAGAGTTTTGAACTTTACAAATACAATTTTAAAAGTTTTCCAAATCTAATCATTTCTAAAGAGAAAATCTGCATGGCTTAAAAAGTTTCTCCAGCACGTAGCTCGTTTACATGACAGTATTTCTATTATGAACTTTTTTATTTAATAATAGTAATTTATGAATGAGATGTCTTATAACGTGTCCGTATTAAATCTATCCACACCGAAATATTGTCTATATTTTATTTCTGGTGTTGATTAATTTATTAACCCTTAAAGTTCAACTAGAAAGAGGTGTGGCCAACACGTGGCATTTATTGTATAATGCACACGTAAATAGTCCTCCCTATTAATTTATTAAATTACTTTCCCTATATCTCATCTGGTCCATAAGTTATTAAGGAGGGACAATTTACAAGCATGCAATTCACATCTTATCTAGTCAAAATTGATCTAATCAAAATAAATTAAAATAACACGGGTTTAGTCTAAACAATAATAATAGGTAATAATTATTTAGTTAATAGTTTATAAAAAATTGAAGAAAGAGAAAAGTATAAGTTGTCAGCTCGAGGCGAAGTTTAGCTCAATGAGTTATTGACTATGACTATTCCACTTAATCATAAAAGACAGTTTTTGATGATCTAGCAAAAGCTTTTGACACTGTAAGTCATAAGCTTTTGCTAGAAAATTTGCAAAACCTTGAAAACTGTAGAAATGTATTAGAGTTGTTTTCAAAGTTACTTAGGAAACTGAAAACAAAAAGTTGTGATCGATGATGTGACAAGTGAGAAAAGAACTGTGAATTATGACACACCACAAGGATCAGTTCTAGGGCCTATTCTATTTACCATACATATTAATGATCCAATTACATTATCTACAAAAGGAAATATCATCTCCTATGCAGATGACACTGAAATCTCTTTTCAAGATAATAACTGGGAGGAATTACATTCAGCATTGGCAGATGTAAAAAAAATTCAGAGTGCTCTGTTAAAAACTCGCCTACATTAAACTGGAATAAAACTAAATATTTATTTACGTCGTACAAGAAATGCTTAACCTGATTTTAGCACAATACCTACTGATAACGAAGATATCTTTTCTGCTACAAGTAATAAATACTTATAGATAATGATTGCTAGTCAGTCATATATGATGGGATGTTCAAGCCAGTAGTATTATAAAAGAAAGTTAGATAATATTTAGTATACAGGTTTGTGTAAGTTATTCGGGTAGACGGATGAATGTGTAACAAAGAACATATGAAAGCTGTCTTAACCTCGCCCACAAGACAATGTTTGCGAATCTATAACATCCAGCTCTCTTCCTCTAGGCATCTGAGCCGAATTTTCATGCTCTAACCGCAAGCAAACTATCTGGATTACAGAGATTAGCATGCTCGGCCGTAATGGAGGCAATTAGCACCACACCGTCAGTTGCAATGGAAATCCTCCTGGACTTACACCCTCTTCATATATGTTTGGAGAGAGGGCCAGGTGGGCAACATATAGACTGCAACAAGCAGCTATTAATATGCCACAGACTAGTATCATGGAGCGGAACAGGTTGCTGGATGACATAGAGAGTCACAGCATCCTGGGAATGCCCTCGGATACTATTCCTACCATGACTACGAGCTGACCTTCAACATCCTTTTTCTCAAAAAAGATGAGTGGGATCGGAATGAAACCGACCTACTGAGGGCAGATAGTTGCTGGTTTACAGACGGCTCCAAAACTCCTGAGGGAACAAAAGCTGGAGTACATAGCTAGAGGCCAAGGGTGAGAATATCCTCAAATCTAGGTACTAATGCAACCATTTTTCAGGCCGAGATTTATGCCATTAAACTGTGTGTATGAAGGCTGAAATATATGCATCTTACACGCAGATCAATTAAAATTTTTTCAGATAGCCAAGCAGCTATAAAAGCTCTTGGCTCCTACCAGCTGTAACTCCAAAACGGTATGGAACTGTCAAATGGCTCCTAAATCATTTGAGCAAAAACAACAAAGTGACTCTGGTCTGGATACCCGGCCACTCTGGTATGAAAGGTAACGAAATAGCCGACTCCTTGGCCAGAGAAGGAGCAGTAGCAAGAAGTACTGCTAAGATAGCTATCTCAACCTGGGCTGAAAGGAAAAGTCTCCAGTATTGGCAAGAGTTACCAGGATTAGTTCATTCGAAGGCGTTTATAAAATATCCCTTGAAATTAAGAACTAAGAAACTTTTAGAGTTAAACAAGATAAACCTGAAAACTCTAACGGGCCTATATACCGGGCACTGCCGACTAAACTATCATCTGCATAAACTTGGCCTAGCGGAAAATGCTGAGTGCCGTCTATGTTTGGAGGATGATGAGAAGGCAAACCACGTCTTATGCACCTGTCCCGCTGTGGAGGGATCTGATTCTCAATATTTGGCAAAGAGCAACTACTGCCAGAGGATCTGGACATATTCTCACCCAATAAAGTTATCAGTTTCATTAAGAGACTGAACTTATTGGGTGAAATATAATTAGAGGTATGCCACAATAGGCCTGCTAATGGCCGCAGTGGAGGGACCACAAGGACCCACTCACAATAACCTAAGCTAACCTAACCTAGGCTAGGGAGTGGCATGCGATATAGGAGGGGTCTAGTCCTACTCCTCACTCATTTCTTAACAGTCCTATGTACCCAAAAGATTTACACATACCGGTATAATTTTTTTTAACTGTTTGATCCCTCAAGACATTGAAAATAATTTATTATACTCTTGTGGATTCCATGCTTCAATTTGGTATTAATAGCATGTAGTAGTATAGAGAAAACATATTTATAAATACCATTAGAAGTATTACAAAAGAGAATAATAAAAATAATGTGCAATAAAAGTACAAAATTTTCTACAGATCAGTTATATCATGTGTTTGTATGTCTGAAATAATATTAATAATATTTTTTAAAAACAAAGCTTACCTACATTCAGTAGATAACAACTACAATTATTTTCTCAAACAGCAAAATTGTATTTATGATATTGGCGATAGCATCATTCTCTTCATAATCTTCGTTTTTAATTTATTAAAATATCTTTCACGGAAACTAACAAAAAAATGCATAATTTTTAGTTCAAGTTGTAATCTTAACGTTAAACAGAAATAAATAAAAAATCATGTCATACAGACAATAAATACAAGGATACCTAGATAAATTCGGAATAAAATACAAACTCTTCGTGGCCAATTATTGTTCGTTAATATTTATATTTCATTTTTTTTTGCATAAAATTTGTGCCCGTTTGTATAAAAAATATTGTATGCACCTCGGGAGTAAAGTGTTTTAATTCCTTATTCATGCCAGTGCTAAAACACCAACTTTACTCCCATGCATGGTGCATAAATAACTATTAAATTATAAGATACTATGTTGACAATATCAGTAGTAACTACCAACAGTAGTCGATTGTGGAAATGCCAATAAAATAATAACTAGTTTATAAACATGACAGAAATTTAGAGATACCTCTATTTATTCAGAAACGTATCAGATAGCTGTGTGGATACATCCTGAATATAAATTTCCCGGGTGTAGGTTGAAATTTATCTTTTTAACCCTTAGATCTGTAAAGCCGTGTTACAATTTATGCATCGCTGCCTGTTCTCTTTCAGTTAGGCTGTATGTCTTTGTCACTGGCAACCACAACTCTAAACCCCAACTTATGCATTCGTCAGCTATCACGTTTCCTCCTGTATATTGTTAGCTAGTCTAATGTTTGTATTTTTTTGTCGCCTAAATCATAGTCTATAGCGTATTGCATGATTACTATAATGGTGTGCGGCGACTATATATTTTAGATTTTCTCAAAAAATATGCATTTATACGATGTTTCAAAAAATATCAACCCGTTGGATATTATGTTATGAATAACTAAATAAATATTTTCTTCTTTGTTTCAGATCGTAATTTAATGGTGGTTTGTTAACAGCAAAATGGTTTACCTACCCTTAATCGTCGCGTTTTCTTTAGTTGCTTTCGGTTATTCCCAAGACTTAGAACTCCAGCAAACGTCAACTTATGCATATAAAGGTGAGTATTTACAGAATCGTTTATTATATTCAGCCTCGGTTCTAACACATGAGCGCAATCAATCACTTTTATTATTGCTTTAACATTATTTTCTTTTTATTTCTGGATCCCAGAAACATATGATGATTAATCTTTTTCCACAACAAATATATTTTGAACGATACGTAAGTAGATGTTGATGAAACATCGAAAAAAGTTTCACAATTCGTCAACATGTTATCGTTAAATGCAACAGTGGATCCAATTTTTTAAATTATTGACAAAGCGTTCATTTGGAATTTATTGATGACAATCAGTTTCAACAGCATACAAAAATAAGTAATTAAGCGATTGCACAAAGTAATCAATAACACTATTTAGTGTTTCACAAAACTGAAAATATTCTATTAAGTGAAGTTGATTGAAAATAAATATAACATACTCATTTTATAAACAATTATTTAATTGATCATCTGACTTTTAATATCTAAAAACTTTGTTATTAGAAATTAAAATTGTCATTTTAAAACAGTGTTATAAAATTTTCTTTATATACATATACAGAATGTTCCTAAAAAAACATGAAGTCTCCTATTGCATGATTCTTGAATCAATTCGCCCAGTATAAATATTGTATCCTGTTTGAGGTCTAATTTGCAAGAAACAGCATTTCAAAGGTTTAAAAACATGGTTTGGAAGAATTGTGACGACATTTTTTCTTTTGCGGGAAAGTCACTTGTGGCGCCCCAAAGCAATGGCCTTATCGGTTTTTGTTTAACCGGTGATCCTCAGGCTCCAGTTCCTCTTTAGAGTACAGAAACAACACTTTTCCCTAATAGCGAGTCAATAGAGGCTTGGGTAGCTGCAGTGAAACCCGTTTTACGTCCAGGGTCTAGAAAAATCAATCAGAAGTGAGGTAAGAAATAAGTCACTAATAATTTTATAAAACGTTTTTATTGGCTGAAATTATTATGTCAATAAAATTATAGAAAGAAATGAAATAACAGCAAACCTGTAATTTATATACAGTGTGTCCGTAAAGTATGGAATATATTCACTATCTCTTAAACCAAGTATATTTAGAAAAATCCTCGAACACGTCGATTTTTAATTTTAATTGCATACCTTATCTTTTATTTTTTTTTGGTTATGACGTCATAATTGTTTTAGTTATGACGTCATCGATATTTTTTAAATATAACGCCCTGTATATTTCTCCATTTTTAGATTCTGCTTCAACAGCTGATTCCAAATATGTTCACACATAGGGTCTAAAAGTGACAAGTTACGGTGAGTATGGTGATAGAATGCGAACTCAACAAGAAGTATGTAATATATTTAATACTAAATATCCAGAACGACCATAACTCAATCGAGAGAGTAAAATTGAAAAAAGTTTAGAGACTGGTACGGTGGAAAATTTACCCAAAGGAGGTCGCCCAGGTGTTGACGAGGATACAAAATTAAATATTTTCTGGCTGTTGAAGAAAATATACAAATCAGCGTTCGCCAGGTTAGTCGTGATTATGATGTTACCAAAACGTCAGTACATACAGTATTAAAATTAGAAAAATGGCATCCCTTTAATATTCAGCTTGTGCAAGAACTAAGTGATGATGATCCAGATCGGAGGTTACAATTTAGTGAAACAATGATGAATATGTGCAATGGTGATCCTCTTCTGATAAAAAATATTATTTTCTCCGATGAGTGCACTTTCAAATTTAATGGTGAAGTGAATTGTCAGAATTGTAGATACTGGACAAGGGAAAACCCTCGATAGATGCGGGAGCAGCACACACAGTATCTGTTCATTTTGGTTTATGTCGGTTTATTTTCTCATCTGAACTTATTATGGATTATTGATATTCGTTTATTGAAAATACAACATACAAAATTCATGTATACAAACAATACAGTAATGATAAACTTTTACTTTTACAACAGACATGCTAAACCATATCTACACAAGTGTCTAACGTTTTCAACCACCTTTTTCTTCTGTCACATTTTTGCGGCGTTGCCGGCTCTCACTTCGCCGGTATTACAGAAATCTGAATTTACACAATGTTTTTCAAACCAAACAGTATCTACAAAAGGTATATGTGTGGGCGACAATCGTAAGAGATGTAATCATTTGACCCTATTTTTTTCGATGGAACTGTAAACAGACCAGGACATCTCCAATTTTTAATGGGGTATCTCATCCCAACGTTATTAAATGTATTCCCCAGTAGAAGTAATCCTGGAAATGTTGACGAAAGCCTGTGGTATCAACAGGATGGTGCGCGTCCCCATTATACAGCAGACGTTCGAAGATATCTTGACCAAATATTTCCGAACAGGTGGATTGGTAGAAGGACCCATCGAATGGCCACCAAGGTCACCGGACCTCAATCCATTAGATTATTTTCTGTGAGGCATTCTAAAAAACTTATTTTATAGAACCAAACCGGAAAACATTGTTGAATTAAAAGAGCGAATTAGAACAGATATAAACTACATTTCTCAGGAAACTACTAACAAGGTTCAGCAACACTTTATTCATCGTTTAGTGTACTGTCAGCTACAACAAGGAATACAGTTCGAACATTTACTATAAATTGTTTTTATTATTAACTAACCGTTAGTTAGTTAGTTAGTTAGTTAGTAGTTAGTTAGTGACTATTATTTGTTTAAACAAAACATGAAAAATTAGTAAAATCTTATATTCAAAAAGGCGTATCTTTCAACTTATGAATTTTAAACCCAAAGTGTAATACATTTTTGGAATCAGAATCTAAAAATGGAGAAATATACAGGGTGTTCAATTTAAAAATATATTGATGATGTCATACCTAATGGAAACAGTGATGGCATCACAACTAAAAAAAATAAAATAAAATATGTGATGCGCAATTGAAATTAAAAATCGACGTGTCCGAAGATTGTTTCTAAATATTTTGGTTTAAGATATAATGAAATTATTCCACACTTTACAGACACACTGCATAAATATCCAAAATTAAATATTGAAAATAAATAGCAAGATTTTACATGGTACCTAAAATAGTAAAAATTATCTTTTTAAATAAAAATACGACTGTCAATAAATCGGAGAAAATACAGTTACCCAAAAATCATTATCTTAAGTGTTCCAAAACTTCTAGAAATATCCCATTTTTCATTATCTGATGACGATGAGTAGGTACTACAGCGGCAAAAATGTTGATTAGTAATTACAATATAATTTTAACCACCGCATCCACTGTAGTTTATATTATTTGATGTTTTTAAATTTACTAGATTGTAAGATAAGGAGTGATCCCTCAATAATAATGGTTTGTATGTGAGCCATCTATAAATAATCACTACAACAATAAAAGTAATTCACAGCATTAGCATTCAAAATCGTACAATACTTCATAGTGCATCGATTTATCGATTTAATAACTAGTATATTTTTAAAGAATAAAAAATATGTTTTTACATCTAATTTATATTGTTAACCTACAATAATTTTATAAGTTAAATACGAGTTCTACGATAGCTAGAAATTTTTTAAAAAATTGCAAGTAAACTAGATAAAAAAGTATATAACTGGAAATTATTTTCGAACATACAGGGCGAGCCGAAACGAAATTACAGGACCAAGTGCCTTTTTTTTAATGGAATGTATATCAATACATTTTTTGAAGCCTCTTTCTAGGCTCTATTCATTCCTATATTATTATTGGCTATCTCCAACCACTTTGATGTAATGAATTTTTTTTGTTGAAATAATGCCATCTGCAGATGGATATTAAAAAAATCACCACAGTCACAGTTATGGGTTTTAAGAAAAACTTATGTGAATACCAGTTACGAAACATCTAATTAATATTTTTTGAATCATTTTCATTTCCTAAAAATGTACAGGGTGGCTTAAAATTAGTATTCAATTAAGAACTTTTTAAATTGAATTTTCTCAATTTTTTTAAATGGAACACTGTATATTTTTCAACGATGTGATGTAAAAATGAAAAACGAACAAGTACTTCCCTATGGCTAATTGCAACCATTTTCGTTTTATTGAGCAATAATTACAACATTCAAAAATAAACTTAAAAAAAAGAGGTTTCTTCAAATAACTCAGTAGAAAAAATTATAATAAATGTTCCACATGTTGGCCATTTTGATTGGCACACATCTCTATGCGCTTTTGCAATGAGGTTCCCACTGTTCCTAAAACTGTCGGTGTGATTGATCTAAAGGCAGTTATTATTCTTTCCTTCATATTTTTGTACTGTTGTTGGTGTGTCTCTATAAACAATTTCCTTTGCGTATCCCCATAAAAAAATCCATTTTTGTAAGATCTGGGGATCTAGCAGGCCATTCAGTGGATCCATTTCTTCCAATCCATTGGTGATGGTAGGTATTATTTAAGTGGTCTCTAACTGCATTTAAATAATGTGGTGGAGCACCATCTTGCTGAAACCACATCCTATTTGGAATTCGAGATATCGTGGTCAGACGCACTGTTGCCCCACCCTGTATATATATATATATATATATATATATATATATATATATATATATATATATATATATATATATATATATATTACGATGACCAAACCTCACCCTGTATAAAGTACAGAGTACATAAGGATAAAATTATGTTTAAATAATAAAAAGAAAGAAATAAAGATATTTTGCCAATACTAAAGCAAAGAAAGACTCTATAATTTAAATTAAAATGATAATTTTGAGTGGTATGAGAGCCCAA